>CM052889.1:21408615-21465330 GCA_028534135.1 Potos flavus | reverse complement strand
TAACTAAAGTTAACTTAATACATTAAATGAACAACTAAATTTGAATAATTAAATTATGTTAATCAAATAAATTACAATCAAATTAAGATTAATTCAATATTAATTAGAAAAAGGAGGCAAGTCTGGATCTGAAGTTCGGCTTTGTGGATTAAAAACGCGTTTTAGGAAGAGAGGGTCATTGAATCTATGATGCAGTTCCTGTGTCTTCAGTTGTCTGTGATGGTGTGGAGCGGCCAGAAGTAGGAATGTTTAGAAAGGTGAAAAAACCGAAAACAAAAACCAGACTTCTGAAACCACCGGCAGGAGAATCATCAGTAGCAAATAAGTTGCTATTACGACGGGAGCCAAGAAATCCAAAAGAATTATCAGCAAAGGGGAAAAAGTTTCTTTTTCCCCAGGCCTCTCTCCTCAACCCGAATCAAGTCGTTCTGACTCTGAATGTGAACATGTGGACATTTACTATGACCACGACTCGCGCACTGGGTGGGATCTGGGGTGGTGGGGCACTGACCTGTTGTATCTCATTTGACTTCCGTGGTTGCCCGAGTTAGATCATTACCCTAAGAAGACGACTACCTCTCTGATCTGTCCAAAAATATTTTGTTATTGTACATGATCTAATTTTAAAATGTTACAATTAACTTTACAGGAGAGAACTGAATATGTATGAAGCCAGAGAACTGAAGTGGACGTCACCAGGAACCCGGCAAATCCACATTCTGGCGGTGGTGGGGGGTCAGGGGAAGACTTGGTGATGCCAGCCGTCTCAGATTTCAAAATCTACTTTGGTTCGGCCACTTCTCACCGGAGTCGGTCAGTTCACCACCGTTTATAGCCTTCCATGGTTGCTTGGGACTAACTCCGAGGGGCGAGAGCGCTCGTACAAAAGTCCAGAGGCTGAACTGTGCCAGGCCTGGCTGAGGAACTGGAAGGAGGAATGAGAGCGGGAAAGAGTGGTGGACGGTGACATCGAGACATAACGGGGAAAGGTTTCCTTCGTAGCGCTAAGGCACGCAGTCCGCTGGCGCCCCATTAGTATGTGTGGAAGGGGTAAGTGACTGAATGGAAGAGTGAGTGTAACTCGATACAGGTAGTGTTTCGGAAGCAGCCACTTTTTCTTTGAACTTCTCTCCAGGGGAAGTCGCCGGCGTACGGAATGGATGGCCAAAATGGCGGCGCCATCCTGGAAGCCGCGATTAGGACGCTGCCATGTATTGCCTGTGGACGTACGGACTCGGCCATCTTACGGAATCAGTTTCCATGATGACGGCATTTGCGTGGAAGTCGCGCACAGGCGCGGCCATAGTTCCTGCAACGTTGAGTCCGTACAAGCGGTTACCGTACGGACTCAGCCGACAAGGTGGCGGTGCCCTCGGGAAAGCAGCCATATAGGTGCGGCCATGTTTCCTGCAAACTTATGGACTCGGCAACTGTACGGTCTCAGTAATCAAGATGGTGGCACCTGAGAGACCTTAGAGGTTCTAGGCGGCGGATCTACTCGTTTGCTGCGGAGCCGACGCATTAGGCCTGCGCAATAAGAGTACGGTGCTCGGGAGGCGCGACCAAAGCGGAAGTAGTTGTGGGCGCCTTTACAACGGCCGCGGACGCCACCGAGAGGTCTGTGCGGATTCGCGGGTCGCTGGCGGGGGTCGCGGAGGGGTGCGCTGAGAGCGGAGAGATGGTGAGTACGGGTCCGGGGAGGGGGTCGGCGGTAGAGGTCAGTGGGATTGGTAGTGCTGGGGTCCGTGGGCAGACTCTTGGGGGTCTGTGGTGAACCGTAAGGAGAGTCTGGACAGTATGGTGGGGGCCTGTGGTGAGCCTTATCAGGGGTCTGTGGGTAGAATGTTGGGGGTCTGATGTTCTGAATTTTTTCTGATGTGTGAGCCATGTGGGAGTTTTGTGATGAGCCATTATGGGGGTCCGTAATGGAAGTTTGGTGGCGATACCTTTCGGTAGTTTCGCGGGGTCCGGATGGGAGATTGTTTGGGCAGAGTGATACGGGGTTTGCGATGAGCGGTACTGGTTAGTATGTAGTGAGCCGCGATGAGTCTGTGTCAAAGGACCGGTGGGGAAAGGTGATGGGGGCGGGTTGTCTGTGGGGGATCTGCGGGAAACCGTGATGGAAATACATGTTCCATCTTCGGAATATACTCTGTGGTGTCTGTGAGAAGTGAGGGGGTCCTGTGAGGAGTCCGGATGGGGGCAGTATGAGATGAATGGTAGAGTGAACTAACTGTTTTAAGTGTGTGGATTGAGTGATGGAGTGTTAGTGGACTGAGTGATGGAACGTCTGAGACAGAGTGATGGGATTTATAAATGTGGTACTGGGGTGTCCGGGTGAGTGATGGGTGGCTTGTGGGGGATTGTGATGGAAAGATTTATGAGGAGCTGTGATGGAAAGTCTATTGGCAGAATGTTGGGGTTTGTGGTGAGCCGTGATGGAGCTGTAACAAGGGATGAGGCACTATGATGGGGGTTCTCTAAGGAACCATGATGGCGGGGGGAATCCCACAGGAGGGTGATGGTTCAGACCCGGAGCCTCCAGATGCTGGGGAGGACAGCAAGTCGGAGAATGGGGAGAATGCGCCCATCTACTGCATCTGCCGTAAACCAGACATCAACTGCTTCATGATGTGAGCCGGGGAGGGGCGGGCGGGGCTGACACTTGCAAGGTTGGGTGAGGCTGATGGGTCCGGCCCCTCACATCTGCACCACTCACCCCATCCTCTGCAGCGGGTGTGACAACTGCAATGAGTGGTTCCATGGGGACTGCATCCGGATCACTGAGAAGATGGCCAAGGCCATCCGGGAGTGGTACTGTCGGGAGTGCCGAGGTGAGGGGGGTGGCCTGGACAGGGCTGGCAGATTCACTTGCCTCGAGGGAGGAGAAGCCATGAAGGGAGGGTGGGTCATGGGGAGTGGTGATATGTGCCTGTGGGTGATTATTGGTTTGTGATGAGCTGGAGTGGAGACTCCATTGTGAGCCCAAATACAGGGTCCCACCAGATGGGGTAGCTCTGCTCTGGAGTAGGGGAACAGAGAAGGTGGGTGGCACAGAAAAGAAGAGCAAGAAAGAGTTCTGGGACCATCCACATTCCTCAGTGTCCACCCACTTTGGCCCCACAGAGAAAGACCCCAAGTTGGAAATCCGTTATCGGCACAAAAAGTCACGAGAGCGGGACAGCAACGAGCGAGACGGCAGTGAGCCCCGGGATGAGGGTGGAGGGCGCAAGAGGCCTGCCCCGGATCCAGACCTGCAGCGTCGGGCGGGGTCAGGGACAGGGGTTGGGGCGATGCTTGCTCGGGGCTCTGCTTCGCCCCACAAATCCTCTCCACAGCCCTTGGTGGTCACACCCAGCCAGGTGAGTGGCTGCCGTGGTTGGGATGGATAAGGGGATCCCCTTTCAGGCCCAACTTGCGTTCCTGATTTCTGTTCTGGGTCCCTCTCCTCAGCATCACCAGCAGCAGCAGCAGATCAAACGGTCAGCCCGCATGTGTGGCGAGTGCGAGGCCTGCCGGCGCACTGAGGACTGTGGGCACTGCGACTTCTGTCGGGACATGAAGAAGTTTGGGGGCCCCAACAAGATCCGGCAGAAGTGCCGGCTGCGTCAGTGCCAGCTGCGGGCCCGGGTGAGCATGGGTAGAGCTGGGCAGGGCCAGGTGGGGGTGTCAGTATGTCCAGGGAGGGCTCATTCAGGCCAGGAGGGGTGGGCCAGGTGAGGTGGGGCCTGAGTGCATACAGACAGGTGGGAAAGAGCCTGGCCTGTCCAGATGACTGGGGCACGATTAGGTGTGTGGGGTTAGCAGTGGTGCCTCCAACCCCAGGTGGACAGGGTAGAGCCAGCTGTTTCAAGGTGGCCAAGCATGTTGGGGCAGGTGGGACGGGATTGAGCATGTCCTAGTTCTGAGAAGTGGGGGTAGTGGGTGTGTCTGAGGAGGCAAAGCAGGGCCAGTTGGTGGGGCTAGGCTCTTGTGGGAGGGGCTAGGGCAGGGCCACCCTCCATCCACCTGGGGCTGACCTGGGCCTTCCTCCTGCCGGCACAGGAATCGTACAAGTACTTCCCTTCCTCGGTGAGTCCAGCCCCCCAGGGCGGGGCGGGGCATGCGGGCAGGGCGGTCAGGGCCAGTCCTGAGATTCTGCCCTGCAGCTCTCGCCAGTGACGCCCTCAGAGTCCCTGCCGCGGCCTCGCAGGCCACTGCCCACCCAGCAGCAGCCACAGCCATCACAGAAGCTGGGGCGCATCCGTGAGGACGAGGGGGCAGTGGCATCATCAGTAGTCAAGGAGCCACCTGAGGCTACGGCCACACCTGAGCCACTCTCAGATGAGGACCTGCCGCTGGACCCTGACCTCTACCAGGACTTCTGTGCGGGGGCCTTTGATGACCATGGCCTGGTGAGCAGCCAGAGCATCCCATGGTGGAAGGGTAGAGGTTACAGAAGCTGAGTTTCCATGATAAGAAGAGATGGAAGATGAGGCAGAATACGGAAGGCTGATTTGGGAACTGATTGGTGGTGGGGTAGTCATGAGTAGGGCAGGTGGGGCAGTGTGTGTCTCACTTGCAGCCCTGGATGAGTGACACAGAGGAGTCTCCATTCCTGGACCCTGCGCTGCGGAAGAGGGCAGTGAAAGTGAAGCATGTAAAGCGTCGGGAGAAGAAATCTGAGAAGAAGGTGATGGAGAGGGTGAAATGGGTGTGGGAAGGCAGAGGGCAAGGAAGGGAGGGAGAGGCAAAGGTCAGGAGCTGGATGGGGCAAGAGCCAGAAGGGGGTGGGATACAGGGGGAGACGGGGATCTAGGGCTGACTTTAACTCCGCCCTAACCTGACCTAACCTGCTTCGTCCCATAGAAGGAAGAGAGATATAAGCGGCATCGGCAGAAACAGAAGCACAAGGACAAATGGAAACATCCAGAGCGTGCCGACGCCAAGGACCCCGCATCTCTACCGCAGTGCCTGGGACCTGGCTGTGTGCGGCCTGCCCAGCCCGGCTCCAAGTATTGCTCAGATGACTGTGGCATGAAGCTGGCAGCCAAGTGAGTCACTCCTGAAGGGTTTATGGGAGTCCGGGAATACGGGGTAGGTTATGGCCAGAGCTCTCTGTAGGTCTTCCCATCAGTCATCTGCCCACTGTTCAGTGCACAAAGCACTCGTCTATCCATCCCTCATCCGTCTACCATTCAAGTGCTCATCTGCTTGTTTATCTACCATTCAGTCACTTACCCTTTCGTCATTTGGTCGGCCATCCGTTCTGCCATTCTTGGATCACCCCATTTATTCTGTTGTTTGCCACCTTCCCTGCCGGCACCTAACCCACTGCCTCCCTGCAGCCGCATCTACGAGATCCTCCCCCAGCGCATCCAGCAGTGGCAGCAGAGTCCCTGCATTGCTGAGGAGCACGGGAAGAAGCTGCTCGAACGTATTCGCCGTGAGCAGCAGAGCGCCCGCACCCGCCTTCAGGAAATGGAGCGCCGATTCCATGAGCTTGAGGCCATAATTCTTCGTGCCAAGCAGCAGGCTGTCCGTGAGGATGAGGAGGTGAGCAAGCAAGGCCCAGCAGCACGGGGCCCAGTACCTGGTCCTGCCAGGCCTCATCGTTTCTCCCACTCCACACAGAGCAATGAGGGTGACAGTGATGACACGGACCTGCAGATCTTCTGCGTCTCCTGCGGGCACCCTATCAACCCACGTGTTGCCTTGCGCCACATGGAGCGCTGCTATGCCAAGGTCAGGGTGTCACCCTGAGGGGGAATATCTGGGTCCGTGAGGGAACAGATGTGTTGTCTGGGGGTTGTCTCGGGAGGGCATGCAGCACACATCCACAGTTCCCTCCATTTGTGCTCATCCCTCCAGTATGAGAGCCAGACGTCCTTTGGGTCCATGTACCCCACACGCATTGAGGGGTGAGTGTGGGCGCTCCGTGGAGTTAAAGTAGGGAGGTTAAAGCTGGGGTCGGAAGTGGCATGTTGGGGCAGGATATGGGCATGGACAAGAAGAGATGGGTGCCCCTTCTCTCCATCCACTACCTTCTCTCTACTGTAAACCCCCAGAGCTACACGACTCTTCTGTGATGTCTACAATCCTCAGAGCAAGACCTATTGTAAGCGGCTCCAGGTGCTGTGCCCTGAGCACTCACGGGACCCCAAAGTAAGGCTTGCTCTCAACTCCCCCCATTCTGTCCTTTCTTCCTCCTCACTGCCCCACATTCATCCCTTGTTTCCTCCTTTGCCCTCCTTCCTTCCCTTTTCTCTACTTGACTGCTTCCATAACTCTCACTTTGCCTGCCTTATCACTCTTCATTCCTTTCCTTTTTCCTGTCTCGTTATCTCCTGTTCCTCCCCTTTTCCATTCCTCCCTACTCCCTGAACTCTCTATTCCTTCCTTTCTACCTCTCTGACCACTCCCCATTCCTGTCCTCTTCTCTGCCTCACCACCCCCATTCATCCCGGACCCCCGATCTCCTTGCAGGTGCCAGCAGATGAGGTATGCGGGTGCCCTCTTGTACGTGATGTCTTTGAGCTCACGGGTGACTTCTGCCGCCTGCCCAAACGCCAGTGTAACCGCCATTACTGCTGGGAGAAGTTGCGGCGTGCTGAAGTGGACCTGGAGCGTGTGCGGGTGGTAGGTTTTGATGCTGAATGTGGCTGGGGTCAGGTGGGGCTTCTGGAGCTTCTTCTCATGGTGTCTGCTCCTCTGGTAGTGGTACAAGCTGGACGAGCTGTTTGAGCAGGAGCGCAATGTACGCACAGCCATGACTAACCGGGCAGGATTACTGGCCCTGATGCTGCACCAAACGATCCAACATGACCCGCTCACTACCGACCTGCGCTCCAGTGCTGACCGCTGAGCCTCATGCTGGCCCAGAAGTCCTCACACCCTGCATTCCAGGCCCAGGAGCTGCCCTGAATCCCCCATTTGTCTGTTCTGCCATTCATCTGTTTCTCCAGTGGTCCCTGAGTTTCTCCCTGTGTCCATCCATTTGACTACCCAGCTGCCGTTACCAGAGGGTCTCAGAATTTTCTCCTGTCCTTGTCTGTCCCTCTCTCCATTCTGTGTGCCTGGGTGGGACTGTGGAGTCTGCTCACTCTCGCCTCCCCCCTCCCTGGTTTTGTTAATAAAATTTTGAAGAATCAAGAAAGATTACTACTCAAGGTTTTCATACTTTATCCAGCTGCAACCGCATTCCCAAACCCCTTGGGTAGATGAGCTGTGGCACACACCTGTATTCAGGAGGGGTTGCAGTATACAGCTTTAAGTATACCGTTGGCACCTACTCTGTGCTCTGCAAGAACCCCCCCTTGGGCGGTGGGATATGCCTCGCTGAAGGAGAGCCCAGTGACCTACATTCTCAGCATTTCATCTTGAAACAGTGGGTACACAGTCGGCACTAATTCAGTATTGTGGCTGATTTACCACCCCTGTGTCAGCATCGACATCCTCCAGACTAGAAATGTATTCGATGACGGACACAAGGTCTCGTTCTTCCACAAACCCCTCTTTTGCGACACGTGTGTAACAGAAGTCCGGGAACCCCATCCTGCCCTGTCGTCGGGTCTAGTGATCCCCACAGCGCAGCCTTTCCAGTATGGGCCCCGCGGATCTCAGTTGCACGGCCCTTCTGTTTACCTGCAGCGCGACACCGCCCCCTTCTCCAGTTCCCGCGGAAGGAGCTGGGGTTAGCGTGCGGCCGCACTAGTCTCCGCGCGCTCCTGCAGCTGTTCGGCCGGGCGGAGAGAGCGGGACACAATAGTCCTGGGGGAGATGTTCGGAGAACAGCAGGCCACAGGCGCGACGTAGACGAGAGGTGGGAGAGGAGGCCTCCCGCACAACCTCAGCCTTCGGCGCCCCTCCCTCCTGGTAAACTCTGGTGAAGACCGCCTGGAGAACAGCGTAGGGCCAACCCCAACCCTCCACGCCCCCTTAGGTTGGGAGAACGCAGACGCAAGCTAGGTGGGCGGAGTGGGGAGAGCGCGCCGGTTGGGGAAAGTGAGGAGCTCCGGCGCTGCAAGTCTCTGATAGGGGTGCGAGCCCTAGTTGTACGTCAGGGCGCAAGCGCAATAGGTCCCGGGCAAGAGGCGCGCGCTGCTGTGGGACCGAGCACGCAGGCGCGGGGTCCTCCCCACTAAGGGCAAACGCTGTAGGTGCATTAGAGCGCAGGCGTCATGCCGGGGGCGGGGCCCTAGAGGCGGGCAGCGGGTTTCCGGTTCCGGGAGCAACGAACGGCCGCGGCAGCGACAGCTACCGCTTCAGAGGAAGCGTCTGCGGAGGAGGAAGAAGAGCAGGGCAAGGCGGGAGTCACAAGCGGGACCCTCGCCATGGGTCCGCGGACCTAGAGCGGTGGAAGCTACCGGCCCGGTGCCGAGCTGGTGAGACAGTTGTGGGGGTGGAAATGGAGAGCGCTCAGGCGTAGGATGGGGAAGAATTGAGGCTCAGAACGCTGACGGAGAGCAATGAAGGGCCCTCAGGCCGATGAGTGGGAGGAATGGCGGCGTCGGAATACTGAAGGGGAGGAATGGGAAGGTTTTGCCCGACGACGAGGAGGAATGGGGCTCAGAGCGCTGACAGGTGGATGTGTCGGGAGTCTGGACGAGGACGGAGAGGGTTGGGGAAAGATCCGAGCCCCGAGGGGAGACCTCGGTGCCTCTCAGGTTAAGGAGAGAAATGGGGATTCAGAACGCTGAGAGGGAGAAATGAAGAGGGGTCTCAGATTGATGACGGGAAGAAATGGGGGCATTGGGATGCTGAAAAGGAGCGACAGGGACTCATGGAGAAGAGAATTAGAGGTTCTGAATGCTGAGTTAGGGATGGCATGATCTTGGGACAAAAACGGGGAGCCAATATTGAGGGGTGGGTTCAGAATGCTGAGGGGGTAAGTCAGGGTATCTCAAGGTGATGAGGGGAATGGAGAATAAGGGACACTGAAGGGAAGAAATGAAACTTTTTAGCTGAAGACGAGAGGAATAAGGAGGTTTGGGGACTGATATTGGTAAAGACTTGTGTCTCAGAACACTGACAGGGAAAATAAGGGAGGAGGAGGCTTTCAGACCGAGGAACAGGAGTGAGGGGCTGTTTAGAGTAAAGAGATGGAGAAGCTGGGGGCTCTCTGGCAAGGACACAGAGGAAATTGAGGCAGTACCATTGAGGTAGCATGATAAGAGGACATCAGAAAGGGAAGGGATGGGAGGGCTAAAAGACCGAAAGAAATTGGGGACTCCTGGGTCAATGATGAAAGTGAATGGGAGGTCAGAACACTGAGGTAGAGTACTGGGACCTTGGTCTGAGGATGAGCAGAATGGGGGCTTCTTCGGCTGATGATGGGAGGAATAGGGCCTCTCAGGCCAGGGAATGGGGAGTATGGAGGTTTCAGGGTGACAAAGGGGAGGCGTAGAGATGAATAGGTTAAAGACAGAGTGTCTCCTGGGAGGAATGAGAGGTTCCTAGGCTGGCAGAGGGGAGAGGTGATGGGCTCTCAGGCTGAAGATAGGGAAGAAGTGGGAATCAGGACATTGAATAAGGAATGAGGATCTTTGGGTTGAAGATCGGGACTCTTAAGTTGAAGATTGGGCTGCCAGGTCAAAAAGGGGGAGGAATGACAGGCTTCTGGGCTCAAGACAGGGAAGAATAAGGTGGGAAAGGGGGTTTTCTCTTATATTGGCCAGTTGCCTGTGGTAGGTACCAGGTCTTGGACAAGCATTAATAAATACTAGCAGTTTGTGGGACTAGGGCACAACATGTTCTCTCCTAGAGCCTCAGTTTTCCTCATTGCTCCCTCCATGTTGCAGGCCGCTGCTCCTTCCCTTGGCTTCCATGGCTGAGGACTGGTTGGAGTGCCCAGCCTTGGGCCCCGGCTGGAAACGCCGTGAGGTCTTTCGAAAGTCAGGTGCCACCTGTGGACGCTCAGACACCTATTACCAGAGGTACTGGGTGGGTTGTGGACAGAGTCATGGGTAAGGCTGAGCCTGGTTAAGCAGGATGAAATCAGGGGGTGTGTTTAATTTTGTGGGTGGGTTAAAATTATGCATATGTAGTCGATTCTTATTATTTGTAGGTTCCATATTTGCAAATTTGCTTGCTAGAATTTGTATTCTTAAAGTTGATATTCCGTGTACTTTCACAGTTTTTCATAGACATGCACAGAATAGTGAAAGATTTAAGTTGCCTGATACACACATTCCCAGCTGAGTTGAATGAGGCTTTCTTATTTCAGTTCTTTTACTGTAATCAAGTGTCCTTTTCGTGGTCTACTTAGTGCCATGTTTTTCACGTTTTTGTACTTTCTATTGGTGATTTTGGTATTTAGAATGGTCCCTGGCATAGTGCTGAAGTTGGTGTCTAGTATTCTAAGGGTAAGAAGTCTGTGGTGGGCTATAAGGAGAAAAATGTGATGTGCTACAAGGAGAACATACACATTAAATAAATTTCAGGTGTGCGTTGTAGTACTGTTAGGTGTGAGTACGATATTAATGAATCAGAAATGTAGTACATCTAGAAAAAGAGAAGGAAATTTTCCAATTTGTCCAACTTCAATTTCTGGAAAATGCTAAAGTAACGCCGAACCTAAGGAAAAGGTGGGAAAAGGGCTAAACTTAAAGATCTATAAGCTAATGACCAGTAAAATAAAGCGTAGTGGACAGTGTGAGGGGCTAAAAGCCAAGAATGTTGATGGTTGTATTACCCCTGGTTAGGAAAATGTTAAACCTATCTCAGCTAGTGCTGACTGGCTCACGTGTTTCAGAAGGTGATACATCATAAAAAATGTTAAACTTGCTTACAAGTTAGTTCTGCAGATCAAGAGTTCGCAGAGGAATTTTAAAAATACCTGTTAAGTGTTACATGGGAAAAGCGTCATGTAGAAGAATAGGTCTTCAGTACTGAGGAGACTGGCTTATTTTACAAGGATGTTGGTAAAAATAGCTATATAACAATACTCCAAAGCTCCGGGTTTTAAATCATTCAAAGGCCATACATATTAAAAAAAAAAAAAAAGGCCATACATAAAATGAGGTTACACATTGATCACCGGAGGCTTGCAGGAAGCTAACCTGTAGTTTCACTAGGACCAGAGGTTCTATATTTAGTAATTCAGTTTTTAATGTGACTTTACACAACATACCACGAATGAGGATCGGCTATTAATACATGAATATACACATTTGTATGCTATTTATATTTAAGGATGTAAGGTGTTTCAGGATATATTAGTGGTACAGTTATTGAATTTACTGCACTCTTCCTGAACTTTTTTTTGTATCTGAGTTGTTCTTTTCCTGGAGGAATATAGTAAAATCATAAATATAATTTTTTGTTCATACTTAGTTATACATTTATCCACATACTCGAAACTCGTATGAAATTGTCACAATTTATACTTTTAAGTGCTGTCATCAAGAACCATAAAAGACTAGAGTTTTTATCCTAATTAGGGCAAGATAACAAGCCTGTCACAATTTTGTGGATGCTGGTAGGATATACGAGACTCCTGGGTCAGAGATGAAAGATAGTTTACTACTCACAATAACAGCAGTATCCAGAATGTCATTATTTTTGTGTCAGTTCCCAAATGCCAGTTCCCATATGGTGACCTGAAGAGGGCTAACTAGCATCTGCCCACGCATTGGGTTGTAGGAAAGGAACTACTTGAGCTTAAGGAATCCAGTCTTTTATAATGTTAGGATAGTAAGGATGCCTTCCCTCTGCTCTGGAAGGAGAACTTTTATCTTCCAAGGCTGTTTGCTGTACAAACATCCTTGAAAAGATAGTTCATAACAAAGGACTATCAGTGCCTCTCTTGCAAGACATGCAGAAATGTTGGAGACCTGTGGAGTATTCTCTTTCAATATTAATTATTCCTACTTTGTTTTGTATGTAGTTGATTTGTATGTTTATGCATATATTCGTATACATATATTTATGTGCTTGTTTATTTGTGTGTATATTTTTGTTTTATTTATTTTTGTGTGTATATTTTTAAGCAGCTTTTTTTTTTAACATATTTAGTATGTAATACTAACATATTTATATATTACCTAACAGATTGGTATTTCTATTTTCATTTACATAGATTGTAAGTAGTAACATATGTCATAAATACATATGTATTTATTTGTGTTTGTGTTTATTTACATATACATATGCACTGCTGTTTCTACACATCTTATATTTCTGCTATGCAGGCTTAGTTGGGGTAAGACCTGGTCAGGGTTTACATGCCAATCTCAAGCTGCCTCCTGTATTCCCCGCGAGTCCTACAGGCCTGTTCACCAGCCCAGTGGAAGGGTTGTGTGAGTGGAGTGGCCATGGCTCCACCCAGGTACCAACCCACCCTTGCTCATCCCTAGCCCCACAGGAGACAGGATCCGAAGCAAAGTTGAGCTGACCCGATACCTGGGCCCTGCGTGCGACCTCACCCTCTTCGACTTCAAACAAGGCATTCTGTGTTATCCAGCCCCTAAGGTACTACACAGTGTGGGGTACCCAGGCAGGGGTGACTGAGCCACCTAATACCCATCCACCGATCTCTTCCTTCTTTCCCTCTCATCTGTAGCCCCACTCCTTAGCTGTTCCTAGTAGGAAGCAGAAGAAGCCTTCACGGCCAGCCAAGACTCGAAAACGTCAGGTTGGACCCCAGAAGGGTGAGGTCAGGAAGGAGGCCCCAGGAGATGAGACCAAGGCTGATGCTGATACAGCCCCAGCTTCACTTCCTGCTCCTGGGTGAGTGTTGGCCTAAAGTGAGCCAAGAGGGTGAGGGTTGTGGTTGGGGGTGCACTCAGAGCCCCACACCCATGTTTCCCATCCCAGGTGCTGTGAGAACTGTGGAATCAGCTTCTCAGGAGATGGTACCCGAAGACAGCGGCTCAAGACATTATGCAAGGACTGCAGAGGTGAGTGGCCCCCAGGGCCCTGGGAGACAGGAGTGAAGCAGGTCTGATGCCAGGTTAGGACACCACTGTTGGGCTAGAGGTTGAATGGTGGACATCAGGGCAGCGGCAGTGGGTGAGGTTAGATATCTGATTCTTCTTTTCCCTCTGCAGCGCAGAGAATTGCTTTCAACCGGGAGCAAAGGATGTTTAAGGTAAGCACGACCTGCCTCCTCCTCACAAGTGTGTGGTGGGAGCAGGATGTGATGGGGGCTTGTGGAGTGTCTGAAGGAATGGTGATGGATCCACAGGGTGTCAGAGTCCTTTTGTAGGGGGCTAGCTACAGTCAGCAGACAGTAATGGGTTAATGGGATGTCAACAGTTTCAGCGATGAGGTTAACAGGGCACTGGTAAGACATTGGGGGATGGCCTCTGATGGCAGCTAATCAGTAGTTGTCGCGTACAGTGATGAGGCAAGTGGTAGACTACTAGACGTGGCAGTGGGGGCTTGTAACAGACATGTAAGGGGCAGCGCACCTGGAGCTACTCTGTCTGGGCCTGTGACCTCGCCCCACCCGTTCCTGGCAGCGTGTGGGCTGCGGGGAGTGTGCAGCCTGCCGGGTAACCGAGGACTGCGGGGCCTGCTCCACCTGCCTTCTGCATTTGCCCCATGATGTGGCCTCGGGGCTGTTCTGCAAGTGTGAGCGGAGACGGTGCCTCCGGATTGTGGAAAGGGTGAGTTGGGCTGGTGGAGTGGGCCCAAGGCTTACGCTAGCCCCTGGTTCTCATAGCCCTGGCCCCATGCGTCATGCTTGTGCCTCCTCCCATCCCCTCAACAGAGCCGAGGGTGTGGAGTGTGCAGGGGCTGTCAGACCCGAGAGGACTGTGGCCGTTGTCGAGTCTGCCTTCGCCCTCCCCGCCCTGGTCTCAGGCGCCAGTGGAGGTGTGTCCAACGGCGCTGCTTACGGGTGAGTTAGGCTGGAGGGACTAGCGCTGTTCGGCCAGGGTTGGGGCAGAACTCATTCTGCTGTTAAAGTTGCTAGTGCTGCTGCTGCTTCCTCCCAGCCTTGCCCACCTCATGTCTTCTTTTCTCCCTCACCCCATGCTCAACTCCCTGGTCCCACCTACCTGCCCCTATCTGCCAGCACCTTGCTCACCGTCTCCGTCGCCGCCATCAGCGATGTCAACGACGCCCTCCCCTAGCTGTGGCTCCCCCTGCTGTGAGTGCCGCACCCCATACTTTGCCTGCCTGTCCTATGCATGCTTTCTGCACTCCTCTTGGGGGTGGGCATGGGGGTTGGGGTCCCGTATCTGCCTGATGCCATCAAGCCTAAACTACTCTTCTGGCTTTCTCCCAGGGTAAACGTAGCCGCCGCAGAGGAGGCTGCGACTCCAAGATGGCTGCCCGGCGGCGCCCCCCGCGAACCCAGCCCCTGCCTCCAGTTCCCCCATCACAGCCTCCAGAGTCTCCAGAGCTGGTGAGGCTCTGGTGGGCCGGGGGAAGGCACAACCCTAATCTTACCCACTACCTGCCCTGACCCCACCCCATTTGCCTCTGCAGCACCCCAGAGCCCTGGCCCCCTCGCCACCTGCTGAGTTCATCTATTACTGTGTAGACGAGGACGAGCTAGTGAGTGGCCCCACCCTACTTGGACATACCTAGACCCTCCCAGGGCACTTGGTTAAGCCCAAAGAAGCAGCTGCTGCAATGGGCCTAATAGGGGAACAGCAAGACACAGTAATGGGTACTAGTATGGGGCGAGCAGACAGCGGGGGAGGGACTAACATGGGATCGACAGGTGCAGCAACAGTACCTAATGTCAGATGAATCAGTGCTCTGGTGGGGCTAATAGAGGAAAAGTCAGCATAGTGAAGGGAGTTCACATAGGTTGAGGGGATACATCAGGCACAATGGAGGCAGCTATAGAGGGTCAGCAAAATTCTGCTTGAGGTGGAGGCCAAAGACTTTGGTAGCCACTGGTCTAGCAGATGACATGATGGATACGGCGTTGGAGCAGCCACAATCCTGATGGTATCGGGTACTGTCCAGTACAATGATAGTGCCTGGTGTTGGACTAGCAGTTGCTGAGGTGTGACCAAGACCAGTGCACAGCTGGTTCCCTCTGATGAGGCTAGTGAAGGAGCAACAGGAGTACCATTGGAATAGTACCAGTAATAGCGCTCTTTTTGATTGTTCTCCAGCAGCCTTACACGAACCGTCGGCAGAACCGCAAGTGTGGGGCCTGTGCAGCTTGTCTACGCCGGATGGACTGTGGTCATTGCGACTTCTGCTGTGACAAGCCCAAATTTGGGGGTAGCAACCAGAAGCGCCAAAAGTGTCGTTGGCGCCAATGCCTGCAGTTTGCCATGGTGGGTGGAGCAGGAAGGGTAAGGCGGGTGGGACAAGTCGATCCCGGGCCCCTAGTGCCTGGGAATGGCGGGTAGGCCTGGTGGGTGGGTGAGACAGGCCAGATGGGCTCTGCATCTTCAGAGGAGTAGGCAGGCCAGTAGGTTCAGCCAAAGATTAGCAAACATTGTGCTGGGGCAAATGAAGAATTTGGGTGGCACTGGCATTGCTAACGAGACCAGCAGGCTCAATGGTGAGGGCCTCCTGCATAAGCAGGTTCTGTGCTGGAACTAATGGGGATCAGCAGGCGCATAGATCAGGGCAGGGTGGTGGAGTTGGTCACTGTGCCAGGTGGCCATAATACTTTGTCTTTCTTCAGAAGCGGCTGCTGCCTAGTGTCTGGGCAGGATCTGAGGATGGGGCAGGGCCGCCCCCACCTTACTCTCGTCGAAAGAGACCTGGCTCTACTCGACGGCCTCGTCTGGGCCAGATACTGAAGACCTCCTTGACCACACCCACAGCCAGATCAGGCCGTGTCCAAACTCCAATGAAACAGGAAACGGGCAGTGGCTTTGTGCTACCCCCACCTGGCACTGACCTTGTGTTCTTACGGGAAGGTGCAAGCAGTCCTGTGCAGGTGCCTGGCCCTGCTGCAGCTTCCACAGAAGCCCTGTTGCAGGTGAGGGTCCCATCTTATCCTGCCCTCCCCAGCCCTATCCAGCCTTGTGCCAGGAAGCTGGGACCAAGTCTGCCGCAATCCTCCTTCACACAGGAGGCCCAGTGCCCTGGCCTGAGTTGGGTTGTGGCCTTGCCCCAGGTGAAGCAAGAGAAGGCGGATGCCCAGGAAGACTGGACACCGGGCACAGCCATCCTGACTTCTCCTGTATTGCTGTCTGGCTGCCCCAGCAAGGTGGGGGTCAGTGATGGGTGGTCTGTGAGCAGAATGATGGTGGTTCGTTGAGTAGAGCAATAGATGTGCTGATTGCAGCCTCACCATAAAGTTTCCCCACCTGTCTGACACATGTCCCACCTTCCCCAGGCAACTAACTTTGCCTGCTTTGCTGTCCAGCTAACAGAAAAAAGGAACTCTCTGAGGAATGGGAAAGGTTTGTAGGCTGAGAGGTAGATTTTCTGGGCTGAAGTGTGATGGAAGTGGGATTTGTCAGCACACTGACAGGTTGGTTGATAAGAGACTCTTTCCTCAGGCCAACCTTGCCCTTCTGACTGATGCCTGTTTCCCACCTCTCCCAGGCAGTAGACGCAGGCCTGCCACCTGTGAAGCAAGAGCCATTGGACCCTGAGGAGGACAAAGAGGAAGAGAGCAAGGATGACTCCGCCTCCGACTTGGCCCCAGAGGAGGAGGCAGGAGGGGCTGGCACACCCGTGGTCAGTGCTGGGGGATGCTTCACCCTGCCCTGACCCCGCTTTACCCCCATTGGCCATGATGACCCATGATATTAATTCTTCCCCAGATCACGGAGATTTTCAGCCTGGGTGGAACCCGCCTCCGGGACACAGCAGTCTGGTTGCCAAGGTGTGCCCCGCACAGTGAGGGGTGGTATGGGGTTGGTGCTGGTCAGATGTGGGCCCTGAGTTTTAAAAGTAGAGTCAGTAATTTGGTGTGGTGCAGTGGGAGGTAAAGGCTCATATCACTTTGTTGATTATGATCAGTGAGGGGTTATGTGCAGACCCTAGAGGTTTTTCCTGAGGTTCAGGTCAGGGCTTTCCTTGGGGGTGTGTGTGTTGGTTGGGGGGTGGCGGTGGTGGAGGGACAGGGATCAGTGGAGGGTGAGGACTTGATGCTCTGCGACGAGATTTGAAAGAAAAATATAAAAGCCTGGTCCACATCTTCCTGAGAAAATCCAGAAGGGGTCAGGTTTAATATATAAATTTTTATTCAGAGACTCTTCATTTGGGGTCTTGAAGGCCTCTGGAGTCTCCAAGAGATGACAGGTGGGCTGGACAGTGGTGGGTGGGCAGGTCTGGGCCCTGAGATGGGTCTGATCTGGGTCCACGTGCAACTGCTCAATCTCAGGCTGTCTTTTACCTCCTAGGACATCTTTTGTGGATGGGGTTGGGCTGTGTTTCTTGAGCCTTTCCTGAGCCTATTGAGGTTATTAATATAATTTTAGCTGCTCCATAGAGCTGTCTCTGCAGGCCTGGCGATAGGATGAAGCATAGCTGCCCCTAAGGACAGGGCTGGCAGGAAGAGGACAAGGGAATGCTACCTCCTGCAGAATGTTCACAGGCTGTACCACACAGCCCCAGACAAAGGCAACATAAACTGTTGGCCTAGGCACCTGGATTCCTTTGTTCCCACAAACTAGTTTCTGCAGGCCAGAAACTCCTTCATCTGCCTTGGGCAATTACAAAGGTACTGACTGAGTACCTGCTGGGTACACTGCAGTGTGAGAGATACAGTGGTGAGTACAGTGACCCTGGAAGGCTTATCCTTCAGGAAACACGGATTCCTGCCTTCAGGGAACTTACCATCTAAGTGAGGAAACAGTTTCCCTATGTGTGAAATCATTACATGTTAATGGAGAAGGTAATGATGTGTTATCTTGTTTGTAATGGAGTATTTTGAAAGCGAGAAGAGAGAGAGAAGGGATAATTACGGGAAAATGGATGGTGCGCACAGAATACTAGGAAATGGTTTTGTAATGCTCCATTTTGCAAAGAGCGAACTTCATTCAACATACAGACCTGCTCCCTCTTCTCTAGGTCCAAGGACCTTAAAAAACCTGGAGCTAGAAAGCAGTAGACTGGAGGCTTCTGCAGACTGTAGAATTCAAGGTGATACTTACAGACTGGCTTTATGAGAGAACACTGATCTACTCAGAGGCTGGACCGTAGACCGAGGGACTTACATAGGATTCAATAGGAACTGGAAAAACCTACCACCAAACCAGAGAAGCAGGCCTATTCAGTACAATGAGCTTGTAGAGGAAGTAAGCAGGAAAGGAAGAAAAAGAATAGAAAGTTGTTCTATTTGTTCCAACTGGTGCAAATCCCAAGAGCTTGACTGTGATAAGTGTGGATATTACAGGTGGGGGATCCGGGGTGGAGAGAGGCTGTAAAAGCCACCACAAAACAGCCTATACAAGCCATCTTCATAAATAATTTTTCAGTGGCTTCTGGATGAGACCTGGCAGTGTTTCTGAACATTTCCATTTCCTCAGAGAGACAGCATTGGAAAATGTAATGTGAATAAATGAGGAAAGGAACTGCTATTTGGTTAGTTCCTCCTACTGATCTATTTAGTTCTCCAATCTTTTTAGGAAAACAATGATTTTTGCCCACTTTTGCATATGGGAAAACAGACTCAAAGAAATTAAATAATTTGTCCAGTGTCAGACAGCTAGTATCAGTAAACCTAGGAAAAAAACCCAGGTGGTAAAACCTTGTTCTTTAAGCCACCAAACTGTAAGCTGTAATCCTATATCCGATAATGTGTAATATTATAGTAACAAAAGTTTCCAGTGACATTGAAAACAAGGTGCATTACCCTAAACAGAACAAATTGCTTACACTGCTGCCTCTAGCGTGGTTTAGGGAGTGCCAAGGCTGTGTGGATTTGATCACCTTGTCACAACACCCATGCATTCAAGAGACTGGGTTCTTCTGAGGCCTTGGGTGTTGCATAATATTCCTCAAACACTAAAGGACATGCTTCCGCAGAGGTCACTGTCCATTTTACTTGTTGCCCTCATTCTCCTCAGCCAAAGCAGTCTTCAGAAGTAAAGCTGCAGCCTGATTCATCTTTGCTTACAATTTGCCTCTCCTGTCCCTTCATGACTTTTGTGCTTGGTTTGCCCTTGGTCCCTCTCTGCTGGGGGTCTGACTTCCTGCTTCAAGTCCTGCATAAGGGCCAGTCTTGACTCAGTCCTGCCTCACTTCCTAGTTCGTCATAAAGTGCCAAAAAGTTTAGACCTATGGTTTATTACATAGCCAGCTTTATAGGGCTGTGACAGGGTGCATGCCTCCTTAAATTTTGTAGCCTTTGTATCTCCCCAGCCTTATTCTAGTCCCAGCCCTGCAGCTTTAGATAATTCAGATGTAGATTAGACATTGCCCTACTGTTAACCCTTTCTGCTACCCTCCTTTGCCCCTTTCTTTGCTTTACCTTCTTGAGCCTGAGACAAGACTGGGTAATTTTCTGGTGTTGTTTTGTTCTCCCCAGGACCCAGGTACCTAACCCTAGTATTGTAATGTCTTAAATGAAATTTATTTGATGGGCATTCAGACTCCTCTAAGAGTCTGGTTACAGTGTGAGTCACAGTACAATCAGAGAAGCAGCACCACTAATGTAAAGATTATGTATATATGTATATATATGTTTGTGCATTATATATATATATATATATATATGTATATTTTAAGGGACTTAATAGGGATTTGAGCTTATGCAGTAGTGGGAGCTGATTGAACAGTCTCTGTAGGGCTGTTGTCTTTGCATCTAATGCTGGAGCTTGAAGTCTGCAGGGCAGGCAATCGGGAAGGGAAGATGGATGTAAAGTGTGGGAGACGGAGGACACTTTGGCGCGCACGAGCAAGAGCTGGAACCGGCGAGGATGGCCTAGAACCCATGTCAGTGTCTCACCATCTCCAACTTCGATGATGTGGGTGTCCTGCAGAAGAAGCTGGTGCCCTTCATCACAGAGTTAAATACTCATCTGGCCCAGGAATTAGAGAAGCTGAAGGAAGATCCCAGGGAAAGTGGAGCAGCTGCAGGCCTGGCTGCAGGCCTGACTGCTGCCCCACACCAACGAGGTGAGCCAGCAGATAAGTGACAACATGTGTGAACTGCAACAGTGCCTGGTGCGCCTGCACCAACCTTCCGAGTGTAAAAACAGTATGCTGCTGCTTCACTTCTGTCCTCCAATTACCATGCAAAATGTCTCTTGTGGCCCATCCTAACCGGAAGCATACAGGGAAGGGAGTTCTGGGAAACGTAGCCTAGTCAAGGTGACACATTACAAAGCCACCCTGCCATGAATCAGCTCCCAAGGGTCTCACTGCTCACCTGAGGATAACTCGATAAAGCTACGTTGCTGGAAATGCAAAGCTGAAGACCATGGATTTCATGGTGACCCCAGCAAGTACAGAAATACTGTCAAGCCCACCCAGAAAAAAACTGCCTGGTCTCAGCTATTTTTGTGTCATTCATTCAAGTAATGAGAACCTGGCCCATGGTAGGCACTGTACTTGATACTGGGATACAGAAATGAAAAAGATATAGTCCATGCAATTTTATTAAATAACATCAGTATGTATGACAAATGGTGAATGGATATCCAACTTTATCATGGAATTTAATGGTGAAAATATAGAATTCAGGAAACTGTCGGGAGAACAGCCCTTGAGTGAACCTTGTTGGGGCACAGTAGGAATTGGAAATAATATAAATAGTTTCTATCTCCGAGCTGTTCTATTTTAAAATTATTTTAAAATGATTTTTATTGTCCCGTTTACTGTTTCATATATTTAGTGTTTATTTGGGGAGTGTCTTGGAGTAACAGTGTTGACTCTGAGAAAGTGGGATGGTGGGTGGCAAGATCAAGGTCAGGTTCCGTCGAAGGACCTTGGGCCAACCACTTCTCTAGGCCTTGGGGCTTGGCTGAAGGCGGAGGCTCATAGTGCTGGGAGGCTCATAGTGCTGGGCGCTGGTCCCGGTCCCGCCCCTCCGCCCTCCGAATAGGCCCGCCAGGGGGCGCCGGGGCTGCGGTCATCCCACGACCGCTCTGGGAAGACGCAGCCCCTCACCCCTGGCCTGGGCGGCTCGGCTCGGGGGTGTGGCCTCCGCCTGGCCGAGACACCAATCCTCGGCCGGGCTGGGAAGAAAGCCGACTCTTTACTAGTGGTAAAAACAGGCAAAACCGAACCGGAGTTAAGTTACGGGGCGCGCCCTTGGGAGGGTGCAGCAGGACGAGCTCTGGACCGACGCTGGGACGTTCGAGGACAGCAAAGTGTCGCCAAGGGTCGGCTTCCCCCGTCGCAGAACTCATTTCGACAGGATCCTACGGGCTGTACGACCTCTGGGGTGCCCGACGCGCTCTCCTGTATCTCTGCTGCTCTTCCCAAACCCCGCGCCTGACTGAGGGCCTTGTCATTGTCTCCCTTCTTTCCCAAGGGTGTGGTGTGAGGGGTGGTTCCACTCAGACCAACTGGCGGGCCACTCGCCGGTGGGACACGAAGATCAAGGAACTGACCCTCAGGACTCTGTCCAGGGAACCGAGACGACCTCTAATTTATTTCTTTTTTGTTTGTTTCAGGCTACGTAAACTCTTAGCAGTAAATGAAAATGAGTATTTTACCGAACTGCAATTGAAAGAAGAAGCATTATAGGAGAAAAAAGACAAAATGAGAATTATTAAAAGAGATTATAAAAAAGAAAAAAGAGACATTATTTTGTGGCTGAAAAGCTGAACCAGCATTTCAGGAAATGGAATCCAAATCTAGAAATGTACCGCGTACAAAATCGGAAGTGGGTGGATTACAAATGATTAAGGAATGCTAATTTACAGTAAATTGAGGCCTTGCGACGGTATACACAGTAGTTGTACTTTGGTTATTGTTAGATGTCAGTGAGTAGGTTCTGATTTTTTTTCTATGCTCTAGTGTTCTGTGCTCACCCCCACTTTAGAAGGAGAGTACCAAAGCGTCATTCTTAATTGGCTTTTAGTTACTACCACCTTGCTCTTGATTGGAAGTACAGCCCTGGCTCTACTTGTGCCTAAGGCCCTTCTAGGTTCCCTGAGCTATGTTGCCTGTTCCCCTCCTCAGATATGGATTCTCAGGGCCTCATTACCTGTGCTTCCCATTCATGTCCTGACCCTGGTTTACTGTGAATGGTACCTCAGACTCTTAGTCTTTATTTTGCCCTGCCAGGTCATGTCATTGACCTCTTAGCCCATCTGATTTGTCCCACATCCTGGGGTACCCCAAGTCAGCTCTGGTTTCTGCCCAGTGCAATAGGAAGATCTTATTGCTAACAAATTTATCATTACTGGTTTGGGTGGGCTGGCAAGACAGGCTCTCTAGGCCTTGTCTTAGCTGGAAGATGAGGATAATAATACCTGCTGTTCCATCAACCCTCTAAGATATTAGTGAGGCCCAAAGGTTTTATGTGTGAGAATACCTTGCAAATTACCGTAAAGAACTACACAAATGTAAGGTGGTTGTCCTGTGACGATTATTACCATCATCAAGATTCACCTAGAAATGCCCGCAAATTTAACCTTCCCACAGAATATCCACTAACTTTTCTATGCTTTTAGGCTGATTACAGGATATAAATAGCAAAGTCAATTGGAATGTAATTAGAGCTTCGCCTTCACTTCGGGTTAAGGAGGCTTATTTCTGCTATTCTGATGAACCCTAGAGGAAGGGAAAGCGGTCGCCGGAGGCCTGGCCAAGGGCGGGGTGAGGACCGCGCAGACTCAGCTCCTCGGCTCCGGGAGGAAGTTGCGAGCACTAGCGTCTATGGTCGCCATGGTGACGGGACCGACTCCGGCCCCTCCCTCCTGCCCCTCACCCTGCAGGGCGCACCATGGCAACCAGACCTCTGCATTGCGGAAGCTGGTCCCGCAGGTCTCCGCTGTTGGGATACCGCGGCGAACGCCGCCCCCATCCCGAGAGAGTCGAAAATGTACAGCCAGCGATTTGGCATCGTACAGCGGGAGGTTAAGGGCCCCACTCCCAAAGTGGTGATCGTGGTAAGCACGGGATGTGTGTGCGGGACCCTGCTGCTTTCTCCATCTCCCAGCACTCCAGGCCTAGCCGAGCCCAACCTGGCCCCGGCCGCGGCTCTCTCAAGGGGAGCAGGTGTTTTGTGCAGTGGGTTGAATTTTGAAAGAAGGGAAGATAAGGCCATTCACTTAGTTCCTGTACTGTGTTCCTTAACTCCCCACTTTCCACCTCTCCCACCCGTACCTCGCACCAGTTATATTTAGATTCTGTATTTGTAGAATCACCACTTGGGATGCTGAGAGTTTTCAATCTCCAAGACACCCAAAGAAGGTCTGTCCGCTTGTGATGTGGCATGGCTGCCACAGAAAGGGTGCTGGGCTGGGGCAGGGCAGGATATCGGGTCTGGGCTGGTGGTGATTCAGCTATATGATCTTGGGCTGGTCCTGCATTCCAGGGAAATCGTATGAGGAAGGAGGATTGGGCTATGAGGGGTTGTGAGCAGTTATAGTGCTCTTCCTGTGCCAACTCAGCTGTAACAGAAGTGTCCATGCAGGCCTGGCAATAGGATGGTTGCTTGCCTCTAAGGCTGGGGTGGTGGTAGGAGGCCAGGAAAGGCTCTGTGCTGCAGAATTTGTGATGGGTCTTGCTCAGAACCCCAGACACTGGGTTTATGCACCTAGATACCTTTGTTCATGCAAGCTAGTTTCTACAGGCTAGAAAACCTTAATGTGTAATTACACAATTATAGAGATATTATTTAAGCCCCTGCTGTGTCCACAGCACTGCGGGAGATATGGGGGTAAAAACAATGACTCTGGGAGGTTTATTCTTCATTAAAAGTCTGATTTCTGCCTTCCTGTTGCTTATTCTCTAATTGCAGAAACAATTTGTTCATGCGTAAAACCATTAAAGACTAACATGGTAGATAATCATGTGCTATACTGTCTGTAATGGTATTTTATGGAAGAAATATCAGGAATAATGAAGGATGCAGTTTTATTATGCACCACAGTGCACATTGCAATTCTTAGCCCACTTACAGACCTGCTCCCTCTTCTCTGGGACCAAGGACTATAGGTTCTGGGTCTGGAAATCAATAGATTGGAGGCTTCTACAGACTGTAAGGTTCAAGGTGGTAATTATAGACAGATTTCATAAGGGACAGAAACTGATCTACTTTGGGTTCTGTATCCCAACACAGAGCTCAGGGACTGGGCTGTTGTTTGAGTGCCATTACTTGTGTTGGGAACCAACAAGGAACATGAAAAAAAAATTACCACCAAGCCAGAGAAGCAGGCCAATTGAATACTTTGAGTTTATAGAAGAATAAAGAGGAAAAGGGAAAAGTCAGTGTTGTGTATCTCAGATATCAGAGTGTGATAAGAAGTATGGATATTAGAGATTGCAGCATTGTGGTGGGGGAAGAATTAAAGCCACCAGAGGTGAGACTTGATGCTAAACAATTTCTCTAGGAGAAAGCAATAAATGATATAAAGTCTGAAGTAATGGAGAAGTAAAGGAACACTTACATGGTGAGTGCTGCTTACGGACCCAGTTAATTAATTCTCAAAGTAGTTTTTTAGGAGCACATTTATTTTGCTCATTTTGACAGCTAAGAAAACTGAGATTCAAAGAGATTAAGTACCTTGTTTAAAATCACACAGTTGTAATGGGTAAAGGTCAGAATCAAACCTAGACTGTAAAACATTGTTTTTTAAGACATAGACTGTAAACTCTATCATTAGAGTTTATTTAGAACTGTAAATTCTATCATTAGAAACTAATTTAACATGTTACAGTGACAGACCCTTCAGTGACCTTGGAAACACAAGGTAGTGATTAAATCCTATGTTTTCCTGCCTTTAGCATGGTTTAGAGTTGCAGTGTCCAATATGGTAGCCACTAGCCATACATGGCTTTTGAGCACTTGGAATGTGCCTAGAGTCACATGTTGAAATGACAATATTTTGAATATATTGGTTAAATAAAACATTATTAAAATTAACTTTGTTTCTTTTTACTTTCTAAAATGCAGCTACTAGAAAATGTTAAACTATGGATCTGTTTTACATTTTCTGTTAAACAGTGTGGATTTTGAGTAATACTGAGACTGTGCATGGATTGCTATCACCTTGTTATTAGAGAACTCCAGTTCATATCTTACTCCTCCAGACACTGGGCCCTTTCTGACCACAGAGTCCTGTATAGGATACCCCAAGCTTTGAAGGGGTTCCTGACCCCTGGCTACTGCTCAGGGTGTTTTTCACTACCCTTCACCCTCATTCACCTTTTCAGTCAAAATGTACCTCAGAACCAGGTTCCTGCTCTGACAACTCAAGACAATTGATTCTTGATGACCTTAGTGCTTGGTTCTCAGCCCACATGTCTATTGGGAGCCTGAATTCCTTTGTGTATCCTGAACAAGGTGTAGTGTTGACCCTCTTCCACTTCATTATCACTGAATCTTCATTCATAAAATGCCATACATATTAGAGAACAGTAGTTTGTTAATCAAGTGACTCTAGGCTCTAAATAATTATGATACGGATTAGCTACCTACCATATAACCCCTAACATCATCATTTGTCTCCAACCCACCTCAGCCCTGTCTTATCTTGTTCAACTAAAATTCAAGGTACCTGTATGTGTACCTTGAATCTTCTCATCAAGCTATCTGCAAATGTTGATTTTCTTTCCTTGGAGACTCCTTTACCAAGACTTAACACTAGTATTTTGGTAATCCTGACAGTGATATTAGTATAATGTTAGAAGTGTAAATTATCAAGTTGACTTTCTGCCATATGAGTTAAGAATTTTGTTACTTGTAAATCAGCATCCTGGAGTCTCACTATTCACCTAAGTTTGACTTGATAAAACCGGCTGAAAATACAAAGCTCAAGACAGTGGATTTCATGATGGCCCCCGGAGGAGTTGAAATTGCATCAAGCCTACCCAGAAATGTTTCCTTCCTCCCTCCTTTCCTCTCTACCACCTTCCCTTCTTTCCTTCCTTCACATTGAGAACCAACAGCGGTAAGGCATTATTCTTCAATTCTAGGAATACTGAAATGAGAAAGATTGTTTACATGATTTTATTAAATGTATCAATATGTATTCAAAATGGTGTGTTTCCAACTTTTTGGTGGAAGTTTGTATAAAAAAAATTTAGAAATTCAAATTAGCCCAAAATGTCAGGAGTACTGCCCTTACATTAAACTGGGCACAAGAAAAATAAGAAGAAAGCATTACTATCAGTTTTTTCCCTTTTTTCTTTTCCTTTTTCCCCTTCCTTCCCTTCCTCCCTTCCTTCTCAGTAGAGGGTTTTTTTTTAATTGCCACGACTCATTATATATATATATATATCCTATATACTTAGAGATAGTAGCCTCTTCTATTTGAAAGTATTTTGATGGTAACTATGTTTTCTACCCCTGAGAAACAATGTGGGATAGTGGGGGGCAAGATGAAGGTCAGGAATTAGAAGATCTCTAATTCTTGATCTATACAGGTTCGCCCTGACTATTGGAAGCACCTTGGACAAATAACTTACTGTTTTTGAGTTTGACTAAATAATCTCTAGAGTCCTGCTCAAATTTTTAACTTTATAATTCCATGAACTTTTACTCAAATGGCACTTAAATATTTGAGACTGATTTGATGACATCTTAAGTATAGGCTCAAAGAATCAAACATGTTAAATCTTAGGCACTTAAGCTCTCTGCAGTTGTAGCAGGATATATTATTTTGATACATCCAATTTTATTTAGTATTGGTGGAGGTCATGATTACTTGAAAATATGCAATCGATTTTGGGTCTATTGTAAGCGATAATTATTTGTTTTCAGAGAGCCAAGCCTCCCAGAGTTCACGGGGCTGAGCAACATCTGGAAAGAATCCAACGCAGCCATCAGAAACATCATGCTATTTTGGCTTCTATTAAGTCAAAGGAGAGAGATCGCTTGAAAGTTGAGTGGGACAAGCACAATGATCGCAAGTTTGTGGACAGTCTTGTGAAAGCAAGAATCAAGGATGCCATGCAAGGTTTTATCATCAACACTGAAGAAAGACGAAATAAGTAAGGTTCACAAAGTGATGCTTCAGACTATAAAACATTCCCAAGACCCTAACGTGAGACCAAAAATCAAGCGAACTTTTATAGTAAGGATCATAGCCAAGATATTCATACCCTTACCAAATCAGTAGCTACTGTTTGTATTTTCACTTGTGATAACCCGCATTTGATAGAAAGCAAAATAACATATTGTTTAATATTTTGTTACTTTAGTTAAAATCTGTTCATATTCTTTTGCTGAAGATGTGCATTATGTAATTTGTATGAAATCAAATAAAATATGGCACATCCGTTTCTGTTGCTTTAAATGAGGACTAGTCTTATAGAAGACTGCAGTGGTTTTTTCCTTGCAAAATTTATGATTAAGCATGTTCTTTGGGGCACCTGGGTGCCTCAGTCAGTTAAGTATCTGTGTTTGGCTCAGGTCATGATCTAAGGGTCCTGGGATCGAGGCCCTCGCTCCCCGTCTGGCTCCCGGCTCAGCAGAAAGTCTGCTTCTCCCTTTGCCCCACCCCACCCCCGCTCATGCACATGTGCGCTCTCTCTCAAATAAAATCTTTTTAAAAAAGAAAAATAAACATGTGCTAATTAAATAAATAAAAGTAAATAAAAACCAGTTAGTAAAATAGTCCATGTGGCATGACAGTTTTAATTTTTTTGTAATTTTTTTCAGGCTACGTGAACTTTTAGCATCAGAAGAAAGTGGGTATTTTACTGAAATGCAGTTGAAAGAAGAAACAATTGAGGAGAAAAAAGATAGAATGAGAGATAAAACCAAATTATTGAAAGAGAAGAAAGAAAAAGAGAGACAAGATGTTGTGGCTGAAAAACTAGACCAGCAATTCAGGTAACGATATCAGGAAAAGCACACAGAATCTGAAGTTGGTGTATGAAAAAATGATTTAGGAATACTAATTTATAGGAAAGTATGGCCTTGAGATGATATACCCAGTAGTTGTGCCTCTAAGTCTTGATAATTATACACATTATTGGATAATGCAGGCACTGAGGGTTTGCTGGTTTTTGTTTTTGTTTTTGTTTTTTTTATCACAGTGTCCCTCCGACTGACTTTGCACATTTATGTCACCTGCCTGGCTTTTCAGTCATTTGAGTTTTTTGGGTTTTTTTTTATTATTAACATACAATGTATTATTTGCTTCAGGTCTGAGTATCATCAGTCTTACACAATTGGTTTGCTGTCGTTTTGTAGTGAGAATGCTTCAGACCTACTGTGTTAGCAAATTTTAAATATGCTATATAGTGTTACTGTCTATAGTCACCATACTCTACGTTAGATCCCCAGGACTTATTTATTCATCTTACAACTGAAAGTTTGTGTCCTTTGACCAACATCTCCTCATTTTTCCCACCCCCAATCCCTGGGAACCACCATTCTACTCTCTCTCTCCATATAGTCAACTTTTTTTTTTTTTTTAAGTGAGAATACAGTATTTGTCTTTCTCTGTCTGTCTTAACCCACTTAGTATAGTGTCTTCCAGGTTCATCCATGTTGTCTCAAGTGGCAGGATTTCCTTCTTTTTTATATTGACTAATATTCCATTTCACATACATATATATGTACATAGATGTGTATATATATGGTGTATATATCACACATTTTCTTTATCCATTCACATAACACTAGGCACTTAGAATGTTTCCATTTCTTGACTATTGTGAATAATGCTGCAACGAACATGAGATTGCAGATATCAAGATACTGATTCCATTTCCTTTGGCTATATGCTCAGAAGTGGGATTGCAGGATCATATGGTAGTTCTATTTTTAGACTTTTTAGGAATCTCCATACTGTTTTTCATAATAGCTGTACCAACTTATATTCCCACCAATGGCATACAAAGGTTTCCTTTTCTCTATATCCTTGCCAAAAATTGTCATCTCTTGTCTTTTTGGTAATAGTCATCGTAGCAGGTGTGAGTTAATATCTCACTGTGGTGTTGATTTGCATTTCCCTGGTGATTAGTGATGTCGAGTACCTTTCACATACTTTTTGGCCATTTGTATGTCTTCCCTGGAAAAATGTCTCTTCAGGCCATTTTTTAATCAGATTTTTTGGGGCTACTGAGTAGTATGAGTTCCTTAATTATTTTTTATATTAACCCCTTAACAGATACATAGTTTGAAAATATCCCATGATTGCCTTTTCCATGTTGTTGATTGATTCCTTTGTTGTGCAGAACTTTTTAATTTGATGGGGTCCTACTTGTTTATTTTTGCTTTTGTTGCCTTTCCTTTTGGTATCATATCCAAAAAATAATGTCAAGACCAATGTCAAAGAAATTTTTCCCTATATTTTTGCTTATGTGTTTTACAGTTTCTGGTTTTATGTTCAAGTCTTTAATCTGTTTTGAATACTCTTTTATGAATGGTGTATATAGTACTCTGCTTTCATTCTTTTTCATGTGTATATCCAGTTTTCCCAATACTACTTATTGAAGAGATTATTCTTCCCCATTTTGTATTCTTTGCCTCCTGGTAAAAGATTAGTTGACTACGTATGTTCGGATTTATTTCTGGGCCCTCTATTCTGTTTCATTCATCTATATATCTATTTTTATGCCAGTACTATCCTGTTTTAATTACTATAACTTTGGAATATAGTTTGAAATCAAGTGCGTGATGCTTTGAGCTATGTTCTTTTTTTTAATCAAGATTGCTTTGGCTCATTTGTGGTTCCATCTGAATTTTAGGATTGTTTTTTCTATTTCTGTGAAAAATTCCATCGAAATTCCAATTCCATTAGAATTTTGGTGGGGATTGCACTGACTGTGTAGATCACTGCATAGAATGGACATTTTAACAATATTGATTCTTTCAATCCAAGAACAAAAGATTCCTTTCCATTATTTGTGTCTTCAGTTTCTCTCATCAGTGCCTTATAGTTTTCAGTGTATTAATCTTTCACGACCTTGGTTAAATGTTTTCCTAAATATGTTATTGTTTCTGATGCTCTTCCAAATGGGATTGTTTTCTTAATTTCTCTTTCAGATAGTTCATTTTTTGTGTATAGAAATGCAACTGATTTCTGTATGTTGTTTTCATATCCTGCAACTTTACTGAATTTATTGCTTAGTTCTAACAGTATTTTTGGTGGAATTTTTTAGGGTTTTCTATATATAAGATCATGTCATGGGCAGACAGTTTTGCTTCTTGCCCATTTTGGAAGCTTTCTATTTCCTTTTCTTGCCTAATTGCTCTAGCTAGGACTTCCAGCACTATACTGAATAAAAGTGGCAAGAATGGGCACCTGTATCTTGTTCCTGATTTCTGAGGAAGAGCCTTCGACTTTCTACCTCTGAGCATGATGTGAGCTGGGAGCTTCTCATATATGGCCTTTATTGTGTTGCGCTACATTCCTTCTGTACCTAGTTTGTTGAGAGTTTTCATCATGAAAGTATGTTGAATTTTGTCAGATGTTTTTTCTGCATCTATAGCCATGACCTTATAATTTTTATCCTTCATTTTGTTAATGTGCATCACGTTTATTGATTTGTATATATTGAACCATCCTTGCATCCCAGGGATAAATTCCATTTGATCATGGTTTATGATCCTTTTAAAATGCTGTTAAATTTGGTTTACTAGTATTTTGTTGAGAATTTTTGCATCAGTGTTCATCAGGGATATTGCCCTGTAATTTCCTTTTCTTGTAGTGTCCATGTCTAGCTTTGGTAGCAGGATAGTGCTGGCCTCATAAAATGCGTTTGGAAGTGTTTTCTCTTCTTCAGTTTTTTGGAAGCTTTTTTTTTTTTAAGATTTATTTATTTATTTATTTATTTGACAGAGAGAGAGAGAGAGAGAGAGAGAGAGAGAGATCACAAGTAGACAGAGAGGCAGAGAGAGAAGGGAAGCAGGCTCCCCACCGAGCAGAGAGCCCAATGCGGGGCTCGATTCCAGGACCCCGGGATCATGACCTGAGCCAAAGGCAGAGGCTTTAACCCACTGAGCCACTCAGGCACCCCTTTTGGAAGCTTTTGAGAAGGATTGGTATTAATTCTTCTTTAAATGTTTGGCAGAATTCACCGGTGAAGCCACCATAGTCCTGGGATTTTCTTTATTGGGAGATTTTTTGATTAGTTATTCAATCTCCTAACTCATTATTGGTCTTTCCAGATTTTGTATTTCTTCATGATTCAGTCTTGATAGGCTATATATGTCTAGGAATCTATCCGTTTCTCCCAGGCTACCTAATTTGTTGGCTTATAATTATTCATAGTAGTCTATGATCCTTTGTGTTTTTGAAATATCAGTTGTAATGTCTCTTCTTTCATTTCTGATTTTATTTGCGTCTTCTTTCTTTTTTCTTAGTCCGGTTAAAGGTTTGTCAATTTTGTTAATTTTTTCAAGAAACCAGTTCTTAATTTCATTGATTTTTTTCTATCATTTTGCTACTCTCTATTTTATTTATTTCTGCTCTGATCTTTGCTAATTCCTTTCTTCTGCTAACTTTGGGAATAGTTTGTTCTTTTTCTAGTTCCTTGAAGTAAAGTTAGGTTGTTTACTTGAGGTTTTTCTTTTTTCTTAATATAGGTGTTTATTGCTATAAAATTCCCTATTAAAACAGCTTTTGCTGTATCCTGTAAGTGTGGTATGTCGTGTTTCCATTTTCATTTGTTACGTGATATTTTCTGATTTCCCTTTTGATTTCTTCTTTGACCCATTGGTTGTTTAGAAGTGTGTTTTTTAGTTTCCACATTATTTGTTACTTTTCCAGTTTTCTTCCTGTTATTAATTTCTAGTTCCATACCATTGTGGTCAGAAAAGATACCTGATAAGATTTCAATCTTCTTTAATTTGTTAAGACATTTTTTGTGACCTAGCATATAATATATCCTAAAGAATGCTCCACAGGTGCTTGAGAAGAATGTATATTCTGCTGCTGTTGGATAAAATGTTCTGTGTATGTCTGTGAGTTCTACTTGATCTAAAGTGTACTTCAAGTCCTGTGTTTCCTTATTGATTTTCTGTCTGGATGATCTATTTCCTGTTGAAAGTGGAGTGTTGAAATCTACTGCTATTACTGCATTGCTGCAATTTCTCCCTTCAAATCTGTTAATATTTGCCTAATATATTTAGGTGTTAGGTATATATATATATTTATAATTGTTATATTATTTTGATGAACTGACCCCTTTATAATTACATAAGGACCTTCTTCGTCTTTTTTTTTTTTTACAGCTTTTGAGTTAAAATCTGTTTTGTTTGATTGAAGTTTAGCCACCCCTTCTCTTTTTGTTTCTATTTGCATGGCCTATCTTTTTCCATTCCTTCACTTTCAGCCTTTATATGTCCTTAAAGCTGAAGTGAATGTCTTGCAAGCAGCATATAGTTGGGTCTTGTTTTTTTCTGTTCACCCACTGTGATACTTTCAAATTTCCTATCTTTGAGTTCTTAGATTTTTTATTCTATTTGATCAAATCTGGTAGTGATGCCTTCTCTTGCATTTTTCATTTCACTCATTGTATTCTTTAGCTCCAGAATTTCTGTTTGGTTCTTTTTTTTTATGATTTCTATCTCTCTGTTGAAACTCTCATTTTGTTCATGTATTATTTTCCTGATTTTGTCTGTCTATGTTTTCTTGTAGCTCACTGGGCTTCTTTTTTTTTTTTTTTTTTTTAAGATTTTTATTTATTTATTCATTTGACAGAAAGAGAGCACAAGCAGGGGGAGCAGCAGGCAGAGGTAGAGGGAGAAGCAGGCTGCCCGCTGAGCAGGGAGCCCAACACGGGGCTCAATCCCAGGACCCAGGGATCATGACCTGAGCCAAGGGCAGATACTTAACCAACTGAGCCACCTGGGCACCCCCCACAGAGCTTCTTTAGAACAATTATTTTGAATTCTTTAGGATTGGTTACTGGAAAATTATTGTGTTCCTTTGGTGGCATCATGTTTTCTTGATTTTTTTGTGTTCCTTGAAGTCTTGTATTGCTCTCTTCACATTTGGAGAAACAGTTACCTCCTCCAGTCTTGATTGGACTGCTTCAGGAGAGAAATACCATCATCAGTCAGCCCAGTTAGGGGTACTGAGGCTCTCAGACCTTTTTACAGTTGTTCCTGCTCCTCACTTCTTGTTCTTTATTTTCAGGGAGAGGATTTTTAAGATTATATGCCTTCTCTCAATGCTGAAAAGCCAGGTCAGATGCTGAGAGCCTTCCATTTGTTTCCCTAGTATGGTACCCCGAAATGCTCAAATTCGTATACTTTCTCCCAGTCTCACAGAGTTGGACTGGCTTTCTGTGTGTGCTGGCTAGCCATCTGCAACGGCTCACACTCACTGTCTAGTGGAACACATGAAGGGAGCTGGCCACAGGGGCTGTGCCATGGAGTAATGGGGGTGTTCATAGGGTGTGTCTGCAGGCAAGATGTCACCAGTGGCTTACAAGCGGGCTTCCTGATGGAGTTCATGTGGCAGTTAGGAGGATACCTTTCCCTTGATGAGTTCCAGGCCCTGGTTGCTGTGCTCCCCGCCTCTTCCAACCCTTCAGCCATGCACCTCAGTTTTTTGGGTGGGGCAAGGAAGAAGCAGGACCATTTGGGGGAAGTCAAATGCTTGCTTACATGCTTTCACTTTCTCCCATGAGAGAAATCATGGACTGAGGGGCATCTTTCCTGGCACTAATTTTACCACCTTGGGGAAGAGGTGACATGGATAAAATGAAGCTGTTCTTACTCCCTTCAATGTGTCTATTACTGGTTTTGGCTCTAGTGGTGTGCCTTCCCCACCGGACTCCTAGAGTCCCACAAAGGTACTCTTATCCATGGGCAACTATCAAAATTGATTCTATAGGAGGATAATGGTAGAAAACTCGTAGTCTACCACATTGCTCATGTCCATTCATGCACGTACTGAGTTTGTGTAAGTCCCGTGGTCTAGTGTTCTGTGCTAATCTCCCAATTAGAATGGAAGTACAAAGTGAGATTCTGTTATTGAGTTTTAGATATTAATCTCAGACTTACTATTGGCAGGAAGTTCCTGTTGCAGGAAGTCTTTGATAGAGTTGAGTTTTCCCCACTGTCCCTAGTGCTGTCTTCTCCACCCGTGCAGAACATGTGCTTGGTTCCCTCTTCTTTATTGTTTCCCCGCCTGGTCTCTTGGTCCTTGGAGTCTGATCACCTTGAGTTTTGATCCACTTCCTGACCCATAACCACAGTGACTCTCAGTTTTCAGATTCCTGGTCTTTAGTCCAGTTCTTTGGTTGTTTCCATCAATTCTTTTTGTTTTGCTTTTTCCATCTTGGGATACCCTGAGTCTATGCCCTCATTTCAGTCCAATACTCTGTACTTATAAGAGGGAAGATTTGCATAGAAGTACCCAAGGGTGATCTGAGATGATTTGTATCATGAAGAGCTTGGCAAAGGCTTTTAATTTCACAAACTGTGAGAAACTCCTTCCACCTCTAAAGCAAAGGTATCCTAAAAAAGTCTCAATGTGTTACATTCCTTCTTAGATCTACAGCTCTTAGATCAAGGACATATTTACATATTTTTAATTTTATTATATATGTAATTCCTCAGTTATAGTTTTAGTGCCTCTAGTGATGCCTTATAAGAGTGTGAACATCAAGAATTGCTATTATATATCTCAGGATTGTATGTTCATTTTGCCTCCTCTTTTCATTCATGTTTCTTTTATTTTTAAAAATTTTTTTATAAAGATTTTATTTATTTATCTTTCAGAGAGAGCACAAGCAGGCAGAGTGGCAGGCAGAGGCAGAGGGAGAAGCAGGCTCCCTGCTGAGCAAGGAGCCCGATGTGGGACTCGATCCCAGGACCCCGGGATCATGACCTGAGCCGAAGGCAGCTGCTTAACCAACTGAGCCACCCAGGCGTCCCTAAAAATTTTTTAAAGATCTTATTTCTTTGCCAGAGAGAGACATAGCGAGAAAGGGAACACAAGCAGGGGGAGTGGGAGAGGGAGAGGCAGGCTTCCCGCCGAGCAGGGAGCCTGATGCGGGGCTCGATCCCAGGACCCCGGGATCATGACCTGAGCCGAAGGCAGATGCTTAACAACTGAGTCACCCAGGCGCCTCTCATTCATGTTTCTTAATGTAGTGATGATCACCTAATGTAAGCCATGCAATGCTCCAGATTATCCACTTTATCAGTGTCTTAATTTTGTAGTAACTGATTAAGATTTTTATCTTCAGAAGGGATCATTAAAATTCAGATGTTACCTGGAAATGCTTAAAACATAGCCATTATCATTCAATAATTAAGTAAATATTTCTGAGCCCCTACTTTGTGCCAGATTCTGTGATTAAATAATAGATTGATTGGCTTAACAACAACAACAAAAAATGAGTGTCACTTAGGCTCTCAGGTCACCAAATGTGAGCTGGGCAGGTTGTATATTATGTTACTCTGGATTCAGGAACAGAATAATGTAACAAAGTAACATAACAAAGTAAATGTAAACCCTGAGTTAAAGTCTAGCACAATTCAGAAGGAATACAAGAGTTCATTTTATACAGCATGCAAAATTTGAGCAGATGAGAAATCCGAAGGTCAACAGGTGTAAGAAAGCAGCAAAACCAGGCATGTAGAGGATTAAGATACAGTTTCAGAGGCAGAGCTTTTGCCACCTCCTCTCTCTCTGCTATGAAGTTGCTATTAGTCATACAGACTGCCCTAAACCCTCCTAGTAGGCCCAGAGGACAAGTAAGCTATTTCAGTGAGTAGCGTGTACAAATCGCAGATACAGCTGAGCTAGCAGTAAATTAGACTGCTCAAACTGAGGGAATGGAAAGTTCCAGGGCTTGGGGAACTACTGAAGGAGGGCAGTGAAGACAACCAGAGTAGTAATGCATAGGGCCAGAAGGGACTCGTCACTTTGTTCATCTAGCAAATGGGTAACTTGAGTTCCAGAGATATTAATTTTCCTGAGTCTTAAAGCTTGTAGTAACCAAGACAGCATTACACTTGGATTTTCTAGCCTATGTAAACTATAACCTCACCGCTGTCCTTGGTAGACCCAGACACTCCCTACTGGCTGCTAGAGGAGAAGATGCAGGGAGGGACAAAGGGGACACTGGCAAGTGAATTTCAATGACCATTCATATATTTACCACTCATTGGTAAATGTTGCTCAACACAGTAAGAAAAGCGAGGTTCAGAAGTGGTTCATGATCTTAAAATACCTATTAATTTGGTAACATTTTACAGATTTTATAGACAAATGTTATATAACTGAGTATACAGCTTCATAGAGAAGTTGTATAACTTGCTAATTAGATAAATTGTTAGGCTTTTGAAGAAACAGTTGTATCCTACAGTGTTATAATTCATCTGAAAACAACTCGTTTTTAGTATTTTTAATGTAATATTGCTAATTCTTCAATACAGAGCATTACACATAGTTTTAATTCTTTATGAGAGTGAAGGATAAGGGTTAAATTTTGACCGACAATGCTAAATCAGGCTCCACTGGGGCACTGGGTGACTCAGTCGGTCAAGCGACTGACTCTTGATTTCAGTTCAGGTCATGAGCTCACGGTCCTGGGATTGAGCCCTGTACTGGGCTTAGCACGGAGTCTGCTCGAGGATTCTTTCTCTGTCTCTCCGCCTGCCCCTCCCCCCGCTTGCATGCTCTCTCTCTCTCAAATAAATAATCTTTTTAAAAATCATGCTAGTTCAGCAGTAAATAAATAAATAAATAAGGCCCCATTATCGAAAATATAACTGGAGCTTTAATACATACGTAGAGCAAGATGAAATGACTGCTCCTCCTCCTCTGCTATCTCCTCCTCCTCCCTTTTGTATTCCCCTATATGAATATGCCACAATTTATTCATTTCCCAGATGATAAGCATTTCAGTTATTTCTGGTTTGGGACTCTTATGACTATGGCTGCTGTGAACATGCCTGTATGTGTCTTTTGGTGGACACGTGCTTCCATTTCTGTTAGGTACCTAGAATATTTGATGCCCGGAATGGGTCATTTTTAGTGTTCCATTCCTCTAAACAGAAAAATTATTTTCAGTAATAGCGAAATGAATAATAATGACAAGATAGCCAATGATTTCTCTTATTTTAAATTTTAAAGTAATTACACATTCACAGAAATTGTCAAGATAGTACAGAGGTGCCATGTACCCTTATCCCAGTTTCTCACCATGGTTATATCTTAATATAACTATAGCATAATATGAAAAAATTGACAGTGGTACAATATGTATGCACAGTTCTGTGTCATTTTATCATGTGTAGATCCACATAACTCGCCACCACAATCAAGATACAGAACTCTTCCATTGCCACAAAGATCTCCCTCATACTACCCCTTTATAGTCACACCCATCCCTCGCGCCCCCACCATTCCCAACCTCTGCCAACCACTAATCTCTTCTCCATTTCCATCATTTTGCCATTTCAAGAATGTTACATACATGGAATCACACAATATGTGAGCTTTTGAGGTGGGCTTTTTTTACTCAACATAGTGTCTTTGAGGTCCATCCAAGTTGCTGCATGTGTCAATAGTTTGTCCTTTATAATCCCTTGTGTGGATGTACTTAGGTTTGTGCAAACCATTCACCACTGAAGAACATTTTGGTTGTTTCTAGTTTTTAGCTATTATAAATGAATCTAATATGAACATTTGTATACAGATTTTTGTGTGGCCATAAATTTTCATTTCTCTAGGATCATTGTCCTGTGCTATTGCCAGGTCTTTCTATGTATGTTTAATTTTTAGAGAAACTGCCAAAACGTTTTCCAGCATGGCTGTCCCATATTACATTAGCACTAGTAATGTATAATAGACCATTTTTCCATATTCTTGCCAGATTTTTATATTGTCACTATTAGAACAGAGGTATGTATTGATATCTCATCATGTTCTTAATTGGCATTTCCCTAATGGCTGGTGATGTTGAACAACTTTTATGTGCTTATTTGCTATCTGTATATCCTCTTTGGTGAGATATCTCTTCATGTCTTTTTCCCATTTTCTAATTGGATTAGCTATTAAGTTTTTAGAGTTCTTCTATTTTTTAAAGAAGATTTTATTTATTTATTTGACAGAGAGAGCGTGTGAGCACAAGCAGGGGGAGTAGCAGGCAGAGGAAGAGGGAGAAGCAGGCTCCCCACTGAGCAGGGAGCAGGATGTGGGGCTCAATCCCAGGACCCTGGGATCATGACCTGAGCCAAAGGCAGACACTTAACCAACTGAGCCACCCAGGTGCCCCAGTTCTTCATATATTCTAGAAATGAGTCCTTTGTGTGGGATATGTGGTTTGGAAACATTTTTCTTCTTAGTCTGTAGTTTGGTTTTTTTTTTTCCTCTTAACAGGGCCTTTCACAGAGAGAAAGTTTTTAAGTTTGATGAAATCCAGTTTATCAATATTTCTTTTATGGATCATGCTTTTGATACATCGTGAATTTTTTTTTTTATTATACGGCCATTTAAAAATGTTTAATCAAATTTCATCAAAGATTACCAGCCATATTATGTGCCATGATTAGCTTTCTATAAACAACTTTGCTTTCTGTGTACAAATCAGTGTCAGTGCAATAAAAAATAAAACTGTATCCTAGGCAAAGAACTTTATTAACCTTGTTTCAAACTTTATTCCCAGGCTTCTTCAGCTTAATTAGCTGCAAAGAATGAATTGTGCATAAGCAAAAACTGAAAAGAGCTGCAGTGTCCAAGGGCTTGGGCTTAAAAATATTAGAGATCTAGATTTTATCAGATCCACGGATAAAATTTTTAAAAAGCAGTCATAATAAAAATAACAGCTCCCAGTAACTTCTTCAAGTTTTATCTTTTTCAGAAATCGACTCAATTCAGTTTGTTTATTCTTGGAAGCTTCATCAAAATTCTCTACAAGATCTAGAACTTTATCATTCTCCTCCTCTCCAGTAGCAAGTGGGGCTTTTCCATCCACAGATTGTTTGGGCAGAGCTTCAGCAGTCTTCTTAAACTAATCAGACTGTCTGCACCAAGTTGGCTTAAGATACCGGGTAGCGTTGCTGTCAGCTGCTTTGTGTCAGCACGGCCTGTAATCGTGAAAGTGTTCGCTGCTAGCAGTGCCTGAACTTCGGGGTTGTTAAAGTGGATCACTGTTCCTTGGTTTGTGAACATATTCACTTCTTCAATACCAGAGATATTGTGTACCCCTAACTTCTTTAAGGAGAACTGAAGTTTTTTATCATCAACTGTAGCCATTCTATGAACCACCTTCTTCTTTCAGCGAGCAGTTCCTTTCCCACCAATGTGCACTTGTGCTTGCAGTTCGGCGAGTTTCTCCTGGTTCGTGATAGTTTCTTTCATCAATCTTGTTGGAGCGGAAATGGGACCATGCGAGGGGAATAGGGTTGGCACTCAGGTGGTCTGTCTTGGTCAGACCAGCTGAGATGAGGTGCACACATGCAGGGATGCAAGATGGTAGCTAGAGCTGTTTGTTTGTTTGTTTGTTTGTTAAAGATTTTATTTATTTGTCAGAGAGAGAGCACAAGAAGGGGGAGTGGCAGGCAGAGCAGACAGGGAGAAGCAGGCTGCCTGCTGAGCAAGGAGCCTGTTGGATTTGGGACTCAAAGCGGGACTCCATCCCAGGACCCTAGGATCGTGACCTGAGTGGAAGGCAGCTGCTTAACTGACTGAGCCACCCAGGCGTCCCCTGAAATTTGTTGTTTTTTTTTTTTTTTAAGATTTTATTTGACAGAGAGAGATCACCAGTAGGCAGAGAGGCAGGCAGAGAGAGAGGGGGAAGCCGGCTCCCCGCCGAGCAGAGAGCCCAATGCGGGGCTCGATCCCAGGACCCTGAGATCATGACCTGAGCCGAAGGCAGAGGCTTAACCCACTGAGCCACCCAGGCGCCCCTGAAATTTGTTTTTAAGTGTCCTATATTTATATACAATTAGTGATTGGATCCCAGATTAAAGTAGGCACTTTTTAGCTTTGTTTTGTTTTGGGTGTTTTTTGTTTTTTGTTTTTTTTAAAGATTTTATTTATTTGACAGACAGAGATCACAAATAGGCAGAGAGGCAGGCAGAGAGAGAGCAGGAAGCAGGCTCCCTGCTGAGCAGAGAGCCCGATGCCAGACTTGATCCCAGGACGCCGAGATCATGACCTGAGCTGAAGGCAGAGGCTTAACCCACTGAGCCACTCAGGCGCCCCTGTTTTGGGTGTTTTTATTAAATGAATACCCTAAGATGTGTTGTCAGAACACTTGAGGGTTGTCTTGCCTCTGTTAATTACTGATAGAGGCGATAGAATAAAGTACCAAAGAACTCAGATTCCGGGGCCAGACTACCAGGTCTTCAGTCCCAGCTCTAGCACATATGAAATGTATGAACTTACCCATGATGCTTAACTGCTCTGTGCTTCCATTTTATCCAAACTGGAGATAAAAATAAGAATGAACTTGGAGTGATGTTGCAACATCTGTTGTTATGAAGATTACAAGAGTTCATACATGTCAAGTGCTCAGAACAGCACCTGGCAAATAATAAAGCACTCAGTAACTGTTGCTAATAATATTACAACTACTGGCTATGTGGCTTGGGAAGACATTAAGGTTCCCTGAGTTTCAATTGCTGTAACTCTAAAATGGGAATAATACTTGCTGTTCCATCTAAGTTATAAGACACATGTGAGGATAAAATAAGATTTTACTGTGAAAGTACTATTTAAAACACTCACAAACAAGTTTTCCTCTTATCAATGGTTATTATAATTAAAATAGATAGATACACTTTTATCTGTAGATAAAAGTGAGCTTCCCTGAATCAAGCGTTCTCAAGGTTAAGTGAATAGGTGAATCATTAGGATGTAGGGAGGAAATATTCGATGTTTTTTATTTAAATCTCATCTGTCTTTGGTTTTTATTTTTGCTATATTTAATAATTTATGTGATATAGTAATAATTACATACAATTTATAAATAATAATCCTACCTGTTTTTGGGTGCTTAGAATTTTTTTTTTTACTGAAAAGGGTACCTAATTAAAGTTTGAAGATCTACTGATCCAAAGAAATACTTGATATGAGCAGCTTTGTACAGTGTTAATTCAGGCTTTCTTGGCAACATACATCATCAGGTGCCTTACGGCATTTTTGTACTCTGATTTTATATTAAGGAAAGGAATTATCTTAGGAAATCATCAGAGATAAGCAGAGAGAGCTACATTTATAAATAGTCATTGCAACATTATAGTAAAAGTCAGAAGTAACCTATACATTCATCAAATGAGGAAATATTTAAGTAAATTGATATATTTATAGGTTCTAGACTCTATTCCATAGCTTAGTAAACTATAATAAAGTTTTGAGGTTAGATATTTTAAGAAGATTCCATGAAGAAACATTCCCAAAATAATGTTAGGTGGAAAAATTAAGATATAAGGAGATACCAATATAGGTATATAGATGTACATATAGCTATAGATAAACAGAATGACCCCAATTCTAATAAAAAGGTACATACACAAGACTGGAAAGAAACACACTAACATGCTAAAAGCAGTTATCTCTGGGGAGAAGGATTAAGCATATTTTTATTGTCTTCATACTTTTCTATATTTTCCAGTTTTTCTGCATGTATTAGTTTTGTAATTAGAAAGTTTTTTTTTTTTTTTTGAAAAAATATAAGCCATACTTGTTATTCTTAGGTTTAGATTTTCACTGAATGACTTTTCTGGAGTATAAGTGATAGGATTAGGAGGGACTTTTTTTAGTTGTCATGGCCAATTCTGATAGAATTTCACTGATGAATTTATTTTTCAATGTTAATGTGGTTTTTTTCTGTTTTTGTTTTTGTTTTTGGGTAACCTAGCAATTTCAGCTTCTGTAATCTTGTTGAGCTTTCCACAGAATGTAGATAACTGTCAGTTACCATTATTTTGCTAATTAGCATGACTGTATATCAATTTAACCAACAATTAATTAATGGACATTGGGTAGGTAGTATGGGGAATATATTCCCGAGATATGTTCCTGAGTCCCAGCCCTCACAGAGATTCCCCTTTAATCAGGGAAATGAGACTAGTCTTCATCAAATGTTGAACAATACTTAACCGTATTTGATAAATGTCAATTTCTGTGGTATTGACCATGCTTGTAGTTTTAGACATCAACCTTTCTTTCAGCCTTAACAATTAAAAATCTTCGCAGTTCTTTATTGAGTCGGTTCTCAAATTTCAGCTTCTTGGTGCTGAACTTGATGAAACTAGGAAGACTTGATGTTTATAAGCATTACTTTGAATCAGAGGTTCTCGAGCTTGACTATATGCCAGAATTTTCTGAAGTGCTCTGAAAAAATACAAGTGCTTGGATTCTGCCCCCAGATATTCTGATTTAACCAGTCTGGTCTGGGAGTAGCAGAGGGAAGAAGTGGAGAGTGGGATTTTAAAGATACCCCTAAGTAATTCTAAAGTATAGAAAGTATTGAATATCATAGCCCTTAAATTAAAAGCAGGCTCAAGGAAGAACTTCTGAGGAAATTTGAATTACTAAGACTGAAAGAAAGGACGAGGTCTGAACACTTACTGAGAGAACATTTCTTCTGGAATGGTGACATAAGCCTAGGTATGAAAAGGTAGCATTTGGGCTATTTTCCCAGCTCTGGCAGAAACCCCTTCAGTGACATGTGTCCCACCAGGAATCCAGGGGCACTGGGGCAGCTTTACCGTGATATGCTGATCCTTAGCTCTTTCCTTGGCTTGTGGGGCCTCTTCCTACCGAAGCCTTAATCTACTTGTAATATTGCAGGGACCATGCCTCTTCTATTTCCTCTACGGTAATAATAATAGTTACCATTTATTTAGCTTCTATTATCTACCAGATATTTTCATCCATTTTCTCTGATCCTTACCAGAACCTTGAAAGAGAGTTGTTTTACAGATAAAGAAACAGGCTCAGATAGGTCGAGTTTTTGATCCAAGGTCACACAGAAATGTCGGATCGTGGTTTCAAAGTCTGCTCAGTCAGACTCCCGTGCCTGTGTTTTGTCTGTGACATCATGCCTGTCTCCCCGCTGCCCCTCACATGTCTTTCTCGGCTTTGGTGGCCTACAACCAGGTCTTTTACTTTTCATACTTCAGTGTCTGTGCAGATGTGTGCCTGAATAGAGCAGTGTCTCATGAAAGGCTGGATTTTGCCTTTTAAAAATTCTCCTTTCAGAGAACGCTGTGAGGAGCTCCGTACTGAATTGTTTTGTATCCATGAGAAGAAGGTGTGCGAGGAGCGGAAAGCACAGATAGCTTTCAATGAGGAGCTGAAAAGGCAAAAACTGGTGGAAGAGCAGATGTTCTCAAAGCTCTGGGAGGAAGACCGATTAGCCAAGGAAAAGCGAGAAACTGAAGAGGCGAGGAGGCAGAAAGAGCTGGTGGAGAACACACGCCTGGGGCTTAATGCCCAGATCACCGGCATCAAAGCGCAGAGGCAGGCGGAGCAGCAGCTGAAAGAAGAGGAGGCACGCTTTGTGGTGGGCCTTTTGCAATGCTCATCGTGGGATGATCTACTCAATGGGTGTAGTACACAGTTCGTAGGCCTGCTACCATGCCCTTTGCCTCATGGTCTGGAAGTTCCCGGGGCAGCAGACCATGGTCAGAGCCTTGGATTCCAAGGCCCGGTCAACAGCGCCATCCCATTGCACAGGGCAAGTTACTTCACTACTGTGACTTGGTCTCCTTCTCTAAAAAATGAGGCAAAAGGCACTTGTCTTTGTTGTGAGGATGAAATGTGATAATCATGGGCAGTACCATGAAGGGCTGGTGGCAATTTGGCAACATCCCCCCATTCTTTGATACAGATAACAGTTTCCAAATCCTATGTAAAGTGCTATACAACAGCTACAATGGCCCCTCCGCCCTAGCCACCAAAATCAATCATTTCGTTCCAACAAGGTCGTTGCCTCTACTATAGAGAAGTTAGAACTGTCACTGGAAATGTATGAAAGCACTAAAAAAAGTAGCAATTCTATATGTATATAAAGCTTCCAGCAACTAGTACTTTAATGTCAACCAAATTTAGGAAAAATGTATATTTTCCTGGGAAGTCCCAAGTATTGAAATTTAGAACCATAAGAAATGCTAAAGGTAAGATATTTCAGAGCCCTAAAAATCTTCCTGGTTTTGAGACTGTTTTCTTTTGGAGAGTTTGAAGATGTCTAAATGCTTTAGCTTCTCTAAGAAAATTGAAATGGTGGCCCCCAAATTACTTCTGTTGTAAGATACCTAATAAGTCATTTTTACTCACAATACTTCTGACACCAAATGTGTGGGTTTTTTTCTCACACCAAAGAATTCTCTCATTCTCCATGGACACCACCAACTCGGTGACCTACAATTTGATTGAACTCTGACACTAGCTACCAGTGGTAGCATTAGACTCCACAGGTTTAAGGACTCAGTCCCAGAAGACTGCTGGTACTCCAGAGGCCAGTCACAAGTGGTAGGTCCTCAGGTTACCCACACTTCTGTCCAACTTGGCTACAAAGTCGGAGGTTCTCTTAACCCCCCTTAAGTATAATAATACACTAAAATAACTCATACAACTCAAGAAAGCGCTTTACTTGCTGTACTACTGGTTTATTGTAACAGGTACAATTCAGAAACAGGCAAATGGAAGAGATGCATAGGACAAGGTATGGTGGGCAGTACACAGAGCTTGCACACCCTCTCTGGGCATACCCTGTTTCCAATACCTCCATGTGTTCACCAACCCTATCATTTGACATTTTAATGGAGGTTTTATTATATAGGCATGATTAATTAAATCATTGACCATTGATGATTGAACTCAATTTCTGGCCCCTGTCTCTTCTCTGGAGGTAGATGGATATCTGGAACTGAAAGTTTCAACCCTCTAATCATATGGTTTGGTCTTTCTGGTTACCAGCCCCACGCTGAAGTTATGTGGGGGCTCCAGCCACCAGTCATGACATGAGGGTACAAAAGATAGTCTTACCACTTCAGAGATCACAAGGGTTTTAGAAGCTATGTGCCAGGATACAGGAATACAGACCAAATAATTACTTTTCATTTTACCGTGCCTACCTCTGTTCCTACCTTCCTTTCAAAAACATTTTTTTAAAAGATTTTATTTATTTATTTGACAGAGAGACACAGCGTGGGAGGGAACAAAAGCAGGGGGAGTGGGAGAGGGAGAAGCAGGCTTCCCGCTGAGCAGCGAGCCCGATGTGGGCCTCGATCCCAGGACCCTGGGATCATGACCTGAGCCGAAGGCAGACGCTTAATGACTGAGCCACCCAGGCGCCCTCAAAAACATTTTTTTGAAAATTTTTTTGAAACAATTTTAGACTCACAAGAAGTTGCAAAAATAGAGTTCCTGTATACCCTTATGTAACCAAACATTATATATGTATGTATGTATTTATATGTATATTTGTGTGTGTATGTATATATATATATATATATATATATATAACTAAATACCAAGAAGTTAACAAAAATTGTATGATTATCTTAATAAATGCAGAAAGACATTTGAAAAAATTCAGTATCCAATCATATTAAAAATTATCAACAAATTAGATATGGAGGAGGTTTCTCAACATAACTACATAACTACAATAATATATGACAAGCCCATAGATAACATCACACTTGGTGGTGAAAGGTTTTAAGCTTTTTCTCTAAAATCTCTAAAATCAGGAAAAAAACAAGGGTATCCGCTGTTACCACTCTGGGCAACATAGTACTGGAAGTCCTAAACAGAGCACTTAGGTAAGGAAGAGAATAAAAGTCATCAGAATTGGAAAGGAAGAAGTAAAATTGCCTCTATTTGCAGATGATAAGATTTTACACAGAAAAAACTCTAAAGGCTGTACCTCAAAACTGTTCAATCTAATTAACAAATTCAGTAAAGTTGCAGGATACAAAATAAACATGCAAAAATAAGTTGCATTTGAAAACAAAACAAACCAGGAAATTAACATTGGTGTAATACCTTCAATTAAAGTTATTCTTTATTTAAATATAGTAAAATCTTATTTGGATTTCACCAGTTTTTACATGTAGCCCTTGGTGGAAGACGTATGGTTTTGTGAAATTTTATCACATGTATAGATTTTTGTAACCACTACAAAAATCAGGATGCAGAACTGTTCCATTATCCAGTGAAACTCCTTTAAAGCTACTCCTTTATAGTTATAACCTCCCTCTACCCTAACTCCTGGCAGCATTGATATATTCCTTATCATTATTATTTCGTGATTTTGAGAATGTTATATAAATTCCACCTTTTTAATGTTTTATTATGAACATTTTCAAATGTGCAGAGTAGAAAGTATAATGAACCTCTGTCTACCCCTCTCCCTGTTTCAGCAGCTGTATAATTTGGCATATTGGTTTCCTCAACCCCTCAACCCCTCTCCATTTTTATGTTTTAAAACATTAATCCAGGGCGCCTGGGTGGCTCAGTGGGTTAAAGCCTCTGCCTTCAGCTCAGGTCATGATCTCAGGGTCCTGGGATCAAGCCCCGCATCGGGCTCTCTGCTCAGCAGGGAGCCTGCTCCCCCCCACTCCCCGCCCCGCCTGCCTCTATGCCTACTTGTGATCTCTCTCTCTCTATCAAATAAATAAGTAAAATCTTTAAAAAAACAACATTTATTCCCAGGAATGTCATTTCCCCCTTAAATACATATCAAGTGTGTGTCTCAACGCCACGATTAAGGACATTTTCTTACACATGCTAGTATCAGACCTAAAAAAATTAACTGTGATTCCTTTTTATCAAAAAATTAACTGTGATTCCTTTTTATCATCTAAAATCAACATCAAATTTCCGTCATTGTCTGAATTATTAGATACTTAGATCAGAATCAAACATGGTTCTTATAGTCTCTTTAGAAAGAGGGATTCTATCTTATTCAAACCAAGGCACAATTGAAGTTGAAAAGGATGCAATAAATTTATTACGTCAGCACAACAGGTACACAGTCAGAACTACCCTGGAGAAATCAAGACACAATGAACTGCTTTTAGGTCTCTTAATCTTGAACACTTCTCTCCTGTCCTATCCTATCACCCCCATGTCTCATAATGGGGATTTGGCTGATTGCTTCGTCCTGGTGTAGTCGGCCTTACTTTTAAAAAAATGTGGCCTGCTATTCTACTGGCTTTCATTTTTTTTTTTTTTCTGGCTTTCATTTTTGATAGCCATTGATTTTCCTTAGATGTGGCAGAGGATTTTCACATTTTCCTTTGACCCTTACAATTCAGGATTTACTATTTATGACATTAATAGGAAAGTCTAGCACGTAACTTTCTTCTCACAAACCAGTGATCATGGTGACTGTGGCTGTTGTGAGTCTCAGTTAAATCACACTGGGAATTGTATACCATCCTCACTATTGCCATGTCATCTCTTGTCCCAGCTGGGCAAACTTTTCCCTCCAGGACTGGTCAGCTGCCTGTGGCACAAGGACTAATGCTGCAGTTTATACCATACCCAGATTTAGTAGCAAACCCACAATGTCTGACAATATTGGTGCCCCAGTTAAAACTGCTTGATTGGCCAGGCAGTTAAGCCAGCTCAGAGGATAAGAAAGATAAGAAAATGAAAGGAATGGGGGAATACTTTTAAAGAACAAAATGCATACAATTTAATTTTGTATATGTATATGTACATATATACATATACATATGTATATATATAAATGCTGTTGGCACATTTCCAGTTTGGGGTTCTTATAGCTGCTTGATAATGTGTCCATACCTAGATGTTGCAGGTGTACATAGTAAAGTCTAGAAAGCCGATACACTGAAATGTTGAGTGTGGTAGTGGGTGGTGGGTACTAGGATTAAAAGTGATTTCTCTCTATACTTTTCTGCATTTCGAACTCCACAGCCATTTATTATTTCATAATCATACATAGCACAAAGTGCTATTGCTGACTCAGCAATGAAAAGTGAAGTTTTCTTACAGTCCCTCTAAATTCAGGTGTTTGTATCTCCAAGAAACACTTGATTCTCAGTCTCGTAAGTGAAATGCATTATCTTATTTGTTTTGTCCAACTGTACTGATGCATAATCTTCATTATTGTTTTACCTTAGGAAAATGACAAAGCACAAGTGAAACTTGAGAATGAACAGGATAAGCTAAAGAAACGGAAGACAAAACAGGAAATTAGGGCTGCTTTGCAAAAAGCCCTCCAAGAGAAGATAGAACATATTCAGCAGGAACACAGAGAAGAGCAGGACTTGGACATGAAGCTCGTGCAAAGGGCCCTTCAGGACTTACAGGAAGAGGCTGATAAAAAGAAGCAAAAAAGAGTAAGATGTTTATTCAGTGCCTACTATGTGCTGGACAAAATAGCTTGCTCAGCTTTCAGTCTTACAGGAGCTAGCCACCTGTGAATATACTGTGCTACTCTTAAGTGTGGTCCACGAACCAGCAACATCAGCACCGTCTGGGAGGATGTTAGAAATAGAAATTCATAGCCTCCAGAATCAGGGTCTCCATATCGAAATCTTGGCAGGGGCAAGAAGTCTGTTTTAATAAGCTTCCCCAGGGGATTCTGATGCCCACTGAATTTGGAGCCCTCCTATAATGTGGAGTTGGCATTGAGATAGCAGGATGGGAGAGAAGGAAGTGGTTCCACTTCGCGGAAGTGCCGCGAAGCTGGCAAAAACATCACTGAAGAAGTGGTATTTGAGTTGGACCTTGAAAGATGTGTCAAGTTTTGTCAGGCAGAGAGTAGAGAAAAGCATTCTAGTATGTATTCTGTTGTCTGTTCTTTTGAAATTTGTATTGAACTCTTGAGGTCATTGTGCCTTTTCTTTAGGTACTATTTTTTTTTTTTCCTTTTTAAAAATAAACTTTCTTTTTTAGAGCAGTTCTCAGTTCAGACCAAAATTGAGTGGAAGATACAGAGATTTCCCATGTACTCCCTGCCCCTACATAGGACATAGCCTCCCGCACTACCAATATCCCCCAACGAGAGTGGATGTTTGTTACCATTGATGAATCTACATCCACACGTCTTTATCACCCAAAGTCCGTAGTTTACATGAAGGTTTACTCTTGGTGTTGTACGTTCTATGGGCTTGAACAAATGTAAGATGACATGTAGCCACCATGAAAGTATCATACAGAGTAATTTCACTAGCCTAAAGTCCTCTGTGCTCCCCTGGTTCATTCCTCTCCCCTGACTCCAAACCCATAGAAACCACTCATCTTTTTAATGTCTCCAAGTTTCACCTTTTCTAGGATGTCATCAAGTTGGAATCATAGAGTTTGATGCCTTTTTAGATTCACTTATTTCACCAAGTACTGTGCATTTAAGTTTCCTCCATGCCTTTTCCTGGCTCTACAGCTCATTTCCTTTTCACTCTGAATAACATTCCGTTGTGTGGATGGATCACAGGCTATCTAGTCACCTACTGAAGGATATCCTGGGTTGCTTCCGGTTTTAGTGATTATGACTAAAGCTGTTTTACACATTTGTGTGCAGGCTTTTGTGTGGCTGTAGGTTTTCAAATCATTTGGGTAAATACCAAGGAGTGTAGTTTGCTGGATCATACAGTAAGAGTATGTTTAGTCTTCCTAAGACACTGCCAAATTGTCTTCCAAAGTGGCCGTAGCATTTTGCATTTCCACAGTCAGGGATAACTGTACATACTAGAGGCCTGACTCAGGGTGGAACTACGGGTATGGGCTCTACTGCTAGTTGAGCAGATCTCAGTGAGCTCTGCAGGGTCACCAGGGGTGCACCTTGCAAAGGAATGCATGGTGTCCACGACTGAGTTTCGAATCACTGTGACTTGGGCTTCTGTGTCTAATAGAGCCAGGGATGTCTGGTGATTGCCTTTGTCCCAGTGGGCCACCAGAGTCGTAAATGGACAATTGTGCAGGTTGGGCAAGCTCTGAGGAACTGCCAAATCCCTAGGGTAATTTTCTGGGAGACTGTCAAGCCTGCCGTCCGGGAAGTTGTTTGGGAGAGAGAGAGCCTTGGAATTTCTGAAGGCCTCTGAGACATTAGGATTGGGCTCTGTAGTGAGGTAATCACTTGTTTTAAAGAGAGGAGCTTACTTCATGTTTGTCTCAATAGAAGATCATTGGTCACCCCCAATTGGTGGAGCTGTCAGTACAAGGCCCCCTGCTATTTAAAATGTCTCAGACATTGCTTCCTGACAGATTTGGCATGCGAGCTCCAGGACCAGGAGAGAGGAAGGTTGCTCTGCAAGGTGGGTTGCAGGCTTGGCACCTGAAAGCTGGCCTTGGGCTTGTGGGCTGCCTTGGTATTGTAAAATCTGGGAGTCTAGTTAAGTGTCTCTTTCATGGGGTGCCATCAAGTTTACTCCTTCCAGTGCCTCCTGAATAGTATGGGAGATCCCTACAAAGTGGAGGCACAGGGCCCTGTTAATTTGGGAGGGGGTTTGCCTGTAAGAAGAATTATCTGGATTTAGGGACAATTGGGGCCTCTTCAAGATTGGAGATGAAATCTGGGTCATCTGGGTTGCTATGTTCAGAGACATGATAGACCCATTGGACCATACCAATGTTACAGAGGAGTCAGGCCTCATCTAGTGTTCCACTGGCTTTGAGTCTTTGTGGTAATAACTACAATAGAAGGGTGAGGTCAGCTTCAGGCCATAAAAATCCAGGCAAGCAGAGGAAGGGATTCTCCCTCTATCTTTAGAGCTAATGCCTTTGGGTCTGGACTCTCCCTCGTCATTGGAATCCTTGATTATGGTGTTTCCCTTTTCCCACATGGAAGGCTACAGGGGTCCTAGAGTTGGGATTTCCATTCTCCCAGGTCAGTTAGGCTCAGATGAAAACCCCAGCAGGTTAGGCTCTGGTTAAATAGTTGCTCCTGAGAGCAAACCTAAGAATAGAATACTCTGGTGGTGTATTTCAAAATGATTCCATTTCTTCTGCTGTGGGAAGCATGAGAGGCTTTTTCTCTGATATTCACTGTGAGAACCTGGTAGAGCTTCAGGAGGTAAAACTCACAAAAGTGTGGTCTCCCTCACCCTTCATGACTGGGTCCCCTTAGAGTTTTTAACTCTTAGAGATGTCTACACTGAGCCTCTAGCAATTCATCAATTATAGGTTTTCCAATCCCAGCACTGATTCCCATAGAAGTTTCTGCTCATGGGTTTCCACTATGGTAAGTTGTGATTGTATTTACCTATCTGTCTCTCCAGTCTGTGGGCAGTGGTTTACCCTGTGACCTCACTTCTCTTATGGATCTAAGATCGTTGATTTCTTTTTAAGATTTATTTTTTTATTTCTGAGAGAGAGAGAGTGCGAGAGAGAGCACGTGCTAAGCACTGAGCCTAACACAAGGCTTGGTCTCATGATCCTGAGATCATGATCTGAATCAAAACCAAGACGCTTAACTGACTGCGCCACCCAGGCACCCCAAGACTGTTGATTTATTAAGTTTGTTAGCTTTTTGCTTGTTAGAACGCCAGAGTGGCAGCTTCTAAGCTCCTTATATACCAGATTGGAAACCAGGAGTCTGCTACTAAAGTTTTTTATTTTGGGATAATTGTAGATTCACATGCAGTTGAAAGAAATAATATAAAGAGATGCCATGGACCCTTTATTCAGTTTTTCTCTATGATGTCTTGAAAACCTATAGTATAATATCACAGCCAGGATATTGACATTGAACTGTCAAGATACAGAACATTCCCATCACAAGGATTCTTCATGTTTTCCTTCTTTGGCCACATCTACTTCCCTCTTGTCCTCACCCCCTTCTTAACCCTTGGCAACCACTTACCTGTTCTCCATTTCCATAATTTTGTCATTTCAAGAGTGTTCTATAAATGGAATCATATAGTATGTCACCTTTTGGGATTGACATTTTTGTTCAGCGTCACCCTCTGGAGATTTATCCAGGTTGTTGAATGTATCAGTAGTATTTATTTTTATTGTCAAGTAGTATTCACGGTAAGACTACACCACAGTCTGTTTTTACCATTTACCTGTTAAAGGTCACCTGGGTTGTTTCCATTTTATGGCTGTTATCAGTAAAGGTGCTATAATCATTCACGTACAGGTTTTTGTGTGAACACAAATTTTTGTTTCTCTGGGAAAAAGGCCTTGAAGGTCAATTGTGATTGCATGTTTGTTTTTTTTTAAGAAAACTGCCAAGCTGTTTTTCAGAGTAGCTTTACCATGTGATCAATAATGGCACATTCCTACCAACAATGAATGGATGATTGAGTTTCTTCACATCCTCACCAACATTTGGTGGTGACACTCTTCTTGACTTTAGCTCTATTGATAGATGTGTAGCGATATCTCATTGTTTTTTTATTTTATATTTCCTTAATAACTAATGATGTTGATCAACTTTTCATGTGCTTGTTTGCTACATGTATATCCTCTTCAGTGAAATGTTTTCTCATATTTCCCATTTTCTTTTTTTTTTTTTTTTTAAGATTCCATTTATTTATTTGACAGAGAGAGGTCACAAGTAGGCAGAAAGGCAGGCAGAGAGAAAGGAGGAAGCAAGCTCCCCACTGAGCAGAGAGCCCGATGCGGGGGCTCAATCCCAGGACCCTGAGACCATGACCTGAGCCGAAGGCAGAGGCTCAACCCACTGAGCCACCCAGGCGCCCCTTTCCCATTTTCTAATTGGATTATTTTCTTTTTCTTTTTCTCTTCCTTTCTTCCTTTCTTCCTTTCTTCCTTTCTTCCTTTCTTCCTTTCTTCCTTTCTTCCTTTCTTCCTTTCTTCCTTCCTTCCTTTCTTTCTTTCTTTCTTTCTTTCCCATTGAAGTTTTTGTTTTCCATTAGGTCATTTTATTTTTTAACAGCTGCATTAAGGTATAATTCATACAATTTACCCATTTCAAATATACACTCAATGGTTTTTAGTATATTCACATAAGTGTGTGCAACCATCACCACAGTCAATTTTAGAACTTTTTATTATCTTACTATTCCCTCCTCCCTACCCCTTGCCCCCATTCCTTTTTTTTTTTCAATTTTATTTATTTGAGAGAGAGCGAGAGGGAGGGAGGGAGAATGCACACAAGCAGAGGGGAGAGGCAGAGGGGAGAGGAAGAAGCAGACTCCTCACTGAGCAGGGAGCCCAACTTGGGGCTGGATCTCAGGACCCTGGAATCATGACCTGAGCTGAAGGAAGACACTTAACTGATTGAGCCACCCAGGTGCCCCTCTTTACCCACATTCCTAACCAACTACTAATGTATTTTCTGTCTCTATAGATTTGCTATTGTGGACTTTATTATGAATAGAATTATATATTATGTGACCTTTTGACTGGTATCTTTCACTTAGCATAATGCTTCAAGGCTTATCCATGTTGTAACATGTATGAATACTTCATTCTCATATGGCTGAATAATTCTTCACTGTACAGATGTACCACGTTTCATTGTCAGTCTATGGATATTTAATTTGTTTGCATTTTTGGCTATTACAAATAAGGCTACTGTGAATATTCTCATATAAATTTTTGTTTTGTTTTTCTTCTCTTGGGCATATACCTAGGAGTAGAATTAATGAGTCCTAAGGTAATTTAAGTTTTTGAGTACTTGCCAAATCATTTTCCAAAGTGGCTTCACCATTTTATATTCTCACTAGCAGTATATGCAGGTTTTGATTTCTCCACATGCTTGTTAACACTTGTTATTGTTTGTCTTTTTTATTTTAACCGTCCTAGTGTGTCTGAAGTGATCTGTTATTGTGGTTTTGATTTGCATTCCCTAATGCCTAATAATGTTGAGCTTCTTTTTCTGTGCCTATCGACCATCTGTATACCTTCTTTGGAGAAATCTACTTGAACCTATTTGAAATTTCAAGAAATCTATTCCAATAATTTCCCCAATTTTTAATTGGGTTATTTGTCTTTATTATTTAGTTGTAATAGTTCTTTATATGTTCTAGATACAAGTCCCTTACACATAAATTCTGTGTAAATTTTTTTTTTTCATCCTGTGGGTTGTCTTTTCACTTTCTTAATGGTATCCCTTGAAGTACAAAAGTTTTAATTTTGATGAAGTCCAGTGTATCTATATTTTGTTTTGTTGCTTGTGCTTTTAGTGTTATATCTAAACATCAGTTCCTACCCAAGGTCAAGAAGGTGGTGGTCCTATGTTTTCTTCTTAAAGTTTCATAGGTTTAGTTCTCACAATTAGGCCTTCGATACATTTTGAGTTAAATTTTATGTATGTTGTGAGGTAGAGGTCCAACTTCATTCTAAGCCAACTAAAAATGCCAGCATTGCAAAGCCCAGTTCACAGTCTTCGCTGCACATTAAAATCACTTGGCGAACGTAAACGCTTTTCATTAGATCAGAGTCTCAGGGTGAGATTCAACCCTTGGTACTTTTTAAAGCTCCCCGGTGATTCCAGAGTATAGCTAAGGCTGAGAATGTCTGTTATCAAAGTATCAAGTGACCATCTTCTAGTCAGAAACAGTGCTATCATAGTAGTAATGACTTATTTTATCAAGTTACAATTTCATAACCTACCTAAATGAAAATAAATGAAGATAAGCTGTATAATTGAAAATTATCCAGAAACTGCTTTGAAAAACACTTCGGGAAAGTGTTTGAAGTTTATTTTTTTTTTGAATTTTTCAAAAATGTATTATAAAGCACAGGTACAAAGAATAGCACAATAAACACCATATGTCCTTCACTTAGCTTCAACCACCACCAACTAACGGCCTTTCTGTATTTCGTGTGTGCCCCACCCATTCCCTACAACCACTCTTGAATATTTTGGACTAAACTCTAGAGAGAATATTTCATCTATAAATGTGTCAGTATGTAGTTCTAAAAAATTGGAACTGTAGCTCTAAAAGATTGTTTTAAAACTTATCTTCTGTACCATTATCACACCTACAAGTTTAACAATGTGAGGTAATTCTTCTGTTGTGTAGGAAGAGATGGCAAGAGAACAGGAGATATATCGTCAGTATGTGGCTCAGCGGCGTGAGGAGGAGAGAGCTCAGGAGAAAGAACTGGACAGAATATTAGAGGCAGAGAAGGAAAAGAAGTTGGCTGAGAAGGACAAGGAGCTGAGACTTGAAAAGGAGGCAAGGAGACAACTTGTGAATGAGGTCATGTGTACAAGAAAACTTCAAGTTCAGGAAAAATGTAAGGATGTGAATTATAATAATATTATAGTTGGGCCTTAATTCAACTTAAGTAGCGACCAAAACATTTATTAAGCAGGTATTATGTGTAAAATGATATGAGGGATGTAAAAAGGATTAAGGCAAGACCCTTGCCTTGCAGAACTTATCTAATTTAATCCATGGAGTATAAACATATGAAGAATTTTATATCCTAGCAGATTCTGAGCGATCATGTGCGTGATGTTCTCAAGGTTAAAGGAACAGTATGTCCATTGAATGGTCTGTGCACCTTAGTGACTGTAAAAAGGAAATGAGAAGGTAGGACACAATGCACACCTCCCTCCTCCCTTTTATCTGTCCCTCTTTTCTTACTGCAGGTGTCTCCATACCTCCATACCTTTACTTGGGTAGTTTTCTCTGCTTATGATGCTTTTGATCTTGAGAAATCCTGGAGATCCTTCAAGGCCAGCTCAGATGTCTCATTCCTCAAATATGTCCCCTTATTCATAATAAATCCTCTTTCTGGGGCTCTCACTGTGGCTTGCTTACATCCCTGTCTTAGCACACCTTTGTATGCCCTCAGCTCCAAACCGTGCTTGGTCATGAAAGGAAGTATTTGTTGAGAGGGTGAACTGCCACCTTCAGATTTCCACTGTTCCATGTCCAGCCTTGTGAACCAGAGAGGCAGTAGATGGACACATTTACCATTCAGGTACCCTTAGACTTCATACTAGTTGTCTTTGCAAGAGAAACCTCATTTATTCTCCACTCCAGGAATCATAACAGCCGTTGAAAATTGGTAAGCCTGTATTAGGTGGAGTTGTAAGAAAATGAGAAAAAAGCTTATAAACTAAAAGATTTCTGTGTTTACCCCTGATAAATATTTTAAAATATATTGAGACTGTGAACTCAGAACAAGGGACTGAGAGTTTTGGAGGGGAGGGGGTGGGGGGCTGGGCGAGCCTGGTGGTGGGTATTGAGGAGGGCACGTATTGCATGGAGCACTGGGTGTGTTACATAAACAATGAATCTTGTAACACTGAAAAAACAAAAGTATTTGGGGATAAAAATAAATAAATAAATAAATAAATAAATAAATAAATAAATAAATAAAATAAAATATATTGAGACAACATGAAAAATTTAAGTATTTAGGGCCATTTTTAAACAAAGGAACAAAATCAACCATAATTCTATCACCCAGGAATAGCTACTATTCCTAGCTTCGTGTATTTCCTTCCAGTATTTTTACTATGTATGTAGTAAATTAGGATTTATGTTGAATATATTGTTTTACAGCCTGCCTTTGCCACTTACCATAAACATTTTTCTAGGTCATTTTTTTAAATTATAAAATTTGTAATGCTGCCTAGAAATCTATTATAAAAATGGACCATTATTTATTTTATCTAAACACAACTAATGGACCTTCAGATTGTCTTGAATCTTTTTACTACTATTTTAGAATCGCAGGTTACCATCTCTGTACATAGTTCTTCTTGGCTTATATATGATTATTATTATTATTTTTTAAGATTTTATTTATTTATTTGTCAGAGAGAGAGTGAGAGAGAGATCACAAGTAGGCGGAGAGGCAGGCAGAGGCAGAGGGAGAAGCAGGCTCCCCGCCGAGCAAGGAGCCTGATGTGGGACTCGATCCCAGGACCCTGGGATCATGACCTGAGCCGAAGGCAGCC
>CM052889.1:21382999-21408115 GCA_028534135.1 Potos flavus | reverse complement strand
CTTAACCAACTGAGCCACCCAGGCGTCCCTATATATGATTATTTAAGAAAAGTTCCTATAAATGGATTTGGGGACCAAAGTTGTACATTTCAGATGTGTTTATTCTTTTGTGAACTCTGGTTTCTTTGTCATTTTTTCACCCTTACTGGATGCTTATGTTTTTAAAATTTAATTTAAAAATGCCTTATATATTATAAACTCAGGCCTTTTCCAATATTTATTTTGTCATAAACTCTCTTTTTAACATAAATGACAACAGAACTGTTCTCAAGAAGAGAAAGGTAAGAAGTGTTCTAATAGTGATAACCTGGTTTGAAAAAGGCTGATCATAGATTTTCAGTGAAAAATAGTTGAGGAAAAAATCTGTGTAGATTGCATACATTCAAACCTAAATCCTCTTCTTCCCTTGATGGAGAGGACTACTTTTACCCTATTGACCTAAGATACAGTCCAGTGATGATAGGCTCTGCCTCTCTAAAGACAGGATGGACATTGATGCCCAGAGGGATGCCAGCAAGTCTTGTCTGAAGAAAGTCATTTACCAAAAATTACTTTTGTTTTTCTTAAGTGCAACGAAAGGCAAAAGAACAGGAAGAACGTGCTGTGGAACAGGAACGCATAAGTGAAGGTCTTAAAGAGCTGAACCGTGAAGAGAAGGAGAATTTTGCAAGGTATGATTTTGTTTCCTTTATTATTGTTTACTGCCTAAAAGGGGAAGATTTTTAATGTAGGGAGAGGACAACGTGCCATCACTCATGCATTATTGACATTTTTTACATCAGTATTTCATTTGTCCTAAAAGCTCCAGTCACTTTACAAAATTCCATATAAAAATAAGCACCAAATATCTTGGTAAAATTAAATTTTATTGCTATTGTGTACCTTTTGGTTATAGAAATTAGGTATTAAACTGAACGAATACCTTAAAAAATAAAGTAAGTTAGAAACAATTTTTTAAAAAAAGACTCCAACATTAAATACTAATGAAATAACCAGAAGACTATTCTATTCTTTCCCATGAAATAAACCCTGAAACACAGTGTGGCTTGATTAGTTGGAGTAGCAGAAATGGCTTCTGAGAATAGGAGTCCATGCAAAATGTCCTCAGGAGAATTTTTGTAGCCTCACTGGGCTGGAAAACTGAAATGCTCTAGGTGCTTTGGGAAATACACTGCCTTCCTCTGAAAACGCCCCTTTGATAGCCTCCACCAGCCTCTGCTGGAAGAAAACAGGCAGATGCCTCCTTGCAGCATTTCTTGGACCATAGCACCCCTTTCCCACCAATGACCAAGATACCCAATTCAGATGACCAGTGTGGTGGAAGAAAACGACTTGGCTCCTCTAATTGCTGCTCCCCTTTTCCCCTTTCCTGTCCCTTGGCCCTGTCCCATGACACACACACTTGGTACATAGAAATAAGCTCTTTTCATTCTAGAAAGAGTCGGGTTTGTGTACCTGAGCCTAGTGTTAGTTTGGGGGCACTAACAATAATTTCTGGCCTACTCTACTGACTTCCTGCTATTGCCTCTGCTCTGGAGGTCTTTCCTTCTCACTTTTAAAATTTATTGTTGGAGATGTGAGGGGGACTTGATAAATAGCAACGTGCTTCCCTGCCCAACTTCTGAATCAACTGAGGAAAAACAGTGTGTGTGGAAGGTATCATGGCTACCTATTGGTGCATAACAGGATGCCCTACGATTTGTGCCTTAAAGGGAGTTACGATTATCTGGGATGATTCTCTGGTTGACAGGGCTCACTTGGGTGATTCTTCCTCGAGGTCCCTCACGTGGTTCAAGTCAGATGTTAGCCAGGGCTACGTCTATCTGAGGGCTCAACAGCCCCGGACACCTAAGATACCTACTCATCTAGCTGGCAGCGTGTGCTGACTGTAGCTGGGGGCTCATCTGGTGTTACCACCCAGAACACCTTCATGTGGCCTCTCCATGTGCTGGGGCTCCTCACGGTGTGGTGGCTGGTCCTGACAGGGAGAGTTCCAGTAGACAGCATGGGGAAGCCGCCAGGCCAGGTAGGGGCTGCCCCTAGGACTGGCATAGCATCACTTGTCATAATCTATTGGTCATAAAAATAGTCAGTGGGGCTGTCCAGATTCAAGGGATGGAGACAGAAGCTCCACCTCTTGATAAGGGGAATAGAGGTTCACATTGCAGGAGAGCGTATGGGAGGGAGATGCTCCTGTGACCATCTTTAGAAAATGGAATCTGTCACAGAGGCATGTGCATGCTTTCTTTTCTGATAAAAGCTGATGTTTTAAAAATGTGGCTTATAGATTATAAAATGGCATGACCACTATGGAGAACAGTATGAAGTTTCCTCAAAAAATTAAAAATAGATCTACCATGTGATCCAGCAATCCCACTTCTGGGTATATAATGAAAGCAAGATGTTGAAGAGATATTGACACAGCCATGTTCACAGCAGCACTATTCACAATAACCAGGAGATGGAAATAACCCAGATGTCCGCTAACACATGAATGGATAAACCAAATATGTTATATACGTACAACAGAACATTAGTTAGCCTTAAAATGGAAGAAAATCCTGTCAGATGGCTCCTCGTGCATGAACCTTGAGGACATTATGCTAAGTGAAATAAGCCAGTCACACAAAGACAAGTACTATGTGATTTCGCTTATACAAGATCCCTAGAGTAGTCAAATTCATAGACACAGCAAATAGAATGGTGGTTGCCAGAGGCTGGGGGCAGGGGGAAAAGGGAGCTCTTGTTTAATGGGTATAGCGTTCAAATTTGCAAGATGAACACGTCCTAGAGAACTGATGCACAACCATGTGAATGTACTGAGCACTACTGAACTGGACACTAAAAAATCATTAAGTGGCCAATTTTACATCATGTGTCTTTTTTACCATAGTAAAAACAAAACAACACACTATAAAATTTAAAATGTGGTTTATATGTTTAAAATGTGGTTTATATGTTTAAAGTGTGGCTTATGTACAGAGGAAATTGTTTAGTGCATCTGAACAGAACGCAGCACACTCACCCACCCAGGCCCCAGCAATGCCAGCCCGCTCCGGCTCTCTCTGGCAGGGGCGTGGCCCTTTGATAGAGAGCGGAGTGGAAAGCCTGCAGACTAGCCTGCTCCTGGTTTGACCAGTAGAAAAGTCATTTCTTCCATGGAGAAGAGTGGGAGAGGGGATGGAGAGAGGCAAGGACTCACTCCAGATAGCAGGAAATATTGTGAGTGGGCCAGAAGCATTCCCTCCCTAAAATCAATATTTGTTCTGTTTATCTTAATTATTACTGTGTAATAAACACATTATTGAATTTTCCATCTATTTTTTCCCATCTCACCCTGATTTTAATGGGAATTTTAATTTGACTTCAAAAGTTACATTTCAGTTATAATGCCCTACATGAATCCAAATGCTTGCTTTTACAATTTTGTACTTTGACATTTCTAATACCTCAGGCGCTCCAGTTTGGCCCAGGAGTACAGGAAGCAACTTCAGATGCAAATGTCCTACCAGCAGCAGGCCCGGGAAGCGCAGAAGGAAGAGGAACGCCGAGAGTTTGAAGCAGGGGTAGCAGCAGACAAGATTTTCCAGGACAAGATCAGGGAGATCCTGTCCTTCCATCAGGTGCTCCCCCGAAACATTCATCCCATGCGGAGGGTGTGCCCTGATAAGCTTCCGCCGTAGTTTCATAAACATTAATGTATTTTTTCACAGTCTTTTAATGTCTTCAACTACAGTATGCTGGTCTGTTCTTTTCAACTCATGGATAAACTTCCTTTATTTCTCTGAGTTTGCATAATTCTACGTAATGTTATTCCTTCAAATTAAACTTCATGCCTTTTTTTAGACTTCATAGACTTACACATCTGAATGATTTCTTTCATATCACACAGTTATTTTCCTGACTTACCCCCACACCCCACACCTCCCTTTCTTGGTCATTTATTAATACCTACACTTCTCCGCCCCCTCGCCACTCAAATGCCCATTTTCTTTTGCCTTTCTCTCATATACATAATTGCCTTGTCTCATATACATAAATCACCATATCAGCAGGGCAGAGCTGGGCCTAACAGCCACTTTCATTAGCCCACTTATTTAAATGTTACACAAATATTTTCCTTGCATGTGACTTTAGCAAGAACAGAGCAAACCCTTGCTTTCGTGGAGCTTATGTCCTGGTAGAGGAAACCAGACAATATGTTGAGTGCTATAAAACAGGAAATGGCAAGAGTGCTTGAAGATCAGTTGGAGCAGCTGATACTCAAATGAACCAGCAATATGGTTATCTGGGCAGAAACATCCCAGCCAGAGGAAAGAGCCAGTGCAAGGGGCCTGGGGCAGAAGTCTGTTTAGTGTGTTTGAGGCATAGAGCATTTGTGCTAGAGTGGAGTGAGTGAGGAAGAAAGTGGTAGAAGATTAATCAGAAAGGCAATGAGGACTAAATGATGTAAGGACTTGGAGCCATGGTGAAAACTGACTTTTCCTTGGCTATGAAAAGCTGTTACAGGATTTTGAGCAGAAGAGAGACATTAGATGTAAGAGGGTTGCTGGCTGCAGACAAAGGCTGAGAACAGACTTTGGGGAGACAAAACAGACTCAGGTAAGGAATGATCATAGTAGCCCAGGTGAGAGGTGAGGATGGCATGGTAGCCAGCCTCCAGGACGGTCCCTATGAGCCTCTCTCCTGTATCTTCGCTTTTGTGCGATCCCCTTCCACGCTCAAGCATGGCTGTCCCATGTGATCAATAAGATACTTACACTCCCTTGCATACAGTCAAAGTGTTATAGCATCTTCTAGACAGCCTCCTTAAAAATTGCGGGGAGGGAACTTTTGAAATTGCTGAGTAAGGAGCTCTGGAAATCCTCTCCCCAAAGGGCAATGATAAAATGGGAAACATTGTCAAAAACAGCCATTTCAGCACTGGAAATTGACCAAAGGCATGCAACAAATGGAGAAGCATTTATTCAAGAAAATCTACAAAACCTTGGTGAGAATGGTGGGAGTCTATGGCGCGCTGGCCTGCAGTTGCTGCCATACCCCGCTCAGCTACACGGAGCAGTAGTTCTACCAGGGCAGGCTCGTCGTGAGGGCCTGAAGCCTCACCGCCGGATTAGGCCGACTTGACTGGGAGCAGCATTTGGAAAAATACATGCTTGGGGCATTGTCAAAATAATAGTGATTTTCGTGGCAGTCAGGGAAGGCCAACATCACAACTAGCCTGAGGTTGTGATACTGATTGGGACAAGCAGCGGAACAGCCAGAAATTTACAGGAAGATCTGGGGAACATGACAGCCATAATGGGCTTTGGTATTTGCACGGGCTTCCACATATTCTTGGTAGTCTGGAAGGCTGTGTAGACGTAAAGCTACGTGCTTGCTCATAAAGGACCCTGGGCAGGTCCTAGCAGTCTACTGATCCTTGGTCAAATGTGAGGCCTTGCACATACAGAAAGTAAAAGCTGGGGCAGATTTGGCCTAAATTTTGAATGTGTTCCCCAACCCTCACACAGATCCACAGCAAAAGGTGGAAGCCTTACTAGTGTAATCACTCACTGAGCATATGCCGTAAGGACAGAGGGCCACCCCCAGGAAGCCAGCCAGCCTTAAAAATAAAACAGGAATTTTATTTTTATTTTTTTTTTATGTTCAATTAACTGACTTATAATACATCATTAGTTTTTGACGTAGTGGTCAATGATTCATTAGTTGCATATCACACCCAGTGCCCATCACCACACATGCACTCTTTAATACCTATCGCCCTAAAACAGGAATTTTAAAAATGAGCAGAGATCAGTGTTATCTAGCCAGGTTGTATAAAGGTTCAAATGAAGTCTAGAATATGTACATGAATTGATTAACTATAAAATGTTACCCATATATGGGCATTAGTATGTGGCCCATCCTCCCATTGCAGGGTTCTCTCCTCAATATCTCTAATTTGTGGCCACCTGTGTTCTCTTTGGACCCTTCCATTAATAAAGAGGTTCTTTACATCAGACTGAAATCTATCTCCTCTAGGTGTTGGCAGAACATATATGCAACAAAGGGCTCATTTCCAGAATATATAAACAGCTGGTACAATAAATAAGAAAAAGGTAACTCAGTAGAAAAATGGACAAAAGGCTTGTGCTGACACTTCACAAAACAGAATAAGAAAATGGGCAATAAACAGATGGGGAAATGCTCAGTGTAATTACTCACCAGAGAAGTGAAATTAAAACCACCATGAATAACTCTACACACTCAGCGAGATGGGTAAAATGAGAAAGACAGGCAAACAAGTTTTGGGAAGAATATGAGCAACTGGAACTCTCCTACACTGATGTTAAGAATATAAATTTGGGTGGTGGTGATTCAGTGTGTTCACCTCGAGAAAATTCTTCAAGCTGTACATTTAAGATCTGTGCAGTTTTCTATATATGTACTGGCCTCCATTAAGAGTTCAAAAAATCAACCTTTCTGAAGTAGCTACCATTGGTCATGACGCTGGCTTCTGGATCTTTGCAAACTGAATCTAATATTTGGAGGCTACGATCGTGTGTCTCACCATTTATTCTCCAGATCAAAATGTTTCATTGGTCCATGCACTGTAGACCCTTCTTCATCACCTTGCCCTCTAGTGGTCACTGGTCCTTTTTCCAGATTTATATTAAAACAGGATGCTCAGAACTAGATAAAAGCAGCCCAGAAGAGGTCTGCAGAGCCCCATCCAGTGGGCCCACCACTTCCTTTAATCGGTGCATTATAGCTTATTTAATGCAGTCCATGGTTGAGCGCCCACCATCCAAACTCAATTGGAAAAATGTAGGCCCAACTGTCTTGTCCTCAGCAGGCCCTACCTGCTTGTTATAAACAAGACAGTAAGAAGCTAGAAAGGGGAGAGGCTGGAGATTGAGCTGTGTGCAAACCTGTGACTAACGATGTTGGGTGTTCGGGGAGCTCTGGTGGGTAAACACGAGGAGGACCCGGGAGGGAGGCACACCCAGGGCGGGGACGGACGCTCTGCCTCCCCCATACCTTGCCCTCCCCGGCTCCTCTGCTCAGCCGTTTCTGAGTTCTATCCTTTATAATAAAGCTGTAAATGTAAATACAGAGTGTTCCTGACTTCTCTGAGCTGTTCTAGCCAATTATTGAACCTGAGGAGAAGGGATGGTAGGAATTCCCAATTTGCAGCCAGTCGGTCAGAACCAGGACTTGCGACTGGCCTCAGAAATGGGGCGCGGGCAGTGCTGTGGAACTGAGCTTTTAATCTGTGGGATCTGCACCGACTCCGGATAATTAGTGTCAGAGCAGAACTGAATTGTTGAACATTGGTGTTTGGAGAATCACAGAGTTGGTTGCTGGTGTTGGGAAACCCCCCAGTTAGTGGGGGGGGTGGTGCTGGCATTCGAACCCTGACTGAATACAGAGTCTGGGCTTTTCGTTTCTTTGGTTCGCTGCTTCCCCACAACAGGTGGTACCGGCAAAATCAATCAACGACAGACTTAGAACGTAAGAATCCATCACGAATATTTTAGTTTTCTTTATTTTGGAATTGATAAAACAGAAAACCCCCCAAAATCTCCTCTAACTCTTGGTTCAGCACTTTTCTTCATATACCATCATGATTTATTACCAAGATCCAATTTATCAAAGCACTCTTAATCAACCAGTATGCCCCTCACGGCTTGCTGTCTAGGCAATATAAGCATGAGGCTCTTTTCACTCTATTTCATCACTCTGTGGCCTGTATCCACACCTTATGTGTGCTAACAGCATTCTGGTGCAAATCCATCAAGTACACTTATGCATACACAATCCGTAAATTACAAATGGGCATTAATATTTTTCTTTCTATAAAGCATCCTTCTGATATTTTGATTACCTTATATAAACTGGGCAAACAGCTCCTCAGAATATAGATGTGAACTTCATTTAATAAAAAGAATAGCTTCTTATATAGGGACATCCCTGAGATAACAGGAAAAAGTCACCATAAAAAGATGTGATTCTGTTTATGCCTCCAGAGAAGCTGTTGGCTGGAGAGAGCTCTAGGAGCCAAAAATTGCCCCCACGTATAAACTCTAAAGTTCCAAGACGTGTGTTTTGGATAGAGGCCGAGCATTATTAACTTACTGCTTCCAAGCATTGTGATGTGGGACTTTTATTTGAATGACTTTATAGATGAGGTTCTGGGAAAGCTGACATCACGAGACAGCTTCATGTTAGGTTCTTGCCCCGTGTGTCATTAATCAGCGGTGTGACTCCTGGGGGGACTGTCTGGAATGTCGTTTTCTTGTCTAAAAACCGAGGTGCTTCTAGGGCTGGAAGGGTCCTGTGGGAGTGTCTGATCCAAATTCTTCACTGTATAGGTGAGAGAGAGTCTTGCGCTATGAGGACTTGGCTGCAGTTAGGTTGTTTGGTAGGTGATCCGGGAAGAAGTTGGGGGTGGGCAGAGTAGCAAGGAGCAGCCAGTGCGAGAATGTGCTACGGGGTGGGCACCGCTGCAGCCACTGGGTCTCATTCCCACCTGGGGACTTTCTGAGGAACTGTGTAGAAAGCCTCGCAGGTATGTATTGCCCGAGGTCGCAGCTGGGGCACTTCTCACCCCTCTCCTGCCCCCTTCGTTGAGGGGTGCCCCTGCAGTGGCTGGGAGGCTAAGGAGGCTGTGGGAAGGCCCTGGGTGATAAAGCAGAGTCACGTGGGGGACGCCCCCGAGGGGTTTCCTGGAGCCCCAGACGGAACCATTGCTGGAATCTGGGGGGCAGGGGGCGGGCAGCAGTGATACAGGGCACCTGAAGGCCGGAGAAGGCATGAAGACTTATGATCTGACCTGCAGCACACAGTCAGAACTATACTTTTTGTGTGTGTACATATTTTCTGCGTGTGTGTGTGTATTCTCTCCAGTTAGACAGCGAGTTGCTTGAAGCAGGTATCAAGTCTTAGCTCGAATGATTCCAAGCTCTCAGCACGAGACTCTGCGCAGAGCAAGTCTTCAGAAAATATTTCCTCATTTGTTCTGGGGAAAGAAAGGGCTCAGCGAGCAGGGTGAAAGGGTGACCGCAGAGCCTTCTGTCTGGTTCTTCCGCACCCAGACCTAAGAGGGCCAAGCACGGCTGACGTGGGCGGAGCCCCGGCCGAGAGAGACCAGCCCCAGAGGCCCCCCGGCAGGGCCAGCAGCGGGCTAGAGCTGCAGAGAGCCCTGACGTGAGGCCGGAAGCAGGCCGGCAGCTGGGCTGGTGGTTGGGCCGGGAGAGGCCATCCGAGGTAGCGAGCCTTGAGGATTCTGCAGCTCCCAGACCTGGACAGGCAATGTCCTGGAGCTTCCGGTAGCCACCGCCTTTGGCAGAAAGCAGGTAAGAGGCTCCCGAAAGCAGTGGAACACGTTTGCACTCTCTCTCCTCACCGGGGGAGCTGGAATGTTCACAGACTTACATCTTGACTCCTGGCGAAAGGCTGGGGGTCCTGGCGCAGGGCTACTTTCGTCATGTGTCCAGACACAGGCTTTCAGGGGACCGACTACCCAGGGCCGGGAACAGGTTAGTCAGACTGATGTGGGGAGTGTGGGGTGCAGATGAAAGGCGTTTTGCCCCTTTGTGTCTCTGGTCACTGAGTAAAGGTCCCCCCCTCCGATGGTAGGCTTCCGCCTGCCTCTCTGCGGGGGTTCGGTGGATTTGGGGCTGAGCAAGGAAAGAAGATAGGACCTCGAGATGGCAGGAGCACACACAAGCTTGGGTGGGGCGCAGCTTGGCCGGGTAGCAGGAAGGGCTAAGCCCTCACGGCAGAGACCCAGACAGCAGGGAGATCGAGCTGTCACCATCCAGAAAGGGTGAAGGACGAGGGAAGCCCCGGGGAGAGGGGGCTCAGGGAGGGACTCACAGGTCTACGTGAGGTTGAGGTTGCTCGGTAGCCCAGTGGGAAGTCTCTGGGTCAGAGAACTCCAGAGGGGCTCTGGCATCGTGGGACCACTGGGGTGGGGGGCGGGCATGTCGTGGGGTAAGCAAAGCAGGCGGTCTCTAATTGCCTAAACATTCGTGTGTTTGGGCTCTTTTTAATATGATGGGATGTGTGAAGATTTGAGTTTGGCATGGGCAGGCTTTTGAACTAACAGGTCTCTCGGCCCCCGGCTACGCAGAACTGATGGTCAGGGACCCCTAATCCCTGAAGAGACACCGTCCGGCTCCACACACGTCCCCAGGCCTTCGCTCCGTCAGTGTTGCTTTGGGCTGTCTCCCACCACTAGACCATGAGCTCGCTGAGGGAAAGAGCCAGCTAGGAACCAAGTGGTGTCCCCCCCACACCCTCCCACCCCCCGTCCTGTGCTAACGCCCTGCCCCCCAGTGTGACTACTGAGAGATGGGGCCTTTATGAGGCAATTAGGTTTAATGAGGTCATAAGCGTGGGGCCCTCGTCAGATGAGGCTGGTGTCCTGCTAAGAGGAGGAGGAGACGGCAGAGATCACCGGCTCTCGGTGCGCAAGCGGAGGCAGCCCGTGAGGACATGGAGAGGTCAGGCCCGAAAGAGGGGGCCTCACCAGAACCCAGTAGCCTGTGGACACCTTGATCGTGGACTTCCAGATCGGTGAGAAAATAAATGTCTGTGGTTCAAGCCCCACAGCCTGTGGGGCTTCGTGATGACAGCCCAGGCAGAGTGATACGGAGCCCGCTGACCCCCCTGAAAATCTCTCACGGCGCCCAGGACGGCGCCCTGCGCGGCGGAACTCCTCAGCAGGTGCTCGGGGAACCGAATCGCAATGCCTGGATGAGCGAGTGATGCACGGGGCCGAGGGCGCCCAGGGTCTGGACTGTCCCACAAGCCCAGTGGCCTGCTCCAGGAACACGGAAGGACACACCAGCCCACCAGCACTCCTCTCCAGCTGCACCACCTGCAAAGCTTGCAGACCCGAAGGCCTAATGCTAAACCTCATCTAGCAGCGAAACCTGCCCGACACGGATGCGAAACTACTTAAGATGATCTCACCAGGTTTTACCGCAGAATGACTACTGTTTTTGATTACTGGTCATGGCCCCAGCTCTCGCTGAGAGTATTATAAAATCTATGGCTTAGGAATCTACTTACCTTTCTAAACTCCAAAAGATGTAGAATTCCAAAACTGGGATGTCTGGGTGGCTCGGTTGGTTAAGCGTCTGCCTTCAGCTCGGGCCATGATCCCAGGGTCCTGGGATTGGAGCCTTGCATCGGGCTTCCTGCTCGGCGGGGAGCCTGCTTCCCCCTCTGCCTGCTGCTCCCCCTGCTTGTGCTCTCTCTCTCTGAAAAATAAATAAATAAAATCTAAAAAAAACCAACCAAACCCATATGTGGCCCTGGGGATTTTGGATAAAGGACTGTGGCCCTGTGCTGCCTCAGGGGTTAATCCCAACCCCACAGCTGTCAGCCTAAGGAAGACCAGGGCAAACACTAATTATCTGGTATATAAATAAACCGCAATTGCCATTTGAACAGAATGAGAAATAACTTAATCCTACGCTGGGTAGACGTGTGATTGGAATTAAAACATGTTTATTGATATACACGCTCCAGACGAGAAGTTGATTTCCTCAGCCTACAAAATGTGCTGAGTACAGTTTTTAAAGAAGTAATGAGAAAGTACAGTATTACCATGGAAAATAGCAGGGGTATGGTTTACAGTCCAACTGGCTTTTTATAAATTGCCTTTAACAACTGGAGAAATCAATAAAAATGCAATTACAAGAGCACCCACGATTATTCAGTATGACTATTAGCAAGACTCCTATAAATAATAGGATAAAGTTAACTTGCTGAATATTCAGAGTAGAGTCTGTTTTTCGCAGAGCACTCAAAGTCTTTGGTAACTAGTGCTCTCTTGACTAGGTTAAGCCCCATGCGAAACCCTATGGTGCAAATAAGACCGATACAGTGTCTTTCCCTGGGGAGGTTAGCCTTGTCCAAGATCAAGACCTGGGAAAAGAAATAAATGCGAACAATACAAGGCAACATATAATAGTGCTGTGTTAAATATGATCAAGTGTGTAGAACAGACCTCCTGCCTAGCCTTCTTTTAAAGGCTCCAGAACTTCCGTGTCGCTTGGCTGAAGGGGGAGGCTTCCACATTGGAAGACAGGTGTAGAGAGCACGTCTGGAAAGTGCATTGAGTGGCGGCACACGGTTTCTGTTTAGATTTTGTGTTTATTTTATTTTTTTAAAGATTTTTTAATCTATTCATTTGAGAGAGAGAGAGAGCGGGAACCAGAGCGCATGAGCAGAGGGAGCGCGGAGAGGGAGAGGGACAAGCAGATTCCCCGCTGAGCGTGGAGCCCGATGCAGACTCAATCCTGAGACCCTGAGATCGTGACCTGAGCTCAAGGCAGGTGTTTAACTGACTGAGCCACCCAGGTGCCCAAGGTTTTGTGTTTCTTTAGAGTACTTGGCAGAGGATATTTTGGTGACTGGGAGGATGGTACCGTCCAAGTCACCTTTTGGAGCCACACCACTGCTGCTCTTGGGTTCTGGAAAAGGGAGAAGTTTATTATGGGTAAGTCTATCTAGGAAGATTCTTTTTTCTGTTTGCAACTGAGGTACAACGTTCAGACAGTAAAATGTGTAAAGTGCGCAGCGTGGTGAATTTTTGTGTTTGCTCCTATGTAACCCCACCAGCCCACGCTTGGCACATGGCCAGCATTGTGCCCCCTCCCAGCCACTGCCCCTCAGAAGTGACCACTGCTCCGACTCAGAGCACCCCCTATTCGTTTGGCCTGATCTGGAGCATCACACAAATGGCGTCTCACGCAGAACGTAGTCTTCTGTGGGGCGCCCGGGTGGCTCAGTTGGTTGAGTGTCTGACTCTTGATTTTGGCTCAGGCCATGATCTCAGGGTCCTGAGATCGCGCCCTGCCTAGACTCCCCTGACCTCACACACTCTCTCTCTTAAAAAAAAAAAAAAAGAAAGAAAAAAAGAATATAGTCTTCTGTTCTTCCGGGACTGGTCTCTTCCCCTCGACATAATGTTTATGTGATTCGTCCACGTCGCGGCCTTTGTCAGGAGTTCGCTCTTTGTTACTGCTGGGTAGTACTCCACCGCGTGAACATACCAGAACTTACTTATCCATTCTCTTCTAGGCAGGGATTATTAAACAAAATTTACAAATGAAGGAATCCAGGGCCAGAGTGACTTAGTCCCTTAGGTCCTCAGGTCAGGCAGCTGGGAAGGTCAGGATTCGAACTTGACTCATCTGGCTCCAAATCTAGGGCCCTTTCTAATACATTGTGAGACATACCACTTTTGAAACTTTTTTTTTTAGGTTGCAGAACTTTGAATTACCTGACTTACAGTATCTTAAATCACTTGAAGAAAATAATTAGTTCAAACAAAAAGCAAAAGCAAAAATAAAAACCTTATTCTGTTGGGAATTCTCACGTGAAAATGAAGTATGGACTCAAAGTGAACACCATGCCCATGGTCAGCTTTGAATAAATGCTTCGTGGTCCTGATTCATATGGAAGGAGTCCTGGGATTATGGATTCAGTTCTTAACTCTCAATGTTTGTAGCTACAGTCTGAGCAAGGCTGGGGGAGAAGTACCACTCTTTCCCTACACAGTGGTCTGCCTGTAGTTGGCTGGCCCAGGGTGTGTGTGTGTGTGTGTGTGTGTGAATTTAGCATGCCACTAATCATGGTGACATTTGAAAGCCCTGTTGTGCATACGGGCACACACCTCTCCCTACACTGGAAACCGAGGCTTCCTGCGGGCCCCCAGCTTCCGGGGCCGCTCGGGAACCAGTTGTGGCCTCTCTAGCTCTTTCTCCAAAAGACTGACTGCGGTCTTGCTGCAGCCCAGGGAGGCAGCCATGCTCTGGCCCCTGACTCGGGGAGAGACGCTGGAGGCAGGTCATGGTGACACATGGAAAACTGGGGTGGGGAAATAGATCCAGACAAGGATTTAGGGCAGTAACACGAAACAACAAATCATTGCATCATAAATGCTGCAAATCAAATCCCAAGTCTGGGGCCAAGAACCGGAAAAATTTATGTGCAGTAAAAAGGCAAAGGAGGTAATCACTCAGGTTGAATGTGCCTTCCCAACAATGTGTGCTAAATGCAGGTGTCTGGACTGCCAAGGAGAGGGGAGACTCTTCCATTGCTCAGCAGAGAAATTACGTTTCCTGCAAGAGAGTCATCCAAGCCAGGTTACACCAGGTTACAGTGATAAAAAAATACAAAAATCAAGTTCTATCTCTGGCAGTTCCTGTGTCCCCTTCCAGACCCCCAGTCCCCACCTTGTGACATTCGTCTCTCTCTCTCCTCCCAGCCCAGCACTCAGTGGGCAGAACTCCCCTCCACTACCTTCCCATCTCTCATGGCTTTTTCTCCCATGAAGACACACGGCTTCCCTTCCTCGCCCCACCCACAGCAGGTTCTCCTCTCTCTCTTTTCTGACTCCAACTCATCTATTCTTGGTGTGTGCAATACCCAGCCCTCACCAGAGAATGTTCGGGAAATCTAACCTCTGAGACTGCTATGACCCCGGTTTGAGCGAACATCTTCACTGGACAATCCTGCTTGGGGCTTCCTACTGCCAGGAGACTCCTGGGGATGGACTTCCAGGAAGCTTCCAGGCTTCTGTTATTGCAACTCTTCCCAAAGTGGAATTTCTGGGGCAAAGGGAATGTGCGTTTTAATGTTTGTTCCCAACTGCCAAGCAGGCAGCGATATCCTCATCCAGGCTACTGATCAGCTTCAGAAAAGAAGGGGCTGATGGAGGGCTGCGGGTCAGCGCTGGGAGTGCTTCAACTGTTTTGTGTATGTTTCAAGTCACATGGCAATATCAGACAATTTGTTGGCACATCTGAAAGGATTGCAATGAACGAAGCCAGACCCATCAGAGGTGATTATCACATGACATTATTGCAGCAGCAGGCTGGGCGACCCGTGTGGTCTAGATGAGCCCCCAGGCTGGCCCGCCGTGCTGATGTTCTGCCTGTGGACCGAGTGCTCGACTGCACCACCTACTCTCTCAGCCTGAAATGTGCCAGCAAATGGGGTCCCCCATTTCTTACCTCTCCATCAAAGCAAAGGACGTCCTATTCATCAAAGTGTGTGTCCGCAGTCATACCCCAAATAAATGTTACATTGTAATCAGAGTTTGGCGGTCCACTGGTGACTGTTCAAGACTCCCTCAGTGTGCCGTGGGAGGCTATTAAGATCCACTGACCCCCAACAAAGCAGATCTCCCCAGCAGTAGCACGAAGTCTGGGGAGGTCCCAGCAGTAGGTCCCAGGGTGGGTCCCAGGGATCCTGACAGGTGAGTAGATCACAGCATCCGGAATCTGAAGCAAGATACAGGCAGGTCCAGGCATCCAGGAGGAAGTGCTGCAAAAATTGGGATGAAGGCATGAGACCCAGGCTTGCAGATTGGACCAGAGACCAGGGGGAAGACTGGTGGGGTGGCCGAGTGTTTTCCCAGAAAAATCCCCAAAAAACTGGGAATAGGACAGAGAGGAGGGCACCAGAACAAGACGGGGGTTCAGGTCCTATAACCAGACCGTGACAGAGGCTTGGTTGTAAGGAGTAAAGCAGGATCCCAGTGACTGGAACTGGAGTTCAGGGCAAAGGAGCGTCAGGACCGACCTGGGCAGTGGACTGACTTTGGGCTTAAAACTGGTTGCAGCCCGAGGATGGGCGAGGGGGGAGCTTCCCTGCAGGTGGTACTGGACGTGTAGGCAGTGGGGAGCCAGGGGCTGGACAGTTACTGCCCTGACCACTTGTGAAACGAGCTTTAACACCAGCTGGAGCAGGAAGGGCCAAATGCTTGAGTCAAAACACAACTTTGTGAGAATTCTACAGCCTGATTTACGGAATAACACATGTTGAAATAGAAGCTGACCATGAACTTTCGGCTAGAGCAGAAAAATAAAATGCTAAATGATATGCCTCCTCGCGCTCCAAAGCTGCCAAGACTGGAGATGCAAAGAATATTGGGGCACCATTAGGCGGCTGTTAATGGACGGCCCTGGAGGGGGCGCCACCTCGGCGCATGCGCAGGCACAGGCCCAACCACGCCCCAGTGGAGTGGGAGGGGCAGTGGGAGCCTGGCTCTCCGTGGGGTAGGGGCTTGCCTGCCACTTTGTTATCTCCGGTGCCTAAGAAATGCCGAGCTCTTGTAAAAGCGTGTTGACCAAATAGGTTAATATAAGAAGGAAGACTTTGTTTTGCATAAATGATAACAGCTCCAGCCCCATATTTTTCTTTTGATGGGACAGAACTGTCACCGGATAAGGACATCGTGAGATGTCACCTGTACCGGATTGAATCACGTCTCTCCAAAAAGACATGTTGAAATCTAACCCCCAGTGCTTCAGAATGTAACCTTATTGGAAATAGGTTCATTGTAAATGTAATGAGATAAGATGGGTCATACTGGATAGACCGGGTGGGCCCTTAATCCAATATGATTGGTGTCCTTATAAAAAGAGGAGAGGACACAGAGAGAAACAGACGCACGGGGAGAATGCTGTGTGACAACCAAGGCAGAGACTGGAGTGACACGGCTTTAAGCCAAGGGACCCCGAGCATTGCTGGCCACCACCAGAAGCTGGAAGAGGCAAGGAAGAGCTTTCCCTAGAGATGAGGGGAGGAGTGCAGCCCTTCAGACACCTTGATTTTGAGCTTCCAGGCTCCAGAACCATGATATATAAATTTCTATGGTCTTAAGCCACCCAGTTTTTGGTTCTTTGTTATGGCTGCCCCAGAGAACTAACATATATATATATATTATATAACTAATAATATCACCCAAAACCCTACTTCCTGCTGTAAAGAATTATGCTTGTGAGGAGGGCATCCCTAAGAATTAGAGAACCAAACCGCTTATGTTCTCATGAGGGGAGGGGAACAATACACAGATAAGTAAGGAAGAGATAGACTATGCCAGACAGTGATAATGGCACAGGAAAATAGAGGGGCTGGGAACATGGAATGACAGGAGGACATGCGACCTCCAATGAGGTAGGTGGGGAAGGCCACAGGGAGAAAAGCCCTGAGGGGGTGAGTGGGAGGAAACCTCGGAGCAAAGGCAAAGGGCCCCTGGGGGACTGGACTGGAGGCGTGCGAGGGACCCAAGATGCCAGTGGAGTGGAGTGGGGGCAGGGAGCAGAGCTGAAGCCACTGCAAGGACTCTGGCTGAAGGAGACAGAAGACCTCAGATGTTCGTGCACAGGGACATCTAGGGAATGGGAAAAAGAAATCCTAGACAATGAAATGTTTGGAGTTAGGAAGCGTGGGTGTGGGGTGGGGGGCTGGCGGCCGGAGCTAGAGGATGCGGGCCACACCACACTAGTGAGCTCTCAGGTCTCAGGGAGAATGGATGGTTATGACCAGGTAAGAACAAGAAAACAATATAAGACTTAGAAGAAAGGCTCTAAAAATAAAACCTTCCCATCCGATGACTTTGCCCGTGTGTTTTCTCTTTAGGGGTGTTCGTGTTTGAATAATAGATACCTACAAATATACATGGCCACTGAAAAAGAATTACCTGCCGAGTGTTTAAAGGCCACACCCCAGAACAAGTGAATTGGAGCTTCTGAGAGGAGATACAGGGGTCAAGCTTTGTGAGGCAATTCCCAGGTCACTCGTATGTGCCACCAAGATGGAGAATCATGGCCTTAAATGATAAGTGGGATTTGGAAACAGCATTTTTCAGGCAGGTTGTATTAATTGACTCGATTGTAAAATTAACAGAAGCCCTGAGATCCACCCTCAGACAGCCTCTGGCTCTGATCGTCCCTTACTTCATCTCAGGATGTGAGAGAAGGCTCACAGGAATCAGGGAGAAGCTTGGGCCCCACAGCAACATGTCTGTTCGATGGTTCAAATTTGATTTCTTAATGGGTGATATGGACTGAAGGGTGTTCTTTCTGAGCAAGGCAAATGGGGAGAGATTGTGAGCGAAATTCTCTGTCCCTCAGGCAGGGCTGTGAGCCTCCACTTCTTAGTTCTTCCCAGAAACGTCCAGGCCAAGAGCCGCTGGGCCGCCAACCAGCTGTGTGGCTCTGGGCAGGTCCCACCTCCTCTCTGAGCGTCAGTGTTCCCACTTGTCACATGAGAAGGTTGGACGTTGATCTCCTTGAGGCCCTTCCAGTTATGACTTTCAAAGATCAGGGAATTATGGAATACAGAAAATGAGAGAAAAAGCAAAAATCAAACTGGCTGTTGGGAAAGGTGTCCAGAAGAGGGCGCAAGATGCTGGGGATGGAACTTAACGGTGGCCCTGGCGGTCCTCTGCAAAGGGATCCTGCCTCTGGTTCCCTGAGAGCAGGCCTCGGTGAAGGGCAGTGAACTGAGGACCCAGAGGTGGAGGGGTGGAGGGGTGCGGGGAGGGGGGCTCAGAGTCACTTTCGCAGGATACGTAGACTGTGGCACGGAGGCTCTTGCATTTTCTTTGATCCACACCACCTCGTTTTTCTACTCCCTTCTCTCCACTCAAGCTCCGGTAGCTATGCCATTCCATTCTGGGGGTCATTAAATTATTTACAGAACAGCCCTCCGTCCTGTGAACGGCTTCCCTGAGCAGAGATTTTGGGGGTTCTGGGGAAGTGTAAAGTCCACCTTTTCCCCTGCCTCTTTCCCCAGGAAAACAATCTAACCCTTTTGCAGCAGTCAGCGTGCCTCAGAGGAAGCAAAACCCTTCATTCCATCTGGGATTAAAGCCAAGCTTTAAATGAAACCCCCACTGAAGAGAACAAAGGATTTACAGTCTTACCGATTGCAAAGGACTGATATCAAACCTTCCCAAGGAATGAGTTGTGCGATGGGGCTTTTCTTCCCATGAGGTTCTCAATATAGCATTTGCAACAACAGATCTAGACTCTCTTTGGCGTCAGGAGCGAGGTGGACAGAGGGCAGCCACCAGAGTTTACGCCCTGCCACCCGGGGCTGGAACGGCCCAGCCTCCCACCCAGTGGCAGAATCTACATCAACCTTGACAGTGATAATCCAGCCTCTGCTTGAATTACTCCCAGGACAGCACACTCATTTCCTCACGAGAGGCCAGTTTCTCTCTTAAGCAGCTGTCCTGATTAGAATGTTGTACTTGATCTTTGTGGTTGTCCTCTACCTTCCTCCCTGCGGTCTGAGTCTGACCTCCATGAGGCAGGACCAGCCTAATCTCTCTTTCACATGACAGATTTTCAAGTATTTGAAAACAGTTATGGCATCCCCGTTTCTTTGGTTGGGGTACCCAGCCCTCCACATTCCTCAGGACCCTGAGTCCTTTCTCTCCCCCACCTCCCCCTGCCAGCATCTTCAACCATCCCCACATGGTAGGGCACCCGGACTCCTCACCACTCACCTCCACCCCCAGGGGTGCAGGAATCAAGGTTGGGTTCAGTGTCAAGGTCTCCCCCAGACAGAATGGTAACAGAAGTCACTGCTGAAGCCCTCGCGGGCTGAGTGCTAACTTAGAACAAGGGAAAGGGGTGCCTGGGTGGCTCAGTCGTTAGGCGTCTACCTTAGGCTCAGGTCATGATCCCGAGGTTTTGGGATCGAGCCCCGCATTGGGCTCCCTGCTCTGTGGGGAATCTGCTTCTCAGTCTCCCACTCCTCCTGCTTGTGTTCCCTTTCTCACTCTGTCAAATAAATAAATCTTAAAAAAAAAAAAAGAACAAGGGAAAAATAAATCTGCATTGCCCTCAGAAAAACTCAGAGATGACCCTGAAGAAACCACAAAGCTAAAAGTGTTCCATAGCACCAAGGCTGTTAATGCCATTTTATTTTATTATTATTATTATTTTTTTTTTTTTGAGAGAGAGAGAGAGAGCATGAGCAGGGGGAATGGCAGTGGGAGAGGGAGAAGCAGGCTCCCCACTGAGCAGGGAGCGCAACTGGGAGTTCGATCCCAGGACCCTGGGATCATGACCGGAGTAGAAGGCAGAGGCTTAATCGACTGAGCCACCCAGGTGCCCCTATCATCATCATCATCATCATCATCATTATTATTTTAAGTAAGCTCTAAGCCCACTGTGGGGCTTGAACTCACCACTCGGAAAGCAAGAGTCTCATGCTCTATCCACTGAGCCAGCCGGGTGCCCCAGTTAATGCCATTTTAAATCCTAAATTCCTAACAAAGACTTAATTTGGTAGTTTGTGCAAGAGGCTGCCTTTCGCTCGATGGGCTTTGGACCTTCTTGCTTTCCGGCTCTCCAAAGGGATTTTGAAAAACCATGTTATATCTCCACACATTTTTAGTTTAATAACTAAAATTTTAATAAGTTTAGATAGTTGCAACAGATGCAATTTTTGGCATACTGTACATATTGTCAGCTTAAAATAAAACTCAAACTCTTTTAAATGGATTCAATGGGTTCTCACTGCCGCAGCAATTTGATACCCTCTGTTGCTCATTAAGAGAACACAAACAAGTTCTTTAAACATTCATTTTTTTCTTGAGCTTGAAATTCCATTCCACTTTCTCTACAGAATTTTAGTCCATTTTTATGCTAGAAACTCTTTAAAAGATTACCCTATAATACTTACCTATAACAAAAGTACGTATATAAACTCATATTTTAAACTATTTCTAGTGGTCTAGTATTAACATTATCCTGAACTGAATGATCACAGATGGTGTTTTTATGCAACTTTAAAAATCTATTCTGATTTTCATTCTAGACATAGGTGCTATATATTTGTTTACATACATTAATAGATGGGAAAGGAAGTTCTATTAGAACACTGTCCCCCAATTCTTTGAATTCCTTCAGAGTTGCCAAAAATCACATAGTGTTTCATCAGAAGATTATTTTTAATAATCTGTCGGCTGACAGGGGTGCCTGGGTGGCTCAGTGGGTTACGTGTCTGACTCTTGATTTTGGCTCTGGTCATGATCTCAGCGTCCTGGGACCAAGCCCCCTTGGGTTAGTGCTCAGCGGAGACTGCTTCTCTCTCTCCCTCTCCGTCTGCTCCTCACTACCCTCCCCCCATCACGTGCGCAAATCTTTTAAAGACCATAATCTGCTGGCTGACAACAGGTTTGGGTCCTCCTTCAGTTTTATTGCTAGCAGAATTGCAATCCACTTGCCCTGCCCAGGATACATGGCCCCTTCAGGAGAGTCACTCCCGTTATCAACACCAAAGTTTCTAACTGTCCTTCTGTTTGGTGTCCTGGAGGCCATTGCTCCCCAAGCAAAGCATCATCCTACTCCTCGGGAGCACTGAGAAATTCATCTTTCTTTTGAGCAGTGAGGAGGGAGAGCTGATAATGAGCCCCCCTCACTGCAGCCCTGTCTGTCAGCAAATCAGTGTTGAGATTTGCCAGTGTGAATGGATCTGGACACCGACTCCCTTAAAACAGATTATACACTAGAACTCCTTGAAATGTCTTGGCATACACCAGGGGACCCTCGCACCCCAGTAAGAAGATGGCTGCCTTGCTGGCAGGAGCGTGCGGGAAAGCAACCCGCCATGGGGGGATGAGAGGATATTGTTGGGACGAAGTTCTTACCAGTAAGCCAGTCATCACAGAACACTTTTTGTATGTGATTTTATTAGTCATCTTTTGGTACATCACAAAGCACCCCAAAGCTCAGGAGTTTCAAACCACACCCACTTATTATCCCCCAGTTTCTGCATGTCCCAGACTTTGTGTTTTTTAAATTGAGACACAGCGTTTCTGAATCCTCTGCTTGAGGGTGTTTCACGTGGCTATAATCAAAGTGTCAGCTGGGGCTGTGGTCTTCAAGTCCCGCCTGGAGGCTCAACTAGCAAGGAATCCACTTCCATGCTCACTCATTCACCTATTGGGAGAATTCAGTTTGACCCTAAACAGCTGGGGTACTTATTAAACACGCAGATTCGTGGACCACACGTGGACCAACGGAATTAGCACCGCCTGGTACCCCATCAGCCTGGTACACATTAACAGTAAAGAATCACCAGCACAAAAGCAAGTGCTTAGAGTGAGATAGAACGTATTGAGGGTCTGCCGTCTTGATCTAGAATGTTCCCCCCCTCCACTGGCCTCACCTTCCTTACCTGTGAAATAGATTTATTATTCGAACTTCCTTTATACAGTTGCTCTGAGGCTCAGACAAGATCACAGAAGGAAAGCAGTTGGCAAGTTTCCTGGCACAAAGTAAGTTTTAAAATGTCTGTATTATTATTCAAAGAGGGAAAGACCATATTTGATTGTGGGATTAGAAATTCACAAAGCCCTGGCCAAGAGAAGGATTCTCCTCAGGGAGGTAATTTAGCTCAGTCAGCATGAACTGAGCATTTAATCTGTGCCAGGTACGATGGAAGCTAGAAGGTTCGAGGCAGGGTGGGGGTGGGGAGGAAGGTTGGAAACAAATGAGTTTCAGGTTAATGTTAGGTCCTGGTGGGACTGCCAGCGTTGTCTATCGGGAAGGTGGAAAGGTGGGTCTACAGTAAAGTTAGAATTAGATTTGAGAGTTAATGCAGTGAGAGGCAAAATGGGGAGTGTGGATGAGAAGAAGAGATTTGGGAAATGGGCCACAGTTTTATTGAAGAACCAGCAAACAGAGTTAGAAAAGGACATCACGAAGGTATGTTTAGAGAGGCTGGGAAAACAAGAGGAGGAAAATGAGAGATGTTAAAGAGATGGCTGAACCTGAATGAGGAGAGTCTTTTACTACCCCATGCTTCAGAGGGAGAAGACAATTTCAGTACGATGCAGGGTGAGCGGAATCATTTAGGAAGGGACTAAAGCAGCAATTCTTAACCTTGGCTGTCATTAGAACGATCTGGGAGCTCTTAAAAATCCTTTTACCCAGGCAGCACCCCAGACAAGTTAAACCAGAATTTCTGGGAGTGGGCACCACGCATTTGTTTTTATAAAGGTGCAGAAAATGTTGAGAACCCGTGAATTATGGAGGACTGGGTTTAAGTGGAGTCAGCTGGTACAAGCTACTACCTGAAGTTTAGCAGGAAGGGCGAACAGAGAAAGAGTTGCTGGTGCAGATGAGCCCCCTGATGGAGCATGGTGGTGAAGCCAAGAACGTCCAGAGCAGACGTGGGGACTGAGCTTTAGCAAGGGGGTTTCTTTACTCAAAAGGTGAGAATCCCTTAGAGAGGTGTGAAAACAGAGTGCTGGCTCCATTCCCAGCCTTTCAGATTCAGCAAGTCTGAGGCCTGACCATCTATATCTCTAAACTTCCCAGGTGATGCTGGTAGCCCCGGGTCACACTTGGAGAACTATTAGAAAACAGGAAAGGAAACTAGGCAGACAGATTTTTGAGTGAGAGCTAAGTGGTGGAGCCATTTCCTTTCTGCTCCAGCTGGTGATATGAAGAGCTCCTTTTCAAATCCAAGGAGAGTTCTCCAAGCTTTGGTCACTGCATTTGTCAGCCTTGGACGTACGATCTTTTAGAATTATGGAGGAGCTTAAAGATTCAGACACCAGGGTCCCACTGTTCACCAGTCAGAATTCCGGAGGATTGGGTTCCTTCCTTGGATCTCGTAAAGCTCCCTAGGCAATTCTCATTGAGGAGGCACACGTGTGAAGGGCTGGGCAGGTGAATTAAATGCAGGTCCTGGATTCCACGTGGGAAGGTCTTAAATGCAGAGAGTTTAAGAAGCCCCTTCCAGGGCCTGAGGCTCCAGAACGATTTCTGTCGTGGGGATGGATGCTGCGCTCCGGCTGAGAACTGCGCTCAGAGGCCATTCCTCATTTAGGTACAAATGCCATCTTCGGTTAAACCAAGGTCCTTTTCTTCTACAGTACCTGCTTTCCCTCTGCCAACTCCTACTAGCGACTTTCCTTTGGGCTGAGGTTTATTTTTCTACTCCAGGCAGAAGGGGGACAGAAGCTGCTGCAGGCAGCCGAATGCCTTTAGCGGTGGTGGGGGCGAGGGGACGGGACAAAAATGAGGTAGAAAGTGGCAAAGAGATGGAGAGTGCGGATGTAAGAGAGAAGAAAACGCGAGGCTTTCCAGAAAAGCGAACAATAATCCTCTGGTGGGGTGGGGGCGGCTAGGAGCCTGGTTGGAAGCTGGGGGTGAAACAGGCAAACAGAAGCTACGAATTCCACTTCTCTAGTAAGGACTTTAGGCCAGGGAGCTCGGTTTGACGGAGACCATCGTTGGTATAGCCAAGTCACCTTTTATAACCTTCCATGACAGAACTGAATTTTAATGTTGAATGTAGCCACGTAAAGTCTTGGGGGAAATGTATGGAAGCTTTCAGCTGTAGACTTCTATCCTTCTATTTCCTCTCTTCCCTCCTCGCCGTCTGTTACTTCTCGTCTCCACTCTCCCTGCCCAGCTTCTCCCGAGAGCACGCGGAGCGTGGCGCGGCAGGTGCAGCACCGGCGCGCACCTGTGCTGGCGTGCCCTCGGCGGCCAGCAGGGGGCGGCCGGCGCCAGCTCCTCGCCCGGCCCCGCCCCCGGCCCCGTGGACCCCGCTGCGGCGAGGGCGCGTCCAGCCCGGCCCCAGCAGGGCTCAAAAGGCGGCGGCCGCAGCGTCCCGGCCGCCCGCTCGGCGGCCCTGCCTTCCGCCCTCCCTCTCGGGCGCCCTTACCTCCTCCCATACCTGAGCGGGGAGCGGCGCCGCGCCGCCTCCTCCCCCGCCCGCCCCTCCTGCCCGGCCGCAGCTGCGCCGCCACCGCGGGAGTAAAGGTCGCGCCGGGCGAGAGCGAGCCGGCCGCGGCGCCTCCAGGAAGCCGGCGGAACCGGTCCAGGGGCGAGCGGCGAGACACCGGGAAACTCTCAGCCGGCCCGGGAAGATGGCGCTAGGAGGGCCGGCGGTGGACTGAGAGCCGGCGGGCGGAGAGGAATCGGGACCCGCCGCCCGGCGGGGCACGAGCGAGGGCCGCACGCCAGGCACGGTGCCCCGGCTCGGGCCGGCCCGCGGGGTCATGTCGCTCAGCGAGCTCTACAGCCAGGTGAGTGCGGGCCGCGCGCGGACCCGGCGGCCCAGGTGAGGGCGAGGGCGGCGCGCTGCCGGCCGCCGCGGCCCTCGGGGGCGCCCTCTTCTGCGGTCCCGGGAGGCGGCCGGGGGCCCAGGAGCCGCCTGGCAGCCTTCCCCTCGCTTGCTCCCTGGCGCCCAGAACTTCGGGTGGCAGAGAAAGTTTGGTTGCTCCGGGAGCGTCCTGCGCTGACCGGCCGCGGCTCCCGGCGGCGCCCGCTCGGCAGCTCTGCCCCC
>CM052889.1:21344283-21382499 GCA_028534135.1 Potos flavus | reverse complement strand
GTCCTTTAGCTTCCCCATAACTTGCCCTCTTAGCTCAGGTCATCACCTTTATGGCCTGTGCTTCGGTTGTAACTAAGCGATCATTGGTGGTCGTATGCTCTGTGGAGTGTAGACGCTCTCAGGGTAGGGGCAGAGGTGGTTTGGTTTACTGTTTGTCCCTAGTGCCTGGTGTGGCATCCGGCCAGGGGGCCCACATCTGGGGCCTGAGCAGGACCATGATGGACCTACCTAATAGTTTTTATTGTGGTAAAATATGCAAAAGAAAACTTACTATTTTAACGGTATTTCAACCATTTTTCATCGTATAGTTCTGTGGCCTTAACTACATTCACATTGTTGTGCAAACACCACCACCATCTATCTCCAGAACTTTCTCATCTACCCAAAGTGAAACTCTATGCCCCTTAAACGCTAACTCCTTATTGCCATTTCCCCTCACCCCTGGCAACCATCATTCTGCCTTTTCTGTCTGAATTTGCCTATTCTAGGTCCCTCATGTAAATGGAGTATCTATTTGTCCTTTCGGGTCAGCTTATTTATCTTAGCATAATGTCTTCAAGGCTTGCCCAGAGTAGAGCCTGTGTCAGCATTTCCTTCCTTTTTAAGCTGGGATAATTTTCCATTGAATGTATAGACCACTTGCTGTTTACCCACTCATTTGTCCATGAACATTTTGGATTGTTGCCACCTTTTGGCTTTGGCGACTGATGCTGCTGTGCATTTCGGTGTGCGAGTATCTTTGAAATCCTGCTTTTAATTCTTTTGGGTATATACCTATAGATGCTGAATAATGCTAGAGATTAAGTAGGCTGGTACTTGCAAAACTCTTACAGCAGTTCCTGGCACATAGCAAATGCTAGATATTTGGAAAATAAAAATAAAACTCTAGGCATCTTTGTGTCAATGGACTCAATTCAGACCATTTCTTTTTAGTTTAATATTTAGATGTGTACGGCCTAGTACTCCTTGAGAAAGGGGAGCTCTAAAGATAGTTTTGGGCTCCATTCTGGCCCCACCCCGATGGCTGGACATCAGTAGGCCCTGCTCCTACGGGGACACCTCTCTGGCAGACGCCTGCAGCCTCAGAGCAGTGGTCCTCGAGCTACCAGCCCGGGGGATGGGGGGCGAGGTTGCAGGAGACTTCTGTTCCAGCTGCTGCTCGAAGGTCCTTCATTGGAGTCTGATTTCCAGCACTGCGATCTCTTTACTTATAGTGATGCCTCTGTCCGTTCCGTGTGGGGAAGTTAAAGCAGGACTTTCTCGATGCTTTCTTGGATGTCTGCAGTTTATCGGGGGAGGGGGGTTGTTATAACATTTTTGTAATACTTACTATTGAAGTTTACCTTAAAAAGTAGCCTGTACTACTCAGTTACCGAGCAGCAGGAGAGAGAGATCCAGTGCCGTGGAGTTAATGATGGGAAGGAGGCTGTGGCAAAGGTTTGAAACGCAGGTCGTGGCTTTATGCATTTTCTAGATTGGAACTTTGTACAAGGATTCAGTGTAGTTCATACATCTCTATGTTCTACTTCCAAAGCATTTTCTGGTTCCATGGTATTCCTATTCTTTGAAAGAATTTTTTTGTTCTTCTTTAATGTTGACTTGAAAGGAGAGCTGAGGTAGAAAAAATGTGCACTTCCCCTGAGGCTTTTAATAAAACAGGAGAGAGAGCGTGAGGATGGCTTCCGTAGAGTAATGGCGGTACCCGTGACGTAAGGGCGTGTGACGGGACCCGAGGGCTCGGGACAAGATAAACCTATCTCTTCCACGGGAATGTGTCTATTCAACTAAAGAAACCACATCTTGAAAATATGTTCGCCTGTGTTGGAAAACTCTTAAAGAACCCGTGGTTTTATGGTGAAGTCTGTAAAGCTTTGAGAGTAACACTGTAGGAGCTGGCCCATCTCTCGACTCAAAACCCAGTGTTAGCAGAGGTATGTCTGGTATCTGCAGGCACAGTAGGAGGATTTTTCCTGTTACTCATAGGTTAAAGGGTTTTGCTGAATGTCTAGATGGCAATTCCATCAAATCCAATGAGAGCATGAGCACAAGTTCCATGCGATGGTAGAAGTGGATTATAGGTAGTTCGTGGGCTTGTTGGGAGCTCGCAGGACTGCTTGGAATGGGAGAAACCACCTACTGTGTGCATGGTGTGTGTGTGGTGCATATGTGCACAAACAAACCCTATTCGGGGACACAGCTGTCCCTTCGGTGGTAAGCTACCTGACGGCGAGGATCAGTGGGAAGCTCAGAGCAGGCTTCCAGTGGGTATTTGAGCAATGACTGAATGACACAGTTGTACCCTGTTTGAGGATGGCTGTCCTGCATTCTCTTGTGGAGCCTACTAAAAACAACTCGAGGTAAAGTTTACCTAATGTACCATTGACCTGCGCGAAGTATACAATTAGCGGCGTTCAGTGCGTCGACCCCGTTATGCAGCTGCCACTCTGGTTCTAGAATGTTTCTACCACCTGCAAAGGAGGCCCCGTTACCCATTTCTCCTGCCCGCTGGCCCTGGTAACCACTAATCGGTTTCTTGTCTATGGATTGGCCTATTCTGGATATTTCTTATGAATGGAATCCTAGAGGATGAGACCTTTCCTGTCTAGCTGCTCTAATAAAGCACGGCATTTCGCCTGCATTCTAGCACATGCCAGAACTTCATCTCTCTTTATGGCCGAGTGCTAGTCCAGTGTGTGGATCTACCACGTCGTGTTAATCTGTTCCTCAGCCGATTGGTACTTGGGTAGTTTCTGCCTTCCGCCTTTTTAGCCACCGTGGATAGCAGTGCTATGAACACACGTGGGAGGGTATTTGGGTACCTTTTCTCCATGCTCTCGGGTATGTGCCCGGGAGTAGAATTGCTGAATCATGCTATTTCTGTGTTCAGCTGTGTCAGGCAACACCAAATGTTTTCCACAGCAGGGCACCGTTTGACATCCGAATCCGTGATGTGTGAGGGTAATCATTTCTTCACATCCTCGCCAGCTCTTGTTTTCCGTTTGGATTGTAGCCGTTCTCGTAGGTACAAAGCGGTATTTCATTGTGGATTTGATTTGCCGTTGAGGACTTGTCTTCCAACAACACCAAGAACAATTTTGTTTTTGCTTATGGCAGACTTTCTGAAAGGAGTGACTTCGAAGTGAAATGGGTATGTGATCAGGAGGCAGGTGGTATGGTGATAAATTGTCATTGAGAATGCCTTCTCTGTATCAGTGTTCCTAGAGTTTTCTGTGCATTATGTTCTCCAACCACTCTGCATTTTCTGTGCGATGAAACAACCCGGAGTGGCTAAATGACATGTGTAAGGTTGCGAGGCTGGCGACCAGTGCCCCTGGGGTTCCGTTCAGGGCCACTCATCGGACTCCAAAAGCCCCAAAGAGCTCACGCTTTTTCCATGGGGAGTTTCAATCTTGGCGGCAGGGAAAAAGAAACCTATCCATGTAGAATATTTTAGTAAAAAGCAAAGGCTTCCCAGACGGGGACAGAGAAGGGCAGGTGCTGGCACTTGCCTGAGGTCCTGGAGACCTGAGGCGTCTGCTCCTGCGCCCGCGAGCGGGCCTCGGCCGCTGGTGCCTCCCTGGGCTGGCGGCTCCGGGAGGAAGTGCCTGCTTCTGTTGGGGGCGCTGCGTGGTCTCTTTCTTGTCCCAGCGTTGAAGTAAAGGCTTTCTAATTGCCTTAAACGATGAGGTCGAGGAAGCACACAGGGCGAGCCCCAACTATAGTGAGTTTTGAAGAACATCTTCTGTTAGTGATAGTTCTCAGTAAATATTGGCTGAACTAAATTGGGTGGAATTTCTGGGGGGGAAAAAAAACAAACCCAAACTGAATCCTCTTTTAAATGCGCAGTAACCTGATGTTTAAAAGTCCTTTGATGAATCCTGTTCTACGAAACCCTTTGGATATATCTTTTAGGTAAATCTGTTTTCCCATATTAAGTTAGTTTAGTGTGAGATACATCAGCATTGGAAATCTACTTAAAATCAGTGATACCGTAACTCTTACCGTATAGAGATCGGTTCCTGTATTCTCTGGGTTTATTAAGCCACTTTGGAAATTGACAGGATGATGAAGTCATTGAGGCCTCAAGAAGCTTCTAAATCTGGGGGCGCCTGGGTGGCTCAGTTGGTTAAGCATCTGTCTGTGGCTCGGGTCATGATCTCAGGGTACTGGGATCGAGCTCTGCTTCGGGCTCTCTGCTCAGCAGTGAGTCTGCTGCTCCCTCTCACTCTCCCTCTGTGCTCTTTCTCTCTCACTCAAAATCTTAAAAAACAAAAACCAAAAAATGCTCTTCTAAATCTGGAGGGAGGGACAGCTAGGCAAACTATAAAAGACTGCGTAGGTATCATGGGGGGCTGCACACTGGGGCTAACAGTGCCTCAGGAGAAGTTGACAGAAGGCTTCATGAAGCTGCTTGGAAGGAGGGAACTCAGGAGAAAGACTTGGCACGGGACGGACTCAGACAAGGCCTGGAGGAATCTGAAAAGCTAGGAGAAGGGAAACTATTTCAGGTATGGGGAGCAGTGTAGGCAGAGGCCCAGAGGCGAGAAAGTGCTGCTGAATTGCCAGTAAGTTGCTGGACTTGGCTGGCTTTTCGGCTGGAGGGCAGGTTGGAGGTGGACAAGAGAGATCCCTAGTGGAGTCTGGCCTTAGAAGCTCCTGGAATGTGTGAGGGCTTCTAAGCAGGGTACGGGTATGTTTTCACCATTTCCCAGCTACCCAGGGGGTAGCAGTGCTCAGTAACTACTTCTGAAGGTTGAAGAGAGACCAGCGTCAAGGTGTAAACTGGCAGGGTGGGCTCCCCCCTGTGCCACCCCCCCACACACCCCCCTGCTGCCGCCGCCGCCAGGATCGAGGGCAACCCCTGACGCTGGTGCAAAGCGTCCTCCAACACCACACCAAGCAGGGAAGCAGGGCTTCTCTCTGCCTCACCTATGAAATGAAAGCTCAGGGGTGGAGTAGCCTGCTTGCGGGAGGGCGGCTTCCCTGCAGGAGGGTCGCGGCTAGACCCAGGAATGCCGACGCAGCACCCTGGCGGCGGAGCAGGGCTCCTGCCCGCTTGGACTGCTCCACTTCCTAGGAGTCCTTGCTTAGGTGAGGACTGGTTGGGACCTCATAGTGTTCTGTGGGTCCCCGCAACAGAATAATGCTGCCCAGAGAAGTGAGGGGTCTCCCTGCTGCTGCTCCCGTCTTCTACTTCCCTCTCCATGAGTTGGGGAAGGGACCGACTCTAGAATCCTCCCTCTTCTTGGCTGAGGAGGGACTTTCTGGATAGCGGGCTGTGTGACCCGGGGAGCATGGCCTCTGTGTGAAGCCAGTCTCGAGCAGACCTAGCTTGCAATCTCGCTCCAGTGTTTTCCACCTTTCAGACTCTGAGGGCTCCCTCAAGAAGAAACACACGTACCATGAAGGTGGGGAAGCTGACCACCGTCAGACGTGGTACTCTGTCCCCCAAAGGAAACGACAATAAAAAGTACCATTCAATGGATCTGTTTCTTCTCAATATCCTAAAAGCTGAAGTGGATTGCTTAAATTCTTGAGATTTAGCAAGTGAGTGTGTGTGGTGTGTATAGTAGTCTGTGGATTACATAGTGGTGTTTCTTGTTTAATACCTTCTTGAATACCCCCATGAGCTTGGAAGGTGGATATTTTAAGAATTCTGTTCTTGGCAAACCCAACATTCAGAGTTCTGAGAAGGCTGTTACCTCCTCTCTCCCTGCCCACTCCCCCCAGGCTTCCCTCTTCTTAGGCTACTGTGGGGGCAGCGTCTAGTTAATCAGCTCATTTTAAGGTATTTGTATGTATTAGAAGGTATCCAAAGCAAACTAAAAAATTTTTTTCTTGTTGGCAAGATCCCTTCTAGCTAATCCTATTTTATTCTACAAATTTTCTGTGAAGCCCTGGAAGGAAATCCTTGAAACAGGTCAGGAGTCGAGCTGTGCCTGACTTGAACAACTTTGGTTGGCTTCTTAGTGGATTTTGTCACTTGAATGAGGGGGGAGACACGTTATAAATACTTTCTGCTGGAGATGAAAAGCAGTAATTCTTTTCGCTGACTCCGAAACTTCGTGCAAACCACTGCATCTCTGAATCTCCTCTTGAGAGTGCAGAGACGGTCCTTTCCGCCGGAGTTTTCTCTCTGGCCCTGCCGTGGGAACTGGGTAGCCCACTGAGTAGAGAACTTCGCCAGCCCCGGGGGATTACTCGATCTGCAGCGACAGCAATCTGTGAATCCGCAGACAAAAAGTTTGGGGAGATGGAATGCAGCTGTTGGTGTAATGAGTCAGGAGAGAAAATAGAATTTGAGGATTAAAAAAAATAGTAAGCTGGAAGCTGTGCAGAGCTTGTAGCATCATTGCTCCTTGGCTCCCTGTTCGCGGTGGATCTACACGCCGTCCGAGGGCCCCTGTGTGTCAGCGAGCAGTGCGCTCCGAGTCTGCACGCTTCGGGAGCTCGCTGGAATCCACCTCCCTGGGCCTGCCTCAGACCCGCTGGGTCGGAATAAGTGGGCAAGAGCCCAGGAGTCTGTTCTAACGAGTCTTCCAGGTGATTGTTCACGCTGAAATGGAGAGAATTGAGGAAACCCAGCATTTGAGGAGGTCTTAGGGACCGTGTACACTTAGAGGTGAAGAACCAAGCCCAGGGAGGTCCCTAGTTGACGCAAGCTTTGTTAGCAAGTTAAAGGACGAGTGGTGGGCTGGACAGTTCCTGTTTCTAGTGTGGTCTGTGACCAGCACCAAGGGCACCTGGGAGCTTGTCAGAAATGCAAATGCATGTGTGCCAGGCCTATGGCTCAGAATCTTGGAGAGGGGATGTTTAGCAAGCCCTCCAGGGGAGTCTCAGACATGGCCATGCATGTGAACCACTTGCCTCGGCTCCCAGCTCTTAGCTGAGTGTTCCTCACACCCGGAGACTCTTAATCAAAGGTACTAAAGGCCATGATCCTTCTGAGATTGGTTGGGATTCAGATTGGGAAGCGTGGTGCTACCTGCAGATTTTTCATACAGCCGCAGACTAGGATCTGATGGTCTGGGGATGAACGAGGGTCCCGGGGAGCCTAGGACTGTGGTTTCTCCAGGACAGGGACTTCGAGCGTTGAATTGGGAAAGTCTTGGACAAAATGAGATGGTTGGTCCTCCTGGCTGGTCTCAGCATTTTTTTTTTTTTTAAGGTTGATTATATTCTATTGAGTTAGAATCATTTCTCAAACATTTTCTTGATTGTATTGAGTGTAGGAGGCTAGGCAGTAATGAAAAGGCCATTTTCATTAAGCGTGGGGTAATGTATGGCTGTCATCTGCTGGAATCCATTACCCTTTTCTTCTCCATGTGAAACCTGGCACTGCGGGAGGAGATGGGACGGGCAGCCCTAATTTTTGCTCCTTTGTACGGTAAGTGGTTACAGTACTGAACGGTGAGCCCCTCAGATGCAAGGCCTGTTGTGTGCCACGTGCCGGGAAGTTACATAAGCCAGAGACCTGTTCTGTGGGCTCAGGCCCCGGGCAGCCGAGGCAGTCTGAAGGAGGAGCAGATTTTTTAGTAACAAAATCGTCCCCGCTCAGGAGCTGAAACTGGGAAGCTCTTTGGGCATTGCTGAAGCGTAGCTTTTTCTTGTGCTCAGCTGGGCAGTGCTGGGGCCTACAGAGAGAAAATAATGGCCTTGCTTCTTTATGCACTTCCTTTGGGTTTCCCAGAACTTGTAAGGAGCACTTAGGTATTAATTCTCCTATTTTCCAGAATATAGGTTTTAGTTCTAGAAAAGAAAACCAGACTCCCAGGGAGAAAGAGGCAATGGTATGGTGTGTAGAATTATATAAGCCAAAGTTAGTCTTCAAAGTGTTTAATTGGGGGCGCTTGGGTAGCTTAGTCAGTTAAACGTCTGCCTTTGGCTCAGGTCATGATCCTGGGGTCGAGCCCCATCGGGCACCCTGCTCAGCGGGGAGCCTGCTTCTCCCTCTCCCTGTGCCTCTCGCCCTGCTTGTGCATTCTCTCTCTCTGTGTGTCGAATAAATCTTAAAAAAAAAAACAACAAAAAACTGTTTAACTGCTGTCTTCTGGAGTTTCATGTACGTGCTTCAAGCTCACGGAGACCTGTGTCTGGTCGGGGGGTGCGGCTGGAAGTGCTTTCCCCGGCCTTCAGAGACTGGCTTTATGTGGGGATGTAGGATGTTGGCTCTCCTGGAAGGACTCTGCAGGAAAAGCTCAGCTTACGATTCATGGGTGGGCTTGGGAGCTTGAGGTTTTCCCTGGACTTAATTGTAAAAATCGACTGCTGGCTTTTTATAGAAACTTGTTCACAACCATCCTCACTTAAGTCCCTTTTTTACTCCCAAATTGAGACCAAAGAATATATTCGATCATGCCTTAACAAAGGGCATTTTAAAAAAAGTTATTTAAATTCCAGTTCTTTAGCACGCAGTATAATACTAGTTAACTGCAGTGTACTACTAATGATTCAATACTTCCGTAGAACACCTGGTCCTCATCCTAACAGGTGCACTCCTTAATCCCATCACCTATTTAACCCCCCTATCAGTTCTCTGTGTTAATAGTCTGTTTCTTGGTTCTGCCTTTTCCCTTTTCTCATGTTTCTTAAATTCCACATATGAATGAAATCATATTGTATTTGTTTTTCTGATTTATTTCACTTAGCACAATATTCTCTAGTTCCATCCTCGTCATTGCTAATGGCAAGATTTCATTCTTTATGGCTGAATAATATTCCCCTGTGTATCCTATCTTCTCTATCCATTCATCAGTTGGTCACTTAAGCTGTTTCCATAATTTGGCTATTGTAAATAATGCTGCTATGAACATAGGGGTGCGTGTATCCCTTTGAATTACTGTTTTTGTATTCTTTGGGTAAATACTTGGTAATGCAGTTGCTGGATTGTAAGATAGTTCTGTTTTTAACTTTTTGAGGAACGTCCCTACTGTTTTCCAGAGTGGCTGCACCAGTTTGCATTTCCATCAGCAGTACAAGAGGGTTCCCCTTTGACCACATCCTTCCCAGTGTCCGTTGCTTCTTGTGTTGTTGATCTTAGCCATTCTGAGAGGCATGACGTGATACTTCATTGTAGTTTTGATTTGTATTTCCTTGATGATCAGTGATGTTGAGCATCTTTTCATGTGTCTGTTGGCCATCTGTGTTGTCTTTAGAAAAAGATCTTTGTCTTTTGCCCATTTTTTAATCAGGTTATTTGTTGAATGTGGAGGTCCGTAAGTTTTTTTTTTTTTTAAATTAACATATAATGTATTACTTGTTTCAGCGGTACAGGTCTGCGATTCATCAGTCTTACCCAATTCACAGCGCTCACCATAGTGTAAGTTCTTGATATATTCCAGATGCTAACCTTTACCAGATATGTCATTTGCAAGTGTCTTCTCCCATTCTGTAGGTTGCCTTAATTTTGTTGATTGTTTCTTTCACTGTGCAGCTTTTTATTTTGACGTAGTCACAATAGTTTATTTTTGTTTTCCTTGCCTCAGGAGACCTATCTAGAAAGAAGTTGCTATGGCCGATGTCAGAGAAATTACTGCTTGTGCTTTCATCGAAGACTTATGGTTTCAGGTTTCACGTTTAGGTTCATTAATCCATTCTGAATTTATTTTTGTGTAGGGTGAAAGAGTGGTCCAATTTCATTCATGTCGCTGTCCAGTTTTCTCAACACCATCTGTTAAAGAGACTGTCTTTTTCCCTTTGGATCCTGCTTTGTCCAAAAATTAACTGATCATACAATTGTGGGTTCATTTCTGGGTTTTCTGTTCTTTTGAACTGTGTCTATTTTTGTGCCAGTACCGTGCTGTTTTGATTACTGCAGCTTTATAACAAAACTTGAGGTTCGTAATTGTGATGCCTCCAGTTTGCTTTTCTTTTTCAGGTTTGCTTTGGCTATTCGGGGCCCTTTGTGGTTCCATACAAAGTTTAGGATTGTTCTAGTTCTATGAAAAATGCTGGTGGTATTTTGATAGGGATTGCCTTAAATGTGTAGATTGCTTTGGGTACTATAGACATTTTAACAACATTTGTTTTTCCAGTCTGTGAGCATGGAATGTCTTTCCATTTCTTTGTGTCGTCTTCAATGTCTTTATCATTGTTTTATAGTTTTCCGGGTATAGGTCTCTCACTCTTTGATTAGGTTTATTCCTGGGTGTCTTAGGTTTTTTGGTGCATTGCAATGGGATTAATTCTTTAATTTCTCTTTCTGCTTTATTACTGGCATATAGAAATGCAACAGATTCCTGTACATTGATTTTTATATCCTGTGACTTTACTGAATGCATGTATTCTGTTTTTTGATGGAGTCCTTGAGGTTTTCTATATATAACATCATGTCGTCTGCAGATAAAGTTTGACTTCTTCCTTGCTGATTCAGATGCCTTTTATTTTTGTTCTCTGATTGCTGTGGCTAGGACTTTCAGTACTCTATTGAATAAAACTGGTAAGAGCAGACATCCCGGTCTTATTCCTGGCCATAGAAGAAAAGCTTTGTTTCTCTCCCTTTAGGATGATGATAGCTGTGGGTTTTTCATATATGGCCTTCATTAGATTGGGTGTTATCCCCCTAAACCTACTTTGTTGAGGGCTTTAACCTGAATGGATGTTGTAGTTTGTCAAATGCTTTTTCTTCATCTGTTGAAATGATATGGTTCTTATCCTTTCTCTTGTTAATGTGATGTATCATGTTGATTGATTTGAGTTTTGAACCTCTCTTGCAATCCAGGAATAAATCCCACTTGATTGTGGTGAATGATTCTTTTAGTGAATTGTTGGATTCAGCTTGCTAGTATTTTGTTGAGGATTTTTGCATCTAGGTTCATCAGGTATTGGCCTGTAAGGTGTGTGTTTTGTTTTTTTTGGGGGGGGAGGGGCGAAGTGGAATCTTTATCTGGTTTTGGTATCAGGGTAATGCTGACATCATAGAATGAATTAAGTTTTCCTTTTTCTATTTTTTTTTTTTTTTTTTTTTTAGAATAGTTTGAGAAGAATGGAGTATTAACCCTTCTTTAACTGGTAGAATTCCCCTGTGAAGCGTCTGGTACTGGTCTTTTGTTTGTTGGGAGTTTTTTGATTACTGATTTAATTTCTTTGCTGGTTAGTGGTCTACGTTTTCTATTTCTTCCTATTTCAGTTTTATGCTTCTAGGAATTTATCCATTTCATTTAGGTTGTCCAATTTGTTGGCATACAGTTTTCCATAATCTCTTATAATTTGTATTTCTGTGGTGTTGGCTGTTATTTGTGATTTTTATTTGGGTCCTTTTCTCTTTTTGATAAGTCTGGCTAAATGCTTATCAATCTTATTTTTTCAAAGAACAGCTCCTGGTTTCACTGACCTATTTTTTAAGTTTCTATATCATTTATTTCTGCTCTAATCTTTATTTCCTTTCTTCTGCTGGCTTTAGGCTTCATTTGTTTTTCTGGCTCCTTTAGGTGTGAGGTGGTTGGAGATTTTTCTTGCCTCTTGAGTAAGGCCTATATTTATAAACTTCCCTTTTAGAACTGCTTTTGCTGCATCCCAAAGATTTTGGACTGTTGTGTTTTCATTTTCATTTGTTTCCATGTATTTTTTATGTTATGTCCGGGTTGACCCATTCATTGTTTAGTAGCATGTTATTTAACCTCCATGTATTGATGATCTTCTAGATTTTTTCTCGTGGTTGACTTAATTTCATTGAGTTGTGGTCAGAAAATGTGCATGGTAGGACTTTGATTTTCTTGAATTCGTTGAGGCCTGTTTTGTGGCCTAATATGTGATGTATTCTGGGCAGTGTTGCATGTGCACTTGAAAAGAATGTGTATTCTCTTGTTTTAGGGTGAAGTGTTCTGAATTTATCTGTTAAATCTGTTCCAGTGTGTCATTCAAAGCCAGTGTTTCCTTGTTGATTTTTCTGTTTAGATGATCTGTCCTTTGATGTAAGTGGAGTATTAAAATCTGACTATTAGTGTATTATCAATTCTTTTTTTTTTAATTGATGCATTTAGGTGCTCCCATGTTACATGCATAAATATTACAACTGTTCTATCTTGGATTGTCACCTTTATTAATATATAGTGCTCTTCTTTGTCTCTTGTTACAGTCTAACAAAGGGCATTTTGAAATGAGGTGCCAAATACACAAAGGAATATTCAGAGTTTGCTTGTTCTCAAAGAGGACAGGACTAATGCTGGCTTACCTCCTAGCAAACTGTCAGTTGCTGGGCTTAACACTTAAATGTTTGTAGCAGTCAGATGTGTTACTGTCAGAAAGGTTGGGTTTTATGTGTGGATTATGTATGAGATGTGTTTGTATCTAAAGGACATCACAGATACTGATGCTATCTCTCATTGACTTTGTGTGCTTTATTTTTGGTACCTTGGTTCTTAGACTTTGGTGTGTCCCAAAATTGCCCAGAGGGTTTGTTAAACAGATTCTCAAGTCCTGCCCCCAGAGTTTCTGATCTGGCTGGGGATGGGGTCTGAGGCTATGCACTTGTCGTAAGCTCTCAGGTGAAGAAGATGCTGCAGATCCAGGGACCACACTTGGAGAACCATTGTTCCAACTGGAGTAATGGTTACGTTCCCTGAGGTCAGGGACTGGCTCGTTTGCCTTTGTCTCCCACTGTACTAATCAACAACTTGACATGCTAGTGAACTCACTAAATGCTGCAAGTCTTTTTTGGGAGTTGGAGCTGAAGCTGCCTCTTGCTACAAAAGTGACCCAATTCGAGCATGGGTCAGTGATACCAAGCCGATGTCCTTCACTGGCCAAAGGACTTGGTTCCTGTCTGAGCTTTTCTCTTGGATTTGAGAAACCTGCATCCTGTTGCACATTTACTCATTTAATAGCAGTGAACTTTTCTTCTGAAGACTCTTTCTGAGCTGCTAGATGATGGCTGTTGACTAGAAACTTAAAAAGGCCACTGTGCACCTGCAGTTCTCCATCCGTGCGGCCGGAAGAAGGCTGGTGAGAGGATAAATCTCTTCACATGTTACTTGGGGGATCTAGAGTGAAAGAAAAGTAGCCATATCTTCAAAGTGATGGCAATTGCTGTATGTCCTATAGCTAAGAACTTTGATCTTCTAGGAACACAGGGACCTATGGCATGATTATTTTGGGGAGTCTATCCTGGACTCTTCACTATTTCTTAAATTTAAGCCATTTGAATCTTCTTTCAAGAAAGTAGCCACTTACTAGGAAAATCACTGTATTTTAATTCAGTGTCTAAGTCTTGGACAGATGGGGAAGCTGGGTAGCACTGGGTAGATGGAAGGAGTAATGATGTTACTCCTTTCTTTGTCTTGTCATCTATGATTAGTTGTTGCTGGAAATGTTCCAAGCCTCTTCTTTCAAAAGTGACAGGAAAACAGCTAAATGCTATGTTTAAAAAGTAGAACCCCCAAAACCTTACATAGTTACATCTCTCACGAGAAAAATATTCACTCACTGCTCCTAAAAATCCCCCAACATGTTACAAGTACAGATATTTGATAATGGGGCTTTAAACATGTAATGTTTCTAGAATGTTCTGTAAGATTTTGAAACCATGCTAATGATTAGACCTCTTATACTAAGTGGACTTAATGAATAAGTAGTAAACCATCAGCTGAGGACAGGGATGATTTTTGGGGACACTTTTAGGGCCTGGCCATGCATGGTAGGTGTCCTATATTTATATATTGGGTAACTTGGGAAAGTAAGTTCTCTTCAAACGGAAGACGTTACATGCTGTAGGCCTCCTTACATAAGGCTAATTGAGTCTAGCCTTAAGACTCAATTCCACAGAAATTTTTTTGGAAGATAGGCCAAGGGCTTGCTCCTGTCTGAGTGCTGTGAGATGTATGTGTGGGGTGGGGTTGGGGAACACCTTGTAGGGTAAGTGAGATGCAGTGAGAGCAAGCTGTCGGGCTGTTTTCCTCCTCGTGGGGCAGGATCAGTGGTGAGCCATGGTCACTAATAGGGCAGGTATGACTGAGCAAAGGGCACAGGTGCAGGTGTGGAGAGTCAGGTGTCAGTGATGGCCAAGGGCAAACAAAGGTGCCCTTGAGTGGGCCAGCAAACCCTGGAGCTGGAATGGGACAGGGATTTCAGCTTTGTTCCCCTTTTGTACTGTGGGGAATCTGAGGCTCCGAGCAGGAATGGGACTTGTTCAAGACCCAACTGCCGCTTACGAGTAGAGCCCAGAGAAGGACCCAGATCCGTCTGTCTTCATGGCTTTCCAGTTCTTTCTCTGCTACATCTGTGACTTCCAAAGTACTGTGTGGAGTGTTTGGGAGCTTCCTGGGTATGAGGAAAGGAGTGGGCAGGTAACCGTGTGTTTCTTCTGCAAAGGCGGGCTTTCTACATAAACCAGATCTTGGGAAGCCCCCATGGGCTTCACTGGAGAGACAGCCACCCAAGCACTCCCTCTGCCTGTTGACGTAATGCCAGCCTCGGTCTCCCCAGCACCTCCCAACCTTCTACGACCGTGGCATTTTTGCTCCCAGGTGTGATGGCACCAGCCCTGGAGTAGAAGGAGGAGCTCTTTGTTCTGTCTGGTCCTTCATGTCTTCGCCAAATTCCCTCCAGGGCTTGAAGCTTCCGAAGGAATCAGCTGACACTTGAACATGCTTGCCCGGCTCAGACAAATGTCTGAATTGGGAACAGGGTTATATAATTTTATTACATAAACCTGATTCTCCCCGAGGCCTCAGTTACCCCTTAATTAGAAGCCAGCAGCCCTTGGCAGCCTGGCTGCCCCTCTGGGCCTTTGAGGATTACTTGGGGGACCTTTCACACGGTGAGCCTTCTAAGTGCTATCTCGGGGACCTGGAAGAACTAGAGCAGCTTTGGAAGTCCCCTGAGAAATAAACTCGACGTCGCTTGGACTGTCAAGCACACCATTTTTCTAGTGATAGCTTTTTGTTTTGTTTTGTTCTTACGGTTTTCCAAACGCATTGGTTTGTGATAGTTTGGAAATTTAAAATCCTTTACCAGGGATAGTTGGAGAAGGTAGAAGTCCTCTAAATCCTCACTCTGTTTAGTAATAACAGTTAACACGGAAAGCACATGTTCCACGTTAGGCTTTCTGCTGACCGCTTTAAACATTGTCACTTCCGATGCCCCTGTAGGGGCGGTGCTTGAGTGTGCTGGGATCCCTGTGCGGTGCAGGGTCGGGGCCTCGGGGCCCTTCCCTCCCCCAGAGTCAAACAGGCAGGACTAGTGGGGCCGGAGCTGGACCTCAGGTCGGCCGCCTTCAGGGCCTGGCCTGCTCGAACCGCGGGGTGGGGTGGGGGGGCTTCAGCGTCCAGAGCCTGTCTGGGAGGAGGCCAGCAGCCTGGCGAGCAGCTCTGTCCTGGGCACTGGGCTGGGGCCCCACTCTGCGCTGGGCTTCCTGGGCGGAGGGGTGTCTGGCGCTCTGGGTCTTCCTCCTCCCTCTCTGCCTCCCTGGCTCGTGCTCACAGAATGTGCTGCCGTCAGAAGACTGTTTTTTGGTCTACATGACAGCAGTGGGCATGAATTCTCACTGAACACGTTATTTTTCTTGGTCACAACGTAATCCCTTGTGCCAAGCACGAGGGTTTTGGGGAAAATCATCCACCGAGGAAATGAATTTTGTAGTCGTCAGTGCCCATCTATTAAAGATAGCAGTTGGCACGCTCTTCCTGCCCTGCCTCCTGCTGGCTAGACGGGTCCTCCCGTCTATCTGTGTGGCGCGCCAGGCCGGACCTGCCGAGAACGATGGCGGGAGGGGCTAAAAGGCTGCCTGGGAGTCCGTTAGCTGAGCTCTGGGCTGCAGTTGAGACACGGGCTTTCCTTTCTCTTTGGGTAGCTGTGACTCGATGTTTCGTGCATTGTCCAAATTTTAGCACAAATTCAGTATTAAAATATAGTATCTTTAAGAGAAAACCAGACTCCGCCCTCTTCTCCTACCTATGCCTCAGTTTATTCATCGGTAAAATGGTAGTAACGCTTGCCTCCTGCCACTTTGTCAGGCTGACCTCAAGTCAGCCTAGTGAGCAGGATGCCTCAGGAGGCGAAGGACCAGGAGCTCAAGCTCAGGTGGTAGAGAGATTTTAATGATAGAAACGGGGCCGTGAGGTGGAAGTTTAATCTTTTGCAATCTGATCCCATTTGTTCAGTCTCAGGGCTTAACTGGGGAAATCGATAAAAGGAGTTAATTGCGTGTTCTCTTTTTCATTGGTGTTCGCAGCTCTTTAGGCTTTGGACAAAAGCTAAACTCTCATGTCCTTGAAGCTAAAATAGCACTTGAGATGCCTGGGAGATAAGAGCAGCCTGAGTTGCTCCTGCGGAGGAAAACAGTGAAAGCCTGGAAGGGAAGTGGGGGCAGGAGGGGCCTTTCAGAGGCGCTCCCCATAGGAGTCAGCCATGAGAGAAGCGCTGCAGATTCTGCCGGCGTAGGCCCCGCAGTACCTACCTCTGGGTAGTCGGTGCTTTTTTGGACAATCTTTAAATCTTCTTTGCTTAAATTTTTTTAAAAATTGGTGCTTTTTTTTTCTCTAACCCCAATGTGGGGCTCAAACTCCTTACCCTGAGATCCAGAGTTGCATGCTCTACTGACTGAACCAGCCAGGTGCCCCTCTTTCCGACACTCTGCAATGTACAGAGACAAATTACAATTCCCTGGGCCTGATGATTACAAGGCCACACTTGATGTCCAGGCATAAAGAAAAGGAAACAGCAGCTCTCTGACTTGAACAATTAAGCCATATCAGAGTAGTGTTCCATGGCCTGGTGATGAGCTTGTCTCTCTCCGCTTGTCCCTAATCTTTAGCACAAACATGACATGTAGTTACCTGCCTCCAAGTCATGGTGAGTCCTATGGCAAAGTAGGTTAAAAAAAAAAAAGAAATTTGTCCTAGCAGGGAGGCATCAGTGCCTTGAGGGAGAGCAGATCAGGCTTCTGGTTTTATGTCAAAGTACCTCTTGAAAATGCTCTAGAATGGTAAATGTTCTGGGGACAGGTGTATGTGCGCTGTTCATGGTTCTGTGCCCAGTACATAGAATAAGGCTGGCCAGAGGTGAGGAGCAGGTTTTTTTTGTTGTTGTTTTGTTTTTGTTTTGTTTTTTTGGGGGGAGGCTGTGGATGGGAGCTTTCAAAAATGCCTACTTATATTCAGTGTGGGTGGTGGGGGTGAAGGGGACAATTGAAACAGTTCCCCCCTCCCCCCCATTGAATCCTGGTGACGGGAAAAGGCTCCAGTGATGCATTATTCATAAGCAGTCACTGAGCTTCCCTGTAACCTTAATTAAACTATTTGAAAGTTTAATGTTGGTGATAGGCTTGGGTGTTGGAGATTCGACGATCGTATTGCATTAATGAACATCTCATTGAAATAAATGACCCAGTGTGTTTTAATACAACTTTATTGTAGTGAAAGTAGAAAGTTGCTACATTGGAGGGTGTTGGAAATTGGTTCATTTTCATAAGTGTCTTTCCAACAAGGGATTTTAAGATTGTCATTTGTCATTGTTATTTATTACAAAAAGTTACTGAGCTACTTTGTGCTAGTTTAGAAACCTTCCGTGTGTGGATGCGTGTGTGGAGGTGTTGATTGCTACAATGGAAGCACAGACACAGGGTATGGTGGGACTGAAAGGGCCTGAGGCTGTGCGGGGGCAGACAGAACCACCATGTCAGGTACCACACAGGGCGGGTGCTGGTGATTGGCTGCTCAAGGCGGCATGGAGTTTCCGAGCCGAGGGGCATGGGTGCCCCTACCACGTGTCTGCCTGTGGAACCTGGTTCGGTGGGTGTTAGGTGGATGGCCGGCTTGTAGGAGCCCTCTCTCTGCCTCCTGATGGGATGTCTCTGTGTTCGTGCTGTAATTTGGGTCGATACTGTCATCGCTGTGTACAGAGGACTCCATGCTTATTCCGTAGCGGGGTTTCTCAACGTGAGGCTCTGAGGGCACCTGTGAAACAGTTGCGTTGGTGATGTATTACCAACATGGATTCCTAGACTCATCCCGGTTACCCTAGAGAGGGGCTTCCGATCTCTCTGTTATTGTGCTTCCCCCACTCAATATTTACAGACCTTGCTTCCTCACTTCCGTCGTTTCTCAGGGGTCACCCTTTGGAGAGGCCTCCTTTGACTACCCTATCCAAAGCCCCACTCTGGGCTCCCCTTCTTGGGTTGCTTCCAAGCCCCACTTTGCTTTTCTTTGCAGCAGGTACGTGTGTCTGATTTCGTCTGTCCCCTCGACCATTCGTGAGTTCCATGAGTGCAGGGACCTTGACTCTTTCCCCACTTGAACCCCAGTGCCTGGAGCTTGCTCAGCATATGGTAGGTACAGCATAAACGTGAATCCGGGTGACTCGTGTCTGCTCGGGTTGCCCTCTAGAAAGGGAGGATGAGTTGGTAGGAGGCAGGCTCTGAGAAGGTTAGAGGGATGACCAAGAAGGCTGAGCCTTCGATGCCACCGTCCTATGTTCAGTGTGTAAACTCTGACCTTCGTGAGCTAACTTGATTAGCACAAAGTGCAGAACCTTAATTACTGGTGGTCATGGCCAAACAGTGTGCAGACAGGTGGCATTGGAAGGAACCATCATGGCCTTTTTCTAGATCTTAGTTAGGACTGACCCCTGAAGGAAGATCGGGTTCGCAGCCGATCGCTGGTTCTCTTGAGTTCTGGCTTAACTAGTTTCCCCCAGAGAACCTGTATTTGAGAGAAAGAGGAATTCTGTCTGGAGAACTTGGTTTGGAGGGTGCAAGGAGGACGGGACCCAGAAGGGTATGGTCTTCTGCCTATTGATTTAAATCATGATCTTGAAGTTGGGTGCATACCTTTCTTGGTCTGTGACTAAAAATTAACTGCGCAGTGCCTTTTGCAGAATAGGGACTTGGCAGTTTTGTGAATAGAATTTGCTTCTATAAGAGAGTCGGTTGAACTTACTTGACGTCTCTAGCAAGAAATGCTCCTGATTATAAACGACACTAGTGATACGTTTAGTGGTGGCCTCACGACAAACTCATGAATTGGTAGCAGTTAAACCTGGGGGGTCAGCAATGTCGAGAATAGAAGGCACAGCCTCGGCTTCTACTCTAGAAATTGTGGAGCTAATCAAATTTGAGCATGATTTCTTTTTTTATGCTTTATTTCCCCACCGTTTCCTTAGTGATCACTGCCAAAGAATGAAAAGGGAATATGTGACATAATCCTGAAAAGAAATCTCAGTGTTGTAGAAATCTCATTACTGTGACCATTTTAAAGTAGCTCTCCTATCTGCTGCGAATCTGTTCATAGCACACTATCATGTAGGATCTTCTTCTGATGTTTGTGTTTAGTAAGACATTTTTTCATCTGAACTCGTGTTTGGTTTTGTGTTTTTACCTTTTGCCTATTAACTTTATTGTTCGTATATATTTTTTGATAGATCCGTATTCTACACTAAGATCTTTCAGGTGGTTAATAGCCCTAAAACAAATTTATTCTCCCCAATCCATGCTACAAATATCTCTGGAAATTCTTGACTAATGGAGTAAAAGCTCGGTTCCTTCTGTCTTCAGTGGGCTCTATATTTGAGGGCTCTGAATTTATAGTGTGTGATGGTTTGAGGACACATGTTTAGAGATAAGAGAACCTTTCTCATGGCAAGATCTCATTCGTTTTTATGGCTGAATAATCTTCCATTGCATATATATACACCACATCTTTATCCATCAATAGATGGATGCTTGGGCTTGCCATTTGCAGCTAAGTGAAATAAGTCAGAGAAAGACAAGTACCATAAGATTTCACTCCTATTTGGAATTTAAGAAACAAAACAAATGAGAGAGCGAAACCAAGAAACAGACTGTTCACTATAGAGAACTGATGGGTGGAGGAGGGTGGGGGGGGGAGATGGGTGAGTGGGGGTGATTGAAATAGGGGATGGGATCAAGGAGTGAACTTGTGATGAGCACGGGGTTGTATGGAAGTGTTGAATTATGATATTGTACACTTGAAACTAATATTACACTGTATGTTAACTAACTGGAATTAAAATAAAAACTTCATGGGACGCCTGCTGGCTCAGTCCATAGAGCATACAACTCTTGGTCTCAGGGTTGTAGGTTTGAGCCCCATAATGGGTGTAGAGATGACAAAAATAAAATCTTTGAAATAAAACAAAAATTTTTAAAAACCCAGCACATTTTTAAAATTTATATTTTTTAAATTTAATTTTATTTTTTCAGTGTTCTAAGATTCATTGTTCATGTACCACACCCAGTGCTCCATGCAATACATGCCCTCCTCAGTACCCACCACCAGGCTCACCCCTCCACTCCTCTCCCCTCCAAAACCCTCAGTTTGTTGCTCAGAGTCCACAGTCTCTCTTGGTTCATCTCCCCCTCTGATTTCCCCCAATTCACCCTTCCTTTCCTTCTCCCAATGTCCTCCGTGTTTTTCCTTATGCTCCACACATAAGTGAAACCATATGATAACTCTCTGCTTGACTTATTTCACTCAGCATAATCTCTTCCAGTCCTGTCCATATTGATACAAAAGTTGAGTATTCATCCTTTCTGATGGAGGCATAATATTCCATTGTATGTATGGACCATATCTTGTTTATCCATTCGTCTGTTGAAGGGCATCTTGGCTCTTTCCACAGTTTGGCGATTGTGGCCATTGCTGCTATGAACATTGGGGTACATGTGGCCCTTCTTTGTACTACATCTGTGTCTTTGGAGTAAATACCCAGTAGTGCAATTGCAGGATCATAGAATAGCTCTATTTTTAATTTCTTGAGGAATCTCCACACTGTTTTTTCCAAAGTGGCTGCACCGACTTGCATTCCCACCAACAGTGTAAGAGGAAAAACCCAGCACGTTTAACTGACTTGCGAGACAGGGCGCATTCAGAGCATTGTTTTGGAGTCCCACAGATCTAGGATCAAATCCCAGCTCTGGAAACCTTGAGTAACATATGCTCAGCAGAAGTGCTCGATTTTTTGCCGGTGAAGTAGAGTAGGCCCTGTTATTCGCTGATACTCGAGTACCTGCCGACTGCTGGGGCTAACTGGAGCAGATGGTGGGGGCTGGCTGTAGCCCATACAGAGCTCGTGTATGGGAGGGAATAGTGAGGGAGACAGACAAGATCATCTATGGTGGTTGGTGGACACTGGAGTGCTGGGAGGAAAAACCGAAGCAGAGAAAGGAAATACGGAGTGTGGGAAGGGGGTGATGGTAGCATTTGAGGCTATGTGGACAAGTCCACTTCTGGACAAAGGCTTGAAGCAGGTGAGGGAGCAAGCAGTGTGGCTCTCTGGCAGGAGGACCTTTCCAGACAAAGGACACAAGTGCCCGGGCCCGAGGTGTCAGGGGCGGCCTGGCAGTTGTGAGGAACAGCCAGGAAGGCTGCGGCGGGAGCTGAGCTGAAGGGAGTAGGATGGCTGAGGCTGGCTAGAGGGATCCAGGCTGTGTAGGGCCGTGGGGGCTACTGAGGGCTTTAGACTTCTTCCCCGGACAGGAGCCAGTGGAGAATTGCGAGCAGGACAATGACACTATCTGTTCTAATTTTCCCGATGCCTGTAAGAATCTTCTGGGGATTGACATCGGTGTGTGGAGGGCGCCCAGCATGCAGCAGGTGCTCTGACACAATTCTCTGTGATGTTAGTACTGGTAGGAGGCTGGGACCCATGCCTTTGTCCCCAGAGCACTGCCACCTCTGACCGAGTCCCCACCAGTAGAGAGGGGTGGGTGAGGCTGGCCAGCTAGAGATCTGGGGTGCATGCTATACAGGACTTCTATGCTCTTGGGGGACAGTTTTCAAAATTTATGGCTCTTCCTCTCCCTACTTGGCTGTCCAGCATAGCATTCATGGTTCTTCTCTCTCTTTCCTGTAACAAGTTCTACTTTTGTGGAAAAGGTCTGTGGTCTGTCATTTAGACTGTAGTTTTGACCGTGATGGAGTTGTCAAGGGCCCTCCCTTAGGGTTTTGGCCTTAGAAACTTTCTCCTTGTTCTTACAGCATAGAGGAAGCTGTGGAGGGGGAGGGGCGAGCCAGATTTCTAGGGTCTTCCTAGTGCTAGTAACCCGTTAGCCTTGGTGCATGTAGCAAGATTCAGGCTCATCAGCCCAATGACTTTATTCTTCATGAAGCCTTGGTCAGAAAGGGCAACAGTCCTAGCATATGGGACCATTCCAAGTCAGGTGAACTGTATTGCATGAGAGGACAGTACCCCATAGCTCAGCTCCAGGAGAAGCAACACGTGTAGCCTCATGTTAGACTTGAATAATTCAGAGCTAATTAGGGGGAAGGTATTCACAATTTCTGTTGACATATTCAGTGTCATTAGCAGTATTGATTCAGATTATTAGCAAAGAGGAAGACTATTTTTAGGACCCCAGACGATTGCTATATACCCACTAAAGCAGTGCGGTGGATTATGGAAGATTCATGTTAGCAGGAGGCCCATCTGCACAGTTTATTTCTGGGCTTTTTAGAAACATCAAGCTAGTGAAGGCTGCTTAGAGTTGTCATGTTTCTGTCTTTGGTACAGATATTTGATTACAATCCTAATGAAATCTTGTGGACTCGGTTGATTCAATGTTGTGAAAACATGGGTGAAGTAGCCTTCAGTGTTTAAAGTAGATCAAAACACTGTAGCGTATTTATAAAATGGACTAGCACACAACCGCTGAAATGAACACACTTGACCCACACACAGTGCCATGAACAGATCTCCATTTATGCAGAGGAAAAGTAGCAAGATGCAAAAACTGTGCAAACTTTAGGAAGTTCGATTATAGACAAAGCTCACAGCCTGGTCATTCAGATCGTCATGATCTAAATGGTCGAGTGATAAAGAGAAGCCAGGGAGTATTTTGAGAAGACGGGTTGGTGGTTTACCTCTGCAGTTGGTTTCTATGAACAAAAGCTGGAGAGGATGCCTAGGCTGGGTTACGCGACAATGAGGCCAGTTAATGAGCCAGCCAAGAGCTCTGTTCTACCAATCTCCAGGACGAGCTGACACGGGAGGCATGGGGCCTATGCGAGGCCCTGCGCCTTGGTTATTCTAAAGCAGTGGTTTCTCTTAACCATTTTGGGGGATTACATATTGGATTGAAATTGGATGGAATCTTTTTTTCCTCAGAAAAATGCACACTGCAAACACAGTCACTTGTAATGGTCTTACCTAACCCGGCAGCCTCTTATCTGTTCTCCATTGCTATAGTTTTACCTTTTCAAGAATGTTGTAAGCATGGGGGCGCCTGGGTGGCTCAGTGGGTTAAAGCCTCTGCCTTCGGCTCAGGTCATGATCTCAGGGTCCTGGGATCGAGCCCCGCATCGGGCTCTCTGCTCAGCAGGGAGCCTTCTTCCCCCTCTCTCTCTGCCTGCCTCTCTGCCTACTTGTGATCTCTCTCTGGCAAATAAATAAATAAAATCTTTAAAAAAAAAAGTTGTAAGCATGGAGTCTGCAGGGGTGCCTGGGTGGCTCAGTCTGCTAAGCATCTACATTGGGCTCAGGTCATGGTCCTGGGATCCAGCCCTGAAGCCTGCCCAGCAGGGAGTCTGCTTCTCTCTCTCCCCCTCTGCCCTCCTGCTGCTGCTGCTTGCTCATGCTCTCACACTCCCTCATTTTCAAATAAACCTTAAAAAAAAAAAAAAAGGAATCCTGCAGTTTGGAACTTGAGGTGGTCTAAGGTGTAGGTTTTCCCATATTTCTTGGATTTGGTGTAGCTGGTCGAGAGTGTTCAGGTTAAGGAGATTGTGGTTCATGGCCACACTGTTTTCGTGGAAAATAATTGCTCAAGACCCGAGACTGCAATGACATTCTGACTTCCACATCCGTCTGATCTTTGCAACAGAGAGTCTCTCCGAATTCGGCCCTCCTGGCTGGCCGCCCCGCTCTGATCTCTGCCTTGGGACAAGTAGCTGCTTGCTGCTTCTCACCATGCTTACTATGCCCAACTGCTAGTGACTGGTCTTTGTCTTATTGGTTCTAATAGTCTCATCCTGGTCCAAATTCTTACCTTGATGGCCTTTTTGTGTCCTTACTCTGCACTGAAACAGTTCTCCTAAACGCCAGAAGGGAAGGAAGTCTTGACTTCCTGCTGCAAGATATCCCTGATACCCCTTCTTGAGTCCTCCTGATGGGAGTGGTGGTGGTCCGCAGGGGCTCCATTTCACTTCTTCCAGCGAGCCCCAGCCTGCCCACAGCTGGTGCTGCTCTGGCTTTTGTGATCGCTGGTGTCGACTGTGCGCTCTGGCGGGGCCCTGGTCCACATGCTTCCAGACTGAAGGTTAGCAGGGCTAGATGCTGCTTGCAGAGTCTCCATGTGTGCAGTCTCTGGACAAGAATTGACCCGAGGGCCCCCGGCAGAGGCCTGGCATGCTGATGACATGGCAGCCTGTCACTGTATGGGCTTGATTTTCACGCCGCACCTCTGACACCAGAAAGCACCACCTCCACTTGTAGGTGTAGGATTCAAACACGGCGTGTCATCTGGGTTGCCTTCTTGCCTTCTCTCTTTTCAAATCCTACCTGTCCAGAAAAGTCCCGTACCTTCCTTCTGTTGTTCCTCCTGCAAGTCCTGCGTCCTTGGGTGCCACCTGTTTCCTCAGTGGGCTACTCCTCAGGCATATGCCACTCTTGTGGAGAGTTGAGAATGGATTCCACAGATGCAGCCTCTTGGAGGTGCTGCTGCTCAGGCTGGTGACTCCAGAATAAAAGCTTGATTTAGGAAGTCCTCTTGGCTCTCCTGCTAGAGTCTGGTGGCTTGCCACCATCCACCTCTGGTCTTGGTCCCTGTTTGCCTGAGTGTGGCCCTCTGAGGAGTATGGGGAGGAACCTGCAGCCTCTACTCAGGAATTTCAAATTACTTTTATATCCCTAACATTTTCTCTGGTTATAAGCTGGTTTCCAGGGAAACCAGGAATCAAGGTTATTAAGTAATTGCAGAGTGCAAAAGCAAATCAAGTGGACTGGGATTGAGAAGAGATGCACAGAAGGAAGCACAATCTCCATTGCTCCTCTGCCTCCCCAGAAGTTCCAGACTGTTGCTTGTGATGGTTCCACACACCTGGAGCTCTGGGGATGTCTTAGTAGTTGGAAGGGTGTCTGTATGTACCTGCTCACAGATCCACACTCAGTTGTTAGGACCCTTAGAATATGTGCATGGGAAGCCAGGTAAAAATGCCAAAACTTAATGTTATACAAATAAGTTGAATATCAAAGGATGTGAAATGTTTGTCATTTTCAGACTTTGGGAAAGGCTACGAAGATTTATATTGACTTAGCTGTAGCTTACAAGAGCATGGTCCGAAATTCACTGTTAGTAGTATTAATGATATTAGGGAGGAAGTGGTTCCACTGTTGGACACCCCAAAATGTCTTTTTGTCCTGATGCCTCCACTACTTGAGCATTGTTCTTAATCCCAAAGAAAGCTAAGAACCGCCACGAAGATATGAGCAACTTAATTATATAATCTTTTGAAGTGGTGATCTAAATGAAGTCAAAGCAATTTTTCCCCCCAAATGGGTACTTTTAAGGAGATTGTCATTACATTTAGCATAACAGGTAAACCATGTTCTGGAATGATGCTTCCTTGTTGTTCTCATTTGGAATTCCATGCTCTTGATGGCAAATTATTAGGATCTATTAAATCTCAGAAAGATCTGACATAACGTTAGAAAAAGTTGTTATGCGTTTGACTGGAATCTTTATAAAGAAAAAAGGATTGAGATTTAGCCCATACTAAGGAATTTGAACAGGATAAGATTGTAAGATGTTGATGTAACTTGCGGGCAGGGTTGGACTGTGGAGGGTCTTTGGCCATTCCCAGCCTCCATGGTTTGGGTTGATAGAGTATCCACACAAACAAGTTAGAAATGGGGGGCACCGAGGTGTTAGTGGCTTAAGGAATGGCTAGACAGCACCCTTTTCACTGTGAAACTCAGGTCCGCTGGGTAAATTGAGGTCATGGCTTTGCCAAAATACCAAGATGGCTCTGTGCCAAAAAGCGGGCTGCCAGGTCTGCGAACCAGAGGAGGCTGGAAGCCCAGGGTGAGCCTGCATCCCTGAGCCCAGGCAGAGCAAGGAGGGAGGCGTGGGCTGGGACAGGAAGGAAAGGACGAGGCGGAGCCTGTTTTGAGTGCATGATCACTACACCTGCTGATAACCTCCAGTCCACTGGATTAGCTGCTACTCTTCCGGGGGGAGAAATGAGTTTCAGGGCATATACCAAAAACTCCTTGCTTACTCTCTGGAGAGGGCAGAAAAGTCTCTTAGGAGCTGAAACAGAAAATGGGGAGAGGAAAGAGAAGAATTTGAGAAACTCCGGCTGCCAAAGATTCATGTAATCCTTTTGCCCTGGTGGTTTGGGGAGATGCTTAGACCTTAATGTATATGCAGAACAGCTGGGGACATTTTTATTTGGAGATTCTCCTAGATTGGAGCTGGATGGGAGATTCTGCATTTCACACCAGCTTCTAGGTGCTACTGCTGTTCCTAGTGTGTGGACTCTACTTGGAACAGTTGGGTTCAGATCCTTCCTCCTGGCCATGCTGGGCTGGAGCAGCCTTCGCCCTGAATCAGGGGCATTTGCTAATTGCAGACTCTTCCTCTGGCTTACTATTCCTAATTTGCTGCCATCCTTTTCTGGCTTCTTGGTGGGTCTGTGCAATGCTGGGCCATTCGGGAGGGTTGTTACCTGGCTTCTCTCTAGCTGGGCTGCAGTCCTGCTGAGAGTTTTCTCCTTTCCCCAGCGTTCATACTCAGGGAGGTTTGGGGGCGCCTGGGTGGCTCAGTGGGTTAAAGCCTCTGCCTTTGGTTCAGGTCATGATCTCAGGGTCCTGGGATCGAGCCCCACTGCTGAGCAGGGAGCCCTGCGCGCGCGCGCGCTCTCTCGCGCGCTCTCTCTCTCTCTCTCTCTCTGCCTACTTGTGATCTCTCTCTCTGTCAAAGAAATAACATCTTTAAAAAAAAATAGGTTTGGTTTTTTGTTTTTTGTTTTTGTTTTTAAACCTTGTATGGCAATGAAGATTGCCTTAGGACTTCAGGTGAAGAGTACACGGTACAGAGATGATAGATAAGGACTCAAGGGTGCCTGAGTACTGCCTCACTAAGTACCTGTCTTCCCCGGGGCCTTCTTAAGGAACAATTGCCATATAGTAAACAAAGTAGCAGTAGATCTTGATGGGCTTGAGGGCAGTGCCTTCCAAAGCAGAGTTCTGGGTTTGGAGCAACCATTCCATGTGGCCGAATTGGCTCCAGCTCACCCTGGGCCACACCCGCAGTGAGGAGTCTTCCCGGGCTCTGGCTGTCCCTTCCAGAGCACAGACAGGAAGGGGAGAGCAGGAAGGGCCCCACAATGCGGAGCCTCTAGCTCTGGTTCAGTTTGCTGGTTCCTAGACCTGGAAGAGGAGGTGGAGAGCAGGGAAGAGCACTGTGTGTGAGCTCTGGACCCCAGTGGCCATGCCCTCGTCATAGTCAGCATCCTAGAGTCTAACCATCAAGTGTCCTGTGCTTTGGGGGAAGAATAAGGCATGAACTGGAGGGTGAAGAGTACCCTTCCTACCATGCCGGCCATTTTCGACTAGGCTAGCTCTGTTGCACGGGTAGCTGAGGTTTTCTTGTCGGTGGGCCTGTTGCTACACAGGAGAGGATACTTCACAGATGCTCAGCGAAGCTGGGATTCCCAGGCCTGAAAAGGTTCACTCTCCAGACCTCGCTTCAACAGAACCAGCGTGATGCATCAGTGTCTTTAGTGTGACAGCTCAGGAGGAAACGAGATCCTGATTTAGCAGAAGCAGATGTCACAGAAAATACTTTGCTTTAACCATGACAAAGTGAAACTGTGAATTAGTCATTTAAGAATTTACTCTAGTGAGCATCCAAACAGATGTGCTAAAATAGAAAATAAGCTCTCTGCTGTCATCGGACCACCCCAGCATGTGGTTTTTTACTCTTCCTGCAGTTTCCAGACGGCTATGATAAAACACCTGGGCTGTGAATCTTGGCTCTGAGCTTGGAAGATGACTACCAGGTTATGGGAGGTAAATCTCTGGAGGTGGTTTTAGGACACTTGGCTGTGTGTGCAGTGTTTTCAGGCAGCCTAATAAGCTCATGGCAGGCACAGGGGGCCGTTCAGTATCGCTCTGTATTAGCCCTTTTGGTAGAGGATAGGTTAACGTGTCTAATGCTGGGTGTCTTTTACCATCAGTGAAGCCAGCGGGATTTGCAGGGGAAAAGCAGCCGTGCAGATGCCTTGTGTTCCTCAGCTGACCATTCTGTAAATGCACTTGGGGACAGTTGCTGAAAGGATGTACAGTTCCATCCCTGCCACTTAACAGCAGCTCACAGCTCAACCAAAAATGTCTTGACCTTGCTAAATGTCTCCTGGTCAAGATCATCTCTGGCTGAGAACTTCTCGCTTCTTCTAGTACAGTTGTCGCGTCCCAGGTGTGAACCCTTGGCCAGCATCCCCAGAGCCAGCTACGTTGTATCGCTTTGCTGAGAGGCCCGGCTGGAGGCTCTGCAGCCGGACCAGACCCTGGGGAGTGGAAGGAAGCAGGGCACTTTGTCCGACTCGGGTTCTCCCAGGGCTCTCCTGTGTGTGCCACTGTTGCTGGACAAACTGTCCCGAAGCTGAGTCTTCATGTGTCCCCGACCTGCTCGGGAACCACTAACAGCGTCCTGGGTTGAGAAGCCTCCATATTTCTCTGTCCAGACCCATTTCCCACTATTGCTTGACATGCATTTTTGGTTTGAGGTGGGGTTTTCCCCCCTCATATTTGAGTTTTTATTCTGAGCAGTAGGTCCAAAAGATGGACATAAATGGGTCTTGAGTTGGAAATGTGTGGCTTCACACCTCATTAAGGAACTCTGGACTGAGAGGTGCTGGGACGTGGATTGCCTCTGCTGTTTTCAGAGAAGATGGGTTAAATGGACGTGAAACGGGGACCTTGTCACCGAAGTCACAGAGCAGTAGGTGAGGGTCACTCTGCTCTTCCCGCTATGCTGGGGTTGCTCCTACAGGAAGCTGCTGCTGACTCCTCTTCGGGGGAGGGTCCAGGTGCGCAATATGGACAGAGAGCTGGGGGCTGGGAGAGGCAACAGATGGCCTTGGCATTTTGGGGGGTTTTCTTGAATGGCAGGAGTTGGCCTGGGAGACCAGGGTTCAGTGTGTGACTTGCTCTCTTCCCTGAGCCACTCATCTGTGGTCTGCTGTTGGTCCTGAGTTACCTGTGGCCCAAGAGCAGGTGGTCGGCACCCCCTGCTTGGATCATCCGGGAGAGCTTGCTACATAGTCGTTGACATTAGTTCCTTCCTGTATCTAAGCCTTTTGCCTGCCTTTTCCTTCTGGTCAAATCCTACCACCTCTGGCAGCCTTTCCCAGTTAATCCTGCTCCCATGCTATCTCACTTCCAATCTTTGCCATGCAGTTGAATACTCCAGTGTTTCTGAAGCTAAGTTGTGGTTTACGGGCTGCTTGGAGTGAGGCTTGTATCTTTCTCTTCTCTGTATTCATGACAACTAGTTTGGTACTTGATGGTTGTGTCAGTACTGATTTTGACTGGGACATCTAACGTAAATGTTCTACTTGATTGGAATCCAGCGAACATGGCTCCTGGGTTTGCAGCCTGTAACTCTGAAGCAATAATTCCCAGGGGGCACCTTGGTCCTGAAACCATTTGAGCAGAGGACCTATGTGCTAGTACACTGCTTGAAGTCTGTTTCTCTCCGTGAATCTGAGTATTAACTCAAAGTATATTCCTAAGTAAACAAATTGTCTTGCTTGATGGAGAATGTTAGATACAAGAAAACTACATTGTGGGGGAAGTGTGAAATATTTTAACTACAAGGAGTCATTTACTCTGATCTTGAGAGGTGGTCTCTTCCTTGAACTTCATGGAAGCTGGTCAGTCTTGTCTTTTCCTGGCTCCCACTACTAACCTCTTTGGCAAAAACAGCATGGGGTTTCCCCTTTATTTAGGATTGCATATCCATTTCTTGGCTCATGACATCCCTTTGCCAACCCCACGTCCTGCTGTCTCCTTTCCTGTTGCTGTCACTGTGCCATCTCCGTGCCTCTTGAATGTGGGTTTCACCAGGGTCCGTGCTCTGCTGCCCTGGCTTCTTTATTGGCCTCTGGTCCTTTGACACCTGTACCTGCTTCATGAGCTGTCATGGGTTTGCCTCTAGACCTTGCGAAGGCTTGGGACCTGTGCTGGAGGTTGATTCTCCTTCCCTGATCCCTGGCTTGTGTCATCTGATGATACATTATTGGGAACCAAAACTTTTTGCCTGTCGTGTCTACACAGCCATCGTGCTCATTGCCTGAGAAATTGCATTCTGCTGCTGGACACTGATGGAATTGTTAACACACATACCAGAACTTACCTGTCTAGATCCGTTTTATTGTTGCATAAAGTAACTTTAGGAATATTCTGACCACACTGCTATTGCTCAAGTTTTGGAAATTCTCTTAGGATTGTGTTCCAACATTTTGTAAGCTGCACGTGGACCAAACAGGTTTCCGCTGTATCACTCGGTCTTTATCGAATGCTTTGGTTGGGCTGGGTAGTGTACTAGCTCGGGGAATCAAAAGAATGGTTAGGGTTACCTTCACGGGGCCTTCAGTTGGGTCGAGTCAAGTGTATTAACAGCTCTGGGTCCAGCCAGATGCGTTGGCATGCCCCGAGAGAGGCAGAATGGGTTTGCGAGGCTCATCGGTGGGAAATGGGTATGGGAAGAGAGTCAGAAGGCTTAAGAAGGATGGGGAGGATTTCAAGAGGATGAGATAGGGGAGGGATAAGAGCATTCCAGGAAGAGGGAACTGCATCAGCAGCAGGATTTCGAAATATACTTGGCTTGCTCAGGAAACCGAGTAATTTGATTTGATTGGCTTAACTACATAGGGCAGTGACAGTGCCCGGTCACACTGGCCACAGGGTCTGCTGGCTCCGTGGGGCCTCCCAGAGGAGCAGAGAGCCGGTGTTGTCTGGAGGCAGTTGGTATATCCCGACATGCTGAGGAACCGGCAGAGAATCCAGTGCTGGGCCCCGGGCCGGAACAGGAGGGCAAGGCAGTGTGGGGAGGGGATGGGAGTTGTTTTGGTTTCTGCTTTTGCTTCTGAAGGCTATTCAGTGTGCGCAGGCCAGCGGCAGAGGACTTAAAGGTCAGGCTGAGAGAGAGTGGACCCATGGCCAGTGGAGAGTCTGAGCCCAGAAGGCCTTGAACGACAGCCTAGGATGTTTGGTCTCAAAGGGGCTCAGGGAGCACCGATCCTTCCCGAGCCTTGACAAGGCCAGGTGTTTGAGGAAGGTGGATCTTCTAGCTGCTGGCAGGACCAGTTGGAGAGACTGGGGCATTCAGCAACCGATGTCGAAAGGAAGAGAACGAATGTTTGGACCAAGAGGATTCCCATGGGAAAGGGGAGAGTTTGGTGGGGGAGGCAGGTGGGAAAGGATTTGGTGATGGCTTAGATGCTGGCTGGCCACAGGTCCTTTTTGGTCCCAGAAAGGCCTAAGTTATGCCCATTGACCTCGTATAGGTGAGTCATGGAAAGCTGCCTTTCTGTAGGTCAAAAACGGTCAAGTGGGGCAATTTCATATGGTTCAACCTAACGCTTCACTTCATTCTCAGATGTTTGGACAGAAAATGACTTGGTCATCTAATTGTTGAGCGTTGAGGCACAGGAAAGTCGTTTCCAAGGTTCTGAGCTTGGTGACCAGGAGAGCGGACTGGTACTAGGAGTATTTAGGATTCCGAGGTGGGTGGGACCTACCTTGGGACCTACTCACACCCGCAGATGATTCCATTCTCGCTAAAGAGAGAACATTTTACCCCTGAGGGATATATTCAAGCATAATGCCTCTGAAGGTTTTTGTAGGAGCCATAGAAGCCATTGTTTGGACTCTTGGAGGATTGCTTTGAATGGCCCGACTCACTTCGGTGAGTTCTGGCGGCTCTGTTCCTCTGTACCGTGGAACATTCCTCAGAGGTGGTTAGAGCAAGTGGCTGGTCAGCCAGGCCATGGGTTTCATTCTTTTAACTTTGTCTCTTAGATGATTGTAGACCCTTTCCAAAAAGGCAGCCGGCCTCACAGGTAGCAGTGGAGGCTAGACGTGCGCGTGTCTGTGGCTCAGCGTGGGCCCCCGTCCTCGGTCATGGAGCCCTGTGTGTATGCCTGCCTGCCTCATTCTGTGTCCAGTGAGAAGCAGAAATGCCACTGGAGTAAAGCTGTTTTTCGTCTTGATACCAGCAAGATCTTGCTTCAGTCCCCTGACTTGATGGGTTAACTGTAGGCCCTGGTGTGCTGAGGAGGGGAATATGCGAGGGATTCCTCTCACTTCTTTTTCATGGGCCGAATCGTCGGCTGTGCCAAGGCGGCAGTCCTCAGAGGATAAACGGCTTTGACAGGCAGACTATGAGAGCAGAAGGTCGTTTAGTGAGAGTACATTTTACTCTTGAGATGGGTGTGCTCGAGAGGGTCCCACTGTGGGAGAGGCTGTGCAGGAAATGTTTCAAACCTGCCCGTGTCTGTCGCTGGGCAGGTCTGTAGGAAGCGAGCCCTGGCTTCAGCTTTTGTTGGCCTAATAGTTACAGGAAGAGTTCATATTGCATCAAGTGGCATTGTGTGTTCCGTACTGGGAGCGTGGGTGAAGACGTCTAAGCACACTGGAGTACTTGGTCTGTGTTAAATATTTGATAAAAGCAACAATGATCTGTTAGTAGTTTTTTTTTTTTTTTCTTTTTTGCACGAAGTGTTGTCATGGGGCAAGAGTATACGGTGAGGGTCATCTTTGCAAGTCTCTCCTGGGTGGCTTATTCCTTCCCTTCAGGACGAACCACCATTTTCTAGATGTTTCATTATGCAATCTTTAATATTTTAGTTGGATTCCTTACAAGAGAATTCAGGAGTATGATAGAAAACTGGAAAGATGCAGAAAACCAAATGAGTATCCTCATTAACCTTACCCTCCTTTCAACACCTCTCCTCCCTTCCAGTCCCACCTGCTCAGAGGGAAACGGAAGTTTTGCTGTACGCTTCCCAGACCAGCCTTTTGCATACACAGACCGTGTCTCCACAGATGTCCCTTTTAAACAAGGATCATACTCCGTATGTTTTTAACTGATGTCTTTTGTTTAATATACCTCCATTATCTTTTCAAATCCCATATACTTCTCTACTCTTCAGGACTGTGAGGCTCACACAATGTTCCCACCCCGCTGTTGATGGAAACTTTGGTCAGTTCTCCAATTTTACAACAACGGGCCATGCTGCGGTCCCCACCCCTCCTGACCTCAGCCGCTAGCGAGTGCTCGCGGCACAGAGACTCATACGCTGCCCGCTCTCCCCGGGGCCATCCTCGTATAGTTCCGTCACCCGTGAGCGTGTTCCTGTTTCTTCACCTCTTGGTATCACCAGCCTTTTAATTTTTTTGGCCAAATGCAAAGGCTGAAAAAACGGTATCTTTAATGGTCATTTCTTGGATCGTGATGGAGGTGGGGTATCTTTTCGTCCTCTGACTGGCTCATTGTGGTTCTTGGAGTCGTCTGTTTCTAGATGGCTCATAATTTGTACCTGATTGAAGGAGCTTTTCAAAAATAATGGTTAGTAAAACTTTTGTCTGTTGGTGAATGTTTCTTCTGTCATTTGATCTTAAAACTAGAGAGTCTTTAAAAAAAAAATGCTGTTGGGGTGGCTCAATGGGTTGAATGTCCATCCAACTCTTGGTTTTGGCTCAGGTCCTGATCTCGGGTGTGGGATGGAGCCCCGTGCTGGGCTCTGCGCTCACCGGGGAGTCTGTCTGTAATTGTCTCTCTCCTCTGCCCCTCCCCTGACACCCTGCTCACATGTGCGTGCTCTAAAATAAATCTTAAAAAAAAAATGCTGTCAAATATGTCAGTCTTTTTCCTTTATGGATTCTGAATTTTATGTCCTGCATAGGCTTTCAAATTCTTGAAAATAAAGTATTTTTGGAGCCTAGCAGTCCTGACATTTATTCAGTAAGTCAACTAATATTAGAGTGTCTACTTACTGTGTTTGGGTCCTACTGACTACAGTATCCTTTCCTCCCCCCTTAATTTCATTTTGAGCTCCAGTATGTCACTGGCATTCATTCACAGTGGTGGCTTTTTACAAAATTGAGTATCAGCGTGTCGGAAAGCTCAAAATTATGGCCCAGCTAAGCATTTAACCAATTCCTTCAGGAACTCCAGTTTCCATGGCACCTTTGAGCAAACCGGGTGCTTTTTTGTTAACTCTGGGCCCAAACCGTGAGCTTCAAACACATCCGGTCTACTGAGGTAGGTTAGAATAATGACCAGAAGCAGGAGCTCTTCGCTCTAATCTCCCTTCCCCATTAAACTGTGTGAATCTTGGGCGTGTCACGTAAGTTTCTTCATCGTTTCTGCTCATTTCTCAAATGGAAGGCCCAGCGATGCCTTCTCCTGCCTCGCCCGTCATGATTCTTCAGGATTTCAGCTCAGGGCTGTGTCTCGCCCTCTGGGTTCCTTGCCTACCATTTTCTCTGCCAATCTTTTCTTCCCATCTTTTGAGCCTCTTATTTGAAATCCCTTCAAGGCAGGCGGTTATTCATTTGGATGCTTCTTTTTGTTTCTGCAGGCCCTTAGATATGTCTGCCTCATTTCCTGGACTCTGTCTTTGCAGCTGAAATTAGAAACCTGCAGAAGCATCACAGATGCTAGAGTCTCATGAAGTAACCGGCTCGAAATAGCTCGTCTCCTGGCAGAGGGTTTGGCTGTACTTCCGTGAGCCCCCGCGGCGGGGCGGCCCTGACTGGGTCTCTTGTTTCTCAGGCTTTTGACGATGGCTTGAGTGCATCATCTCCTTGGCCAGACCTTTGCTTTTCCTTATCTAATTTCTGCCCTTTTTCCCTTTTAGTGTGTTTGAAGTTTGGGGAGCTTTCCAGGATAAACCTGTACGTACATGGAGTTTGAATGGGCAGAAGCTGCAAGCAGACACGGAATACCAGTCTGGGGGCTCCCGAGCCGCGTGGAACAGGGTGTGGCAGTGAGCAGGTGGCTCTGGGCCTGTGGCTAATTGGACAAACAAACGGCTGCCTGTGGACCCCGAGAGCCTCCTGCACCAGGAAAGCCACAGCCCGTACCCCCGGAAAGGCAGCAGAGGAGTAGCTAGATTTGGGATGAAGCTTGGGGCTGCCAGTTACTTTCTGTTACAGATGCATCCCTTAACTTCTCTGTATGCCTACTTCATGGGGCGGTCGTGGGGGTTAAGGATGAGATGAGTGTACGTTGAATACTACGGAAGTGCCATCTGGAAATGGTAATGATAGCTTTTCGTATTTGTGGATGTTGAATTTGAGAATACGAGGACAGGTATGTAAATAAGTTGAATGAGTAGATTTGTAAGTGCGCTAGGAGACTTAGCGGTTGGTGCTACAGAGCCATGACTGGTGGACGAAGGGAATGCGCTATATATTCACCAAATAGCCACCGGGGAATCAAAGCTGCTGTGAGAGGGGCTGCCAGATACTTAGCAACTCCTCTATAAGCCTCCAGTACATTTGAGTGATACTAGAGGACTCAGTCCGGTTGCCTTTGGCCAGGAACGATGGCTGCAATGCTTCCATGGGCAGAGGTGGGGCTGGTGCTCTTCCATGGCTACATGGCAGGGCCCCCTCTTAAGACCATTCCCTTATGCTGGTGGCCCAAGACTCCCCAGGCACATATCCGCTGAGAGCTGATTTGACATGCACTTCTGTGTAGAAACAGGCTTACTCTATTTCGGGTATATAGGTTGCGTGGGCTGTGCTGGGAACCTATTTCTTCTAGGATTGTTTCTATGGAAAAGTGAATTCTGAGTTCCACATTTAGAACTTAGAACCTAGCTGGTTTGCATGTTGATAAAGAAAACCTCACTTAACGCTGTAGAAGGATGTGGGACTGTGTTGTAGGGGAAGTGGTGAGACAATGTGGTTCTTTCTGAATGGATCCAAGAGGTAGTAACTCCCCTGTGTTGCATTGTAACACATGCCAGGTCAGTTGTAAGAAGACTCTGGTACGTGAAATGCTAGGAGGCGTCTCTGCTTTGATTTTTTAAAAAAATACATTTTGAAATCTTGGTTTAAAAAAAAATTTTTTTTTTTAAAAGGGAGCAGGAGTACAGCAGAAAACCCCCCCTATGGTGGGGTCATGGTGATTGCCCAGTTCACTGTAAATGCTTGTAGAGCATATGGATGTTGGTTGTTGAGTTCCAGATGGATATATAAACAAACAAAATGAGGGATTTTTTAAAATATATATATATATATATATATATTTTAAGATTTTATTTATTTGACAGAGATAGAGAGGGAATACAAGCAGGCGGAGTGGGAGAGGGAGAAGCAGGCTTCCCACTGAGCAGGGAGCCCGATGCGGGACTCAATCCCAGGACCCTGGGATCATGACCTGAGCAGAAGGCAGCCGCTTAACAACTGAGCCACCCAGGTGCCTCCCAACAAGGGATATTAGTTAACATCCTATAGGTAGTGTTTCCTGGAATCCCTGTGTTTCTGTCCATTTGGGCTGCTGTAACAGAATACCATGAATTGAGTGGCTTATAAACTTCTTCAAGTTCTGGAGGCTTGGGAGCCCAGGAGTCTGCGAAGACCCAAACTAGACAGTCTTCTCACTGCCGTCTCATATAGCAGGAGGGGGATAACTCTGGTCTTTTTAGCCCTGCGTAAGGTCACCTGTCCTACCTGTAAGGGCTTCACTTGTGACCTGATGACCTTCCAAAGGTCCCACCTCCAAACATCCCACTGGGGATTACGTTTCAATGTAATTTTGGGGGGACAAGCTTTCCTCAGAGGAAATGTTGGTTGGTTTTTCCTATTTCCAACCCCTAGAGAAGGGTTCCTACGATGTGAGCTTCAGATGAACAAATGATACTTAAAAAGAAAGCTGACTTGCCTCTGGAAGGCCAGGTGACTGGCCAGGAATAGACATAATAGAGACTTTTTGCCCCCAATGCTATTACCGAGGCAAGAGAAATCAATCTACAAGAGTCTGTCGGCACTAGTAGGCTCTCTGGACGGCACTGAGCATTGGGGAGAAACCAAAGATGTATAGTACACCGTCCTTCCAAAGAAGTTTATACTGGAGATGGGTAGATGGGATAGATATGCAAAACAATGACAATGACAGGAAATGAATTGCTTTGCTACAAGTCATTTTTGGAAGCTGGGGGATATAAATTATACATCTACGAATGCATACATTTTAAATGACCGCGTGCTCAGATGTGTAACCCAGGTAATTAGAGAAACTGGATAATTTCTGAAGTACAGGCTTGAGCCTGAAGGAGGGCAGGACCTAGGGGTTGTGCAAGCGGATGTGTCAAAATGTAGATTTTTAAAAGGAATTTTATTGCTGTCCTGTTCCTCATGGGCTAACCTGGAGTTAAACAGAGAGCAAGATTTTTTTGTTAGAAAGATGTTAAAGTCACCTGAAATCCTTTGCCTCTGGTTTCCCCGGTGTTGCCACCCCTCTTTAAGCTGTTCAGGGTGGTGACAAAAGGAATGCACGTCGCTTATTTTTCTGATATGTGTCTGGTAGCTCTTTGCCCAGATACTTGCCGCATGAAGCTTCCTGAGGCTCCGCTCTGCCCTTTCCCTGCTTCAGAGGCTGAGGAGCTGCATAGAGCGTGAAGTCCTCTGTTCTCAGCTTGTCGCACAGGCTCCTCCACGGTCCGCCGGGATTCTGACTGAGGCCCGCCGGCCTTTGTACCCCGAAACGACCGCCGGCCTCCAGGCTGGCCCCTCCGCCCCACCCTGCCTGCTATGTGTCCTACGTGAGCGTCCCTTCCCGGGTCACCTCTTTCCTGTCCTCGCACGTCCTTTAAGGCTCGGCTCCGGTGTTACTCTCTCGTCACAGCTGCTCTTCCTTCTCCAGCTGGTGGAATTGCTGCTACGTCTGGGTTTGTGGCGCTCGTCCCCTGCTGGTCCTGGGGACCTTGGTACTTTCTCCTCGGTGGGTTTCTGCGCAGTTCTCTCTCCTCCCCACTGGGGGCGCTTGGTTTTCACGCACCTAACATGGTGTCTGCTGTCCTCACAAAAGGCCTTCCCTGCTGAGCAGGGCACTGCCTGGACCAGGGCTGGCCACCTCAGCTGGGCACCCTGCACGTCGTTCCCCGGTCCTCCAGCCCGCCCTCGGAAACGCCTGCTAGTCTCACGTTCACGTGACGGTTTCTGCTGAGGTCTGCAGAGCTGGTGGCCACGTGTGGACAAGCATGATATAATTCTATTACCATGTGGCTTTATAACCACCTTTAAGG
>CM052889.1:21270457-21343783 GCA_028534135.1 Potos flavus | reverse complement strand
GTAGATTCTGAGTAATGTTGGAACACTGGTCAACGCCCAGCCATTGGAGAGCTGGATAGCCCGTGGCGCGCACACAGATAAGTGGAGTACTGAAACGGGTGCCTCAGGTTCACGTGTAACAAGGTCGGTGGTGAGTGGACAGAATATGGACTATATTGTATATGCCACCCTTTGTCTCAAGTACACAGCCAAACTAGAGTGTGTACTTATGGATGTATACTTGTGCAGTCATGGGGCGCCAGCCTGGATGTGAGGGAGTCACTCTGCTGTCAAGGTCATGGCGATCTTCTGGGTGGAGCGAGAGCACTGGAATGAGGAGAGAACCCGCCGCTGTAACTTCATGTTTGTTTTTAAAACCTAATGGGGAAAACCTGGGTGACTCCGTCAGTTAAGCATCTGACTCTTTGTATCGGCTCAGGTCATGATCTCAGGATTGTGAGATTGAGACCCGAATTGGGTCTTGCATTGGTGTGAAGCTGTTTGGGATTCTCTCTCTTCCTCTCCCCACTCCCTGATCTCTCACGTGTGCACGCACTCCCTCGAAACAAACAAAACCCCAAACCAAACAACAAAAAACCCCAAAACACAAAACAAAAAAACCCCTACTAGGGGCGCCTGGGTGGTCAGTCAGTCATTGAGTAGGCATAGGCTATAAAATGTTAAAACTGTATGTTGGGAATATGGATGTCCTCCGTACATAAAACCTACCATATTTTATATTTAAAATTTTTTTTAAAAAACCATGATATGCCAGAGATTCATAGCAATAAACATAGGCTCAGTGAGACATCGGGATTTGATGGGTCCCATTTCTGTGTCAGAGATTAGAACCCCCCCCCCCGGCCCCACAGATGACCTGGCTCGCACCTGACAAATTTTCCCACTCACCCCGTCATTGCCTTATACTCAAAACTAGAATGTTTTGCACAATTGTTAACTTTCCAGCCACATCAGTGGCGGCTGCCTATGACGTGTGTTACGTTAGGCTCTGTTGTGGGCACACGACAAGATAATGCTTGGGGCCTGGCTTGCTACACTAGTGTTCTTACATTTCTGGAAGGAGGATCTCTGTTGGCCTCGCTGTAAGACTGGGGACCTGCCACGACATTGTCGAGCAGACATCCCTGCCAAAGAGACTACTGCGTGACCCCGGAGGGCTGAGGAGACCTGGCCAAGCCCTGGCAAGGGCTGATCCACTGGCTTGGTGCCTGGACTGTCTTAGTCGTCCATGCGGCTGTCCTGGCACCTGCCACACGGGTGCTTAAATATTTATTCCAACTAATGGATCCAAGAATGTTTTATTAATGTGGCATTGTTAATCAGAATGGGGACGACACTTTGTCCCTGTATGCTGAGAGTAGAAAAGGATTTATTAAGTTTTAAAAAGTAATAACAGAGAGTCCGGAAAGAAACCTTCCACCTGGAAGGAGTTTTCGTAGGAGCAGCTGGGGAGGTTCCTTGGTTGGAGACCTTGAAGTTCTGATCAGAGCCCCGTGTGCTGGTGGTAACGCCTGGCTGCTTTCCTCAGCTTCCCAGGGCAGGTGGCCGCAGCGTCTCTCCTTGCACCATTAGGCACGCTTGACCCCGGGGCTCCCCTCCTCTTCACGTGCTCCACTGCGAGGGAAAGCACTTGAGCGTCAGCGTCCCAAAGACCTGGGGCACGTGAAGGGGACTCCCTGCCCACAGAAAGGGAACGGGGCATTTCCGGGCACATGGCAGTTTGGGGGGTAAGGGAGGCGAAGGGATAAGATAATTGTGTCCTCTGCCCATTTGCCGTGCCCGTGTTAACTGTTACGGGGCTCAAAGCTGAAATGGGAAATACAGCTTCTCGGGGACTTCCAGCAAGGCGGGCTTCTGTTCTGTGAGCCGCTCTCCTTGCCTGCGGGCCACAGCTGTCAGAAACGACCGACGCATGTTAAGTGATCTTTGTGCTGTAGTGGGTGATTACGTGACCCTGTAACTTGAAGTTTTAACCAGTTTGGTTATCTCAGTTTCACAGTGCATGTAATTTTAAGAAGGCGGTGATGGGTGAATGGCCGGCGCCCTTTGGAAAAGTAACTGGATAAAATAGTCTTCGTTTAGCCTGGGAGTGGAGATGGGCCGGTTACTAGCTAATGATGACTCTAGGTGTTACAGATTGGGGTTTTAGGAAGTTCTAAAAAAAAAAATATGTGCGAATGCTTTTCCTGGTAGACATTTGTTTTTTCTAATTAAACTAACATGCTACATTGTTGGTATGCTGGGAGACGACCACTGACCACTCACGATGAATGCTGCAGACGGAAGCAAGAGGGATGGGAGGACGGCGATCTTTCTCATCTCGCCCAGGGGGTAACGTGAGCATGCCGTGGCTCTGAACTGAGCATGGTGGGGGGGGGAGGGGTGGAAATGACTGGAAAGCCCCCACCTGGAGTGAGTTTGAAAAATACGGATTCTAGTCCTGATTCTGCAGTTGCACAGGATAAGTGAGCAATGTCCCTTAAACTTGCAAAGCCCAGCTTCCTCTGCCCCTTCCTTTTGCTGGAGATGGAATAATATTTACCCCACTTACTGCTTAGAGGGATTGTGAGGTTCAAGCCAGGTGAAGATTTAAGGCCCTCCAAACTGTAAGCCAGTTAGTTCTGCTGTCAGTCCATCATAGCAAGCATCAAGGTCCTCTAGCAGTATGGATCTGGCCACAAGTTCCCGGAAGGCAGGAGCATAGGGAGCTCTGGAAGTCACCAGCCAGGCCAGTGCTGCTGTGAGTGATGAGTTCCCCAGCCTTGAGGGTATGTAAACCCAAACTGGATAATCCTCTTTCAGCCAGAGATTGCAGAAGAGGGATTTGGAAATGGAGTTGGCAATTCCTTTTCAGGTTTCTGTCACCTTCTTAGATGGTGGGTTTTAGATTCCCAGTGAACACGTTTTTGTATCTGCCAATCCACTGTGAGGGACAGATAACAATGGTCCAGAAAGGATAACAAAAATGCTTAAAGTTAGAGGTTTCAAAAAAGATGGAGTATAACCCAGAAAGACAAAGTTAATAGAGGACATATATTCTGCTGTGTTGGAATGGACGTAGAATTCATCCTGGGTGAAAGACTAAGAGGGAACAGAGATGTTCTTTATTTTCCCCCCTTCTCCCTTTACAAAGGAGGAAATAGAGGCTCAGGTGGATGAAAGTTGCCACTAGGTGTTAGCTAACAGACACCAGGCATTGTTCTAAAAACACTACATGCTTGGTGGTGGTCTCTTCCTATCCACCCCACCGGAGGGACCTGATGATAGACTGAGGCCCAGGGAGGTTATGTAACCAGCTGAGCCACACAGCGAGGAGGCAGACAGTCTGGCTCTGAAGTCATTTCACTGTGACACTTCTGTGGCAGTCGTTCAGGGAAATGACAGAATCCTATTCTGTAATTCACTTGAGATTGCAAATCACCCTTGTAGTGGGCTGGAGCGGGACGCCCGAGGTTGGAGGAGTTCGGGGCTGCTGCTGATCTCCGTGGGTCAGGGCGATGATGCTTGCAAGGAGGGGTGCCCCCCACCTCACCCTCAGCGGTGTGCGGCCCCGGGGAGCAACCTTGTAACTGAGCTCATGCATTTTCAGAATGGTTGGCCAGATGGAGGAAAGCCTTCCAGGGTGTGACTGAAAGTGAAATTCATGTCCCCGAACAAGGATTGAATTCTCTGCTTTGTCTTCGTATCTTTGGTCCTCTGGTGCTCCCATGTCCTCTGCAACCTGCTTGCTAAACTGCCACCTTCTTCCTGCAGTCCGAAAGTCTCTACGGTATTGGAGGGGTAGCTTTGAGTTCTGTAGCTAAAGTGAAATGCGTATCAGTGAGTTAAGGCTGAGCTCATAGGAAGCAAAGCAGTGGGGGAGGGGATCTGGGTGAAATTTAGGGTCCACTCCTACAGTGACAAGGCCAGACAATCTCTCTTGAGGTAGAAAGGATCGGTGATCTAGAGTAAGTTGTGTGCTATTTAGCATATTTCAGCTGTCAGCTTACAGTCCTAGCATTAAGCAGAGTAAAGAGGGAGGCTCTTGATTCTGAATTAGTTTGAGTTTTTAAGAAAGCATTTTAAGTGTAGCTAACCCCTAAAAGTATCAATAGGTGGTTACAAAAATTTTTTGACCACGTATTTGGAATTTTCTGCTAGAAATCTTTAGGCGACTCTTTCTTGGTCAACCTATTTGGTCCATAATACACCTGAGCTAGAATATTTGTCCACGGTGAGGCTGAGTGATGCCTGAGTCTTGGAGTCTAACCAGAGGGCATAGGGTAGGTTTCATGGTTTCGAGGGGATGGTGTTATCTGGCATTTGGCCTACTTGCTGTTACCTTTGGCCCTCTCTCCAAACCTCCAGCCCTTGGTTCCTTTATAGGCCCTGAGCTTCATCACTCTTGACGTTGCCTTGACCGTGTTAAGGACATTTCCTCTGAGCAGCTGCTCTCAGCTGTCTTGTTTTGTTTTGTTGTTTCTCCAAATGGTAGTAAACAGATTTGTTGTAAGGGTGTGAATTGCCAGTATACCACGTTCTTCGTAGAGGTGTATTTGCATTTTTTAGTAAAGAATATCGCTAAGCTAAATGAATCACCTTCTGGTGGAAGTTCAAGCTCTCTAACCAAGAATTTGGGGCATGTGAAAGGGCCACCAACTAGCTGTAAACGCTTCTTCCTTCCATGGCCGCTTCTCGGTAGGCCATTGAAAATTTCTGGAATCCACGTGGTTTTTTTTTTTTCCCCCCCCCAACAGAGCTTAAACAGAGGGAGGATAGAGAAGGCTGCATGCATGAATCACAATAATGTTAGTTGCACTGAAAAAATTTAGTTTTTTCTAATAAGACTTTTTTTTTCCCCCAATATAAGTCTTTATATCCCAGGGTACCTGATCAAACTCTCCCCTCCCCCAAACTCCCCAACCAGCCTCTGAGTATGATAACTTTCTGTTTTGGAGAGTTCTCTATCACAGTACAGGGATTGTACACCTTCACAATGGGGACATTTTTCTCATGGAGTTTCAGCCCCTTTCCCACCACCTTTACAGTAACGTGTGGATGAATCACCTGTGTGTGGAGAATGTGAAAAGCTGGCAGGCTCCCGAGCCGTCAGTTCACTTTTGTTGGCTGTTAGCAAGTTAAAAATAGATCTTTGTTTTCCCAAGGGTTCAGGATCCTCCTATGTGGGACAACGGGTTGGACGGTCCCTTGGGCTCTGGGGATGGGGCGTCTTCACCTGGCACTGCCAGTCGATCCCCTGGGGACCACAGGTCAGGATAATTTATCCCCAGGGCTGCTGACCCCGGTCAAGGGAGGGGAACCACTGGAGAGGCTGACGTCAATGCAGGCCTTGTCAGCCTGTTGGAAGGTGGAGGACGAAGAGGGAGTCCTGGCAGAGCCGCTTACGAACACAGGAGGTGCTTCCTTGGAGGGCGTGATTGAGTATCAGCTGACTCCTCCCTTTCTTCCAAGTTCAGCTTGCCTCCTAGTTTCATGAAAAAGATTTTCCTAGCCCCTAAGCTCCTGGTCATTTTAGGTTTAATGAACGTGGGTATTTTAAAGACCCCCTCCCCCTTCCCCCCTGAAATGCAGGCCCTTGGACGGAATGGGATGGGCAGACGATGGACTCAAATGGCCAGGTCCCCCTCAGATATCCTCCCTGGGGCGCAGACACACTCCATCACGCTGGGCAGGAGAGCTGTGCCCCCACACCTGCTCAGGCTGCTTAGCTTGAGAGAGTGGCTCGTTCTAGTACCTGATGCGGTGCTCTGTAGGTAACAAATATTCTGTAGTTTGTTACTATTTAGCATGACTCCAACCAGGCTTCGGGTAAAGTATATTTTTTTCAGCTTCTCTTTCTTCCATGGTCTTAATCTAACACCTGCTACTTCAGGAGGCTCCCTCTGAATGTGGCTGATCTATAAATGGCACGTGAAGGTCTGCGGGCCTCTTGTATCCCACGCCATGTCAACCATGACTTTTCTTTTTTTAAAGATTTATTCATTTATTTGACAGACATACAGCGAGAGAGGGAACACAAGCAGGGGAAGTGGGAGAGGAAGAAGCAGGCCTCCCGCAGAGCAGGGAGCCCGACACGGGGCTCGATCCCAGGACCCTGGGATCACGACCTGAGCCGAAGGCAGATGCTTAATGGCTGAGCCACCCAGGCGCCCCTCTTGTAAACCATGACTCTTGGGGGCAGCTGTGGGACAAGCTACCCTTGGTCTCCGTCGCCCCCACCCCATACTTCATAAAAATGTCTACTTGGGAGTAAGCTGTGGATCAAGAGCCCTGAACAGACAGGTGGGGAAATGGGTGTAGCAGTGAGGAGGGGGCTTGTGTTCGGTTTGCTCGGACGAAGGTAAAGGCCTAGAGGGGCTGCCCGGGAGGGGACCGTGTGTTCGCTGCCTCTTCATATTTTCTCCTTATGCCTAGATGCAGAGCCTTTGAGAAAGGGTCTTGTCCTTGCTCTTTCAGGTTGCTGTAACCATATCCTACACTGGGCAGTTTAACATTTATTTATCCCAGTTCTCGAGACTGGTAAGTGCAGGATTAAGGGGCCTGGATCTGGTGTCTGGTGAGGGTCTGCTTCCTAATTGGCAGGCTTCTTGCTGTAACGTCCTACGGAGGAAGGGCCAAGGAGGCTCTCTTGGGGCCTTTTATAAGGACACTCCTTTCATGCGTGGGGTCCCGTGACCTAAGCACCTCCCAAAGGCCCCACCTCCAAATACCATCATATTGGGTGTTAGGGCTGAACATGAATTTTGGGGGGCACAAACGTTCAGTCTCTAGCAGGCAGGTAACTGTGCGTAGTTAACCTAGTCACTAGTATAAACCACTATAGTGTCTAGTTACTTCAAGGGCTTGTTGGGACACGGCCCTGTTCTCTCTCTCTCTCTCTCTCTCTCCAGGACTGTCTGCCCCAACACAGACGGACACAGAATGAAAAGCAGGCATGCCCTTGGAGATTCCCCAGCTGGGCCTTTTCCCGAGGGTGAAATAGCAGATGCTTTGCCCCACAGTCTCATTATGCCCATACAGAGGCTCATGCCTATCCCACGCCTCCTCTTGATGCCAGCTCCCTTGAGGCCGGGCTCCTCTAGGGACCTGGGAGAGTGACAAATGTCTGTAGAGAAGAGGTGGCAGTCATTTAAGCAGTATCCGTTTGTGGACTCTGGAGGGGAGACTGGCAGGTATGTAAAAGGGAATGAGATTGCTCCATCCCAGGGCTGGAGAAGGGGCACTGCCCAGAGGGAAGGAGAAGAAGAGGGTTTTCATCAGGCAGAGCTAACTTTCAGGTGGAGGTGGGAAGACTGTGATTGGTCTGGGACTGGGGGGCGGGGTGGTCCTCATGGTGGATTCTGTTACCACCTACTCCTACCTGGGGCTATGTGACAGGATCCTGGGGGAGGAAGAGCAGCCGTAGCCTAAGTGTGGCTTAGGAATATGAATCCTAATACTTGGGGGATTCTGGAATATGAATCTTAAATATTTGGGGGAGACTGAAATATTAGACAAATATTGAAGTGGTTTTAAAACCAGATACAAAATTTACTAGCTGCTTTTATGAAGCTTTTAATGGAAACACCTATTAAAGAAAAACACATAAGTGTACAGCTTAATGATGGTGACCAATGAACCCACTTGTGACCAGCCCTGGTGGAGACGGAGACTCAGCAGTACGCCTGAAGCCCCCCCTTGTGTGCCTCTGCAGTCGCTCTACCCTTTCCTAGAGCGAGTGTGTCTTCACTTCTGACACCACTGCTTGCCTTAGCCTGTTCCTGAAGTTTATGTAAATGGAATAATGGAGTATGTATTTGTATATCTGCCGCCTTGTACTCAACCTTATATTTGTGATTTATCTTTGCTGCGTTTAGTTGCAGTTCATTCATTACCGTAGCCATGTGGCATACTGTAGGGTAAATCTGCTGGAATTTATTCGCCCCTTCTAATGAAGGATATTTGGGTTATTTCCAATTATTGGCAATTAAATGCCATGGGGAATCTCGTCCCTGTCTTTTGGTAGTCGTATGTATGCATGTCAGGGTACATGTCTAGGAGTGGAATTGCTGTATACTAGGGGATGTCTTGTCCGGCCATAGATACTACCAAATACGTTTCCCAAGTGGTGGTGCGTGTTTACACTTCCATGAACAGTGTATGAGAACTCCGATTGCTTCACATCCGTGGCAGTGCTTGTTGCTTTTGTTTTAGCTGTTCTGCCCCATGTATATCCTGGTGGAGTAGAGTGTTTTTAATTTGCATTTCCCTAGTGACTAAAGTTGGTTCCTCTTTCAAGTTCCTGTGTGTTATAAAGGTGAATATGTCGATCGGAATACTAATGGGTGAATAGTGTGCGTCTACGCTGTAATGCCATTCTGGGACTTAACATAGAAACGTTCACCTTTTTACACCTACCAAAACATGCTCTCACACTTCTGGAGGTACAGTGTAATGAGACGGAATGGCACGTGCAGATGTGCCTAGCACGGTGCAAACGGACCCAGAGGGAAACTTGCTTCCCAAGATGCTCAGGGACCTGGAAGTTACTTATCTGAAGCCACCAAGCATTCATCAGTGCCTTCCACCTGTAGGACCTCCTCTAGCAGGATTTGAAGTTTAATAGGAACCAGATACTTGAGCCTGGAAACTCTGGTATAGCCTCCCTTGACCATGAAGAGATGGATTGACTTAGGGTAAAGGGAATGCTCCCACTTTGTCTAAAACTCCATTGTTGGTCAAGCTCCCGTGTTGTAATCTTGGTTCTCAGACTGTTCCTCTCCCCATAAGTCCAGGCCATGCTGCCTTGGGTGCTACTGTGAGCACGTCTTTTCCTGTCCACTCCTGGTTATGTGGTTGCCATGGGCATTTTCGGCTCTGTGTTGATTGGAGAACAGTAGATGTGTTACTGTAACACGTAGGGACCAGCAAAGTGGTCCGAAGAGGAAACTTACAGGTAGGAATGTGGAGACTTAGGGTGGGGGTCTACCCTATCCGGGGGTTGCAGAGCAAGTAGGTGTCAGAGAGCGCACTTGACTTCTGTTGATTTCTCTTCCCTCCGTGTATTTGTTCCCAAAGTGTATTCCATGAAACAACGAGCTTTCTCTAGAGGTTGTGTTCCTTTTTTTTTTTTTTTTTTTTAAGTTCAGTTAGCCAGCATATAGTACATCATTAGTTTTTGATGTAGTGTTCAACAGTTCATTAGTTGTGTATAACACCAGTGCTCATTACATCACATGCTCTCCTCAATACCCATCACCTGGTTCCCCCTTTCCCCCACCCCTCTCCCTTCTGTAACCCTCAGTTTGGTTCCCGGAGTCCAGAGTCTCAACATGGTTTTTCTCCCTCTCTGATTTCTTCCCATTCAGTTTTCCCTCTCTTCCCCTGGTCCTCCATGCTATTCCTTATGTTCCACATATGAGTGAAACCATATAATTGTCTTTGCTTGACTTATTTCACTTAGCATAATCCCCTCCAGTTCCATCCATGTCTATGCAAATGGTGGGTATTCATCCTTTCTGATGGCTGAGTAATATTCCATTGTACATATGAACCACATCTTTTTTTATCCATTCATCTGTTGAAGAGCATCTCAGCTCTTTCCATAGTTTGGCTATTGTGGACATTGCTGCTATGAACACCGGGGTGCATGTGCCCCTTCTTTTCACTATGTCTGCATCTTTGGGGTAAATAGTTCAATTGCTGGGTTGTAGGGTAGCTCTTTTTTTTTTTTTTTTTTTAATTAACACATAATGTATTATTTGCCCCAGGGCACATGTCTGTGAATCATCAGGCTTACACATTTCACAGCACTTACCATAGTACATACTTTCCCCAATGTCCATCACCCAGGGTAGCTCTATTTTTAACGTTTTGAGGAAACTCCATACTGTTTTCCAGATTGGCTGTACCGGCTTGCATTCCTACCAATAGTATAAGAGGGTTCCCCTTTCTCCACATCCTTAGGAGGACATTTGTTGTTTCCTGTCTTGTTTATTTTTGCCATTCTAACGGGTTTTGTGGTTTTGATTTGTGTTTTCCTGATGGCTGGTAATGTTGAATATTTTTTCATGTGTCTGTTGGCCATTTGTATATCTTTGGAGAAGTGTCTGTGCATGTCTTCTGCCCATTTCTTGACCAGATTATTTGTTTTTTGGATTGTTGTGTTCCTTTAAAACAAATCCATCTCTTTAGGTATAATTGAGAAATTCTGATTAAACAGATTTTTTAAAATCGTAGAACCTTTTTTTTTTTAAGATTTTATTTATTTATTTGACAGAGATCACAAGTAGGCAGAGAGGCAGGCAGAGAGAGAGGGGGAAGCAGGCTTCCCACTGAGCAGGGAGCCCATGCGGGGCTCGATCCCAGGACCCTGAGATCATGACCTGAGCTGAAGGCAGAGGCTTTAACCCACTGAGCTACCCAGGCGCCCCTAAAATCGTAGAACCTTTAATGTGCAGGTGAATATTATGAATCTATTTGAAATAAGTGGGGCATGCAACATTCCTGGTGTGTTTGACCATTGAACCTTTTACTTAATTTTCTTGATTACCTGTTAGCACCTCATGGTTTGCATGAGGTAAGGGACTGCATCCAGGACCACTTTGAGTTTACAGGTTCATTTCTCTTGGAAAATAGTTTCCTAGTTGTAGTAAGGCATGCGGTAAAGTAACAAACCTCTCTGGTTCAGCCTAGCCAGACACTCAAGGCCAGTTTATAGGAAAAGGGTACCACACTGAGTGAGCATCAGTTCATGGCCAACTTTTGGAAATGTTTTATCTGGACTGCCTACCGAATCCCACCTTATTTACTTCTAGGAATATGCCCAGCTTGTGGCTATGTTGTACCGGGACGGGAAGGGTAGGTCGGATGTCTGGTGGGTCCTGACAAGGTCGGAGTTCCGAGAAGCTTGGGAGGCTTGAGTGCACATGTGTGTGTGCCTAACGCTTTCCTTTTTCCCTGGGATGGTCTACAAAGTTGGCCATGTGGACACCCATTAGAACCAGAATGTGTCCTGGGTGGGGTCCTTGCCTACCCTTGCTTTTTTGTTCATTTCCTTAGTGCTGGTTTGCTTACTGCAGAAGGCTGTGAACACCCAAGTAAAGGGATTGCTGAAGTAGCTCATTGTAATTTTGACCCATGGTTATCACTTGTGAAGAGAAAGGAGGAGGTGACCTCTGGTTAGTATGCTATTGCTTGGAGTTAATGTACTTTTCCCTACTTTTATTCCTCTTCCCTTTTTTTCTCCTTCTGCTACTCCCTTCCCTCCTTCCTCTTTTCGCCTCCATTGTTCTGAGGCAGGCCCTACCTCTGCAGGACCTAGAGCCCCTTACTGTCAGGGTGTTGGAAGGGAACAGTGGGATGATGCCCACTGCTGTCACCTTAAGTGCATAAGCTCATAACTGGCCTTACTTTCCATTCGCTTCCCACAGCCCGGGGAAGGACCCTAGCAGTGAGTCTTAGCATCTTAGCAGTAAATGAGCTCTGCCGCAGGCGAAGGGCTGCTCTTTGGCACATCTTTTGCAATTAAACATCCTGCCAAACCTTCCTCCTTGCTGCCCTCCCAGCTGTGGCTGCATTTGGGACTGGTTTTCAAATGCGATCATCCGGGAGATGTCCATGGAAGGTTATCAGGGGTTGAGGCATTCTTGAATGCGGATTGCAGCTAGCATTCAGACGTGCCGAATCGAAGTCAGTCTCCTGATGATTCTGCAGCGTGGCATGCCCTGGCCTGGTGTGCATTTCCTGGTAGAGCCGCACAGTGGCACGGACATTTATCTTTGGAAACCGGTAGTGCTGGCAGGAAGGTGTGTGCAGAGGTGGAAGACTTTGGCCTGGGTTTCTGGCCCCATGCTCGTGTTAGAGACGAAACCTCACTCCTGCAGCCAAACCGAGTGTCACAGCTTGTTTACAGGGGACTTGGTCTTCCCTGCCCTGTGGTCATCTCCTTTTTGGTGCCACTTTTCTGAATCCAAAAGCCTAGAGCTTTTGGTCTGTCTTGGGGGAATGCAGTGTAGTGTGGTTGGAAAGGGAGGGACCTCGAACATCCCAGGATCTCTGCCATTGCTGCCTGCCTTCTGTGGGCTGCAGCCCCTGCATTTATAGAACGGGGGAACGTAGTGCTTCATGGGAAGAGGATTAAATGACAAGGGATGGAAAATACCTGCTGCGATGACTATGGTGCTCAAAAATTCCCTTTGAAGAATCTGAAGAAGGGAAATGGTAGACTAATCCATGCTGTGAAATTAATGGTACTCTTCCTGTGTATCAGCCTCCCTCCCCATTCTCCCTCTTCACTATCCAGTAGATGCTTAAAACTGGGGTTCCTCAGTGTCTGCGCATGCACCCGAGATCTCTTCATTCTCAATCCTGCCTTGTCCCTGTGAAGCCTCCCCAGACCCATGGTATCCAGAGACATCTGGATCTTCTGAACTTTAGCACTAGGGCAGAAGCAGCTGGAATGTTGCTGCTTCCTCCACAGGTGAAGCATCTTTTCAACTTTGGTTCCTCTGCAAATATTTGACCACCTGTCACATACCAGGCACTGTTCTTGGCCTTGGGGATGTAACAGTGAACCAAACAGGTCTCTAACCTACAGGAACTTCTGTTTATGAGCTGGAAGCAGGCAAGAGGTGAACACGATCATTTCAGATAAACACAAAGAAGAAAATACCATCAGTGGCATTGTAGAAAGTGATAGAAAAGGGCCTATTGGAAGTTAGGGACGGTCCTTCAGGAAGGGCCTCTTTAAGCTGGGATGCATGACCGGGCAGAGCCACGGAGGAATGGAGAAGGGTTGCAAATTCAAAAGTCCCAGGAAAAGAGGAAGCGTGTGTGGCCGGAGTGCAGTGTGCTGGGCGATGCGGCAGGGAAGGTGGGGAGGACACAGGCAGAGTTTGACAGGTTTATTGAGGGGTTCAGGTTTTAGTCTTGATGCAGTGGAAGCTTTTAAGCAGGGGAGTGACATGAGAGAATGATTGTTAGAGGGTGAACGTAGAAGCAGAGACCAGGTAAGGGTTTAGGAACAGCCCAGGAGAGAAGGGAAAGGGGCACGGTGAGGGGGGATGTACCTGGCCCACCCTCCCTCCTGGAGGTAGGGCTGTGGGACGTGCTGCTGGGTTGGGTGTGGATCAGATGGAGGGAAAGGAAAAAACCTCGTGGCTTTCGGCTTGAGCAACCCAGTAGATTTTGAGGTGGTGTTTTTGGAGATGGAAAGGACTAGGAAAGAAACGGGGGTAGGATAGGATTCCAGAGTTGCGTTAGGCCTTTTAAACTTTTAATACACATATTAGGTGTCAAAGACCTGAAACTGGAGATGTGGGTCTAGGTCTCGGTGGAAAGGTCAGAACTGTTGTGCATACGGGAGTTGACCCCCACAAGCCCATTGGGATGTGTGAATGCATTAGATGCGGTGGTGGGGAGAGAGCTGAGAAGCTGGGGCCACTCCGTCACTTACAGGTGGATGGAGGAGAGCTGGGGAAAGGAAGACGACCAGGAGTGTGGTCAGGAAGGCCAAGATGTCTTGGAAAGCTGGCTTGTATCTGCACATTTGTGTAGAGGAAGATTTTTCATTCTAAGCTCACGTTGGTTGGATTTCAGTTGCTTAGCCTCCAGAGGTCTTCGGCTTATCTTGGCAGTTCCATCAGGGTGCAGAGTATTGTTAAGTGATTAAATCGATATAAATTATTCACTGGCCTATCTTGTCTTTTAATGTTTTTATTCTGCCATCTGGGCACCCTTTGCGTGGCGCCGGGCTTCTGCGCTAGGTGCCAAGAATAGCAATGATAACAATTAGCATTTGCACGATGCTCCGCGGCTGTACTTGCCCTTTCTCTTACGCCCCCCGCTCAGACTTGCTGGCCTTCTCCTGGCTAAAGGACCAGGTGAGACCCCCTTCGCTAGGAATCGCGTCCTCTGCTGTGATGTGACTCCAGCGTCTTCTGAACTTCCCTCTCCCCGCACAAACCCTCGCGCCCCTGGCTTCGGCCTTGCACTTTCCTGTCTGGAACAGCCGCCCTTGTTTGACACCTGTGTCTGGTCACACGGGCCAGGCTGTCTGCAGGATTCATTCCTCCTGGGCTGCAAGCCACCGTGAGCTCCCATCTCAGCGTCTCTGAAGGCGGGGGGCGCTCAGCAGAGGGAGTCCTGTGCTCATCTCTGGTAACTCTGCTCCTGCCTCTTTCTTTTAATTGGTGACGAATCTTTTCTTTTACTCTTTGCTTAACTATGCTGTTAGCTTCCCAAGGGCAAACATGTCTTAGAAGAGTTGCGTCCCACCGCAGTGCCTAGCAGGGTCCATCGGGGCCCCCTGTGAGGGGTTTACGGCCTGGGTGGAGTTGCTGTCCTTTGATGCCCTCGTGGGGTAGGACAGGCACTTCCCACAAATGAGGAAGCTGAGGGAGAAGTGAGGATGTGGTTTGTCCCAGGTCACATAGCAGCTGGGGACAAGGCTGGGCCCAGCATTCAGACCACCAGCCCCCGTTTCCAACTCTTCCTCAGACCAGAGTTCCTGAACACATAAGCCATTCACTGTTGCGTGTTGTCTCCCACAGAAATTAGGGTGCTTTGCTTGCTACCTGCAAAGATGCATGACGGACTTTGGAGGGGAGCTTGACTGGACCCCAGTCTCTTTCCTCTGCCCTCACAGGTTACAGGCAAATACTAGAAGAACTCTTTGACCCTTTTTTGTTGTTGTTTTGTTTTATTGGTTTCTGGTTATGTGAGCTACAAATGGATTCTGGCTACTTACTGCCTAGGCAATCGCCTCCTCCCTCCCTTCTTGGCAGGAGTTCCCACAGGGCCGAGATCAGTGTTTTCTGGAGGCCACAGAGAGGTTTGAGAGGTGTCCCTGCAGAATTAACAGGGCCTGGTCATGCCAAGGAGACCTCAGTGTTGACTAGGTCCTTCTGTTTGCCTTTAACCTAAGCCTTGTGGAAGTCGCTTGTTCCTGGTGATGGAAGATGGATGGCCTGTGTGTAACACAGAACATTCTGGAAGTCAGCTGCTGATCTCCCCCTTGTTGACAAGACAGGAGCTTGGGACTTGGTGGAAAGTCTTGGATACTCCCTTATGACTGCTACCCCTGTGCTAAGGATCTTGCTCTGGGCCTTCTTCCTTTTAGCTTTAGAGAAACACAAAACACCACATTTAACACACCCGTGCCATCCAAGTTTGAGTTTTCAGGATCCAGAAATCCCACAGAACCAGGAGTTCTGACCGATAAGATGAGCTCTGGGTGTGCTCACTCTGCAGAGAGAAATGTAGCGTCGTCAGACCTCCGTGCAGGAGTTCAAAGACAAAGTGGCTCGTCCTCATGCCCAGATGTTCCCAAGCTGGTGACAGCCCTGTGCTGATGCGTTATTTAGATAGTACTATATTTAGCATCTCTGGTGGGGGAGAGGCTGTAGTTGCGTGCTGGGAGAAGCAGGAATCTACAGTGCTGGAGTATGCCTGCATCCATTCACCCACTGAACCAACACACCTCGAAACACTTGGCAGGCCCTATTCTACACGCATGGGACCTAAAGATCAATATTTTATTCCTGCCCTAGGAATTCCTCTTTACAAGGGGACATAGTGCAATTGAAAAGTATTCTAGTGAAAATGGGGACGGTGGGCCCCTCGGGCCAGCGGGAATAGGAAAGCTCAACCAAAGAAGCGATATTTCAGCTGGCCCTTAGCAGGTGACTAGCGGTGGGGCAGGTAGAGGAAGGGAGGAAGATGTTTAAGGCAGGGGAAGAAGCATGTGCACAGGCAACAGACAAGAAAGCTCGTGAGGTATTTGGGAAAAAAAGGACAGCATGTAGGAATGGAGGGGGCCAGGGATGTGGCCAGAAAAGTTATTTGGGCCAAGTTGTGAAAAGTCCTGTATGAACTTTATCCTGTGAACAACATGGATGTTTTTAAGCAGGGGAATGACTTCATGAGGGATGAGCCTTTGTCTTCTGTTCTTGGTTGTCGTCGTTGTGTTTTGGATGACAACTCTAGAACAACGTTCCTCAGCCTTGGCGCTCCTGATATTCGGAGCTAGATAATCCGTCGTGTGTGGTAGAGCGTGCAGCAGCATCCCTGGCCTCTCCCTGCCAGAAGCCCGTAGCACCCCCACCCCTGCCATCCCCGCCCAGTCGGGACACCAAAAAGGTATCAAGACGTTGTCACATGTCCCCTGGGGACTAGTGTGTCCATTCTCCCTGCTCTGCTGCTGCCTGCCCTCCCAGTTGAGGGCTGTTCCAGAAGCGAGCAGTCTGGAAAAACCAGTCGGAGTAAGAAACTGGAGATAAGTCCAATTCAGAACTGCTTGTAATACTTGACTCAAAGGAAGTCCCGAACTAAGGCAGCAGAGCAGGAATCGAGAGGAGATTCTAATTCCAAGGGAAGGGCCAGCCGTATCCGGCACGATCCAGGCACCTGAATCAGTGTGGCCGAGTCTGTGTTGGTGACTGACTGCAATCCCTCGGTGAAGCTGTGAACACTGGATAGGGCGTGGAGGGACGGAAGGGGCCCTAGACGGGGAGTAAGCTCTGTTTCTGGGTCCAAGTCCCCTGACTTGGCTAGGTCTCAGGGTCCTTCACGTGGGACGTGTGTCTGTAAGAGTATCTGTCTTAAAAAAAACAAAAAAAAACCCCACAAACCTGTCTTTTAAAGTGTTCTTGGACCCGATTCCAGCCTGCCACACAACACTGAGCACTGCTCAGACACCGTCAGGGTGTCCAGGAATGCAGAGTTAGCCCCAAATCCCACGGGGCAAGGGCTCAGTCGTACAAGGCTCGGGATGCCAGTTGCCAGCCCCACGCTGGTACCCGGGCGTCCGAGTGCCCGCGGCAGACGGGAGGTTCCGGCCACCACCACCTCAGGTTCCGCTCACTTGCTGGAAGGTTCACAGAACCTGAAGAAACACTGAGGGACACTGATGAGTTTATCAGAGGGTATGACGAAATATATGAATCAACAGCCAGAGAAAGAGAAACCTAGGGCAGGATCCCACACAAAGGAGCTTCTGTCCTTGAGCTTGGGACCTGGCCTGGTGCCACGTATGGGAGCATTAGGGTTCTCTAGGCTGCGAGCTTGCCAGCAAAAAGCCAAAAAGCTGTCCTCTGAGATTTTTATGGAGGCTTCAGTACATAGTCATGATTAGTGAGTTATTGACCATTGGCTAATTGAACCTCCAGCACCTCTCTCCTCCCTGATGTTGGGGTGGGGCTGAAAGTTTTAACCTTCTGATGGCATGGTTGGTCTTCCTGGCAACAAGCCCCCGTCCTTCGGTGGTGTCCACAGATCCCTTCACTAACACAGGAGACATCTTTATCCTCTCGTTACTTAAATTCCAAGAGTTTTGGGAGCTGTAAGCCAGGAACTGTGCACAAAGACCAAATATATGAGAAATGTATTCTGGTTATCTAAGTAATCAAATATGTACTAATCACAGTATTGCACCTGTGCTTTCTGTGTCATGGAACCCTAAGATCGCAGGTTTGTGGAAGCCCTTTGAAAACTGTCGTGCGCTTTCTAAATGAACAGGACTTCTTGGCTGTACAACACTTAGGAGTGAGGGCAGGGGGGACGAGCATATGCAAGATCCGAATGGAGAAGGAAGTCTCGACCGTGTGCCGCCTCCAGCTGCGGGCTTGTGGATGATGAGGCTGGACAACGCTCAGCTCATGAAGCCCTTGCATGTGGGGAGGGGACGCTGGGACTTGGCGGGGAGAAATCTGCTGGTGTTGTGATGATTAACATCTCAGCTGTGAGGGGCGGATCTCTGTCACAACACGATGCTGTTCTCCGGTCTTCTGTCAGCAGTAAAAACAGACTCTAGAGCTAAGCGTTAACCAAAATATGAAGGTGCCGCGTTAAACACGAGCAGATGGTGGACCCAGCAGGAGAGGGAATGGCCAAGAAGTGGTCTATTTTAAACATCTGATTATTTTTCACCGGAGAACATTCTCCTTTCATCCGTTTCCCAGGATACTTTTTTGACTCTAGAGAGCCTCAGGTGAGGTACTGATCTTTGGGGGGTCTTGTTTCCCTCACCTAAGGAGAAAACCTGGGGTCGGGGAGGGCCTTTCTGATGAGGCACCAACCAGGATCTTTCTATGGATGGGTTATGGATCAACACAAAGATTTGTGCCATAGGGTAGCTCTCTTGGGAAGCAAGGAGGTGACTGACGAGTGTAGGCATAGTGGTGGAACCACCTTTAGTTCAGCCTACTCATTGGGAAGACCGAGTCCCGGGCAATTTGAGTGATTTGTCCAGGGAAGTTCTCTCTGGACGCCGGAGGTCTGCACCCCTTGATAACCTGCCTGCCAGACCAGCACACCTTCCTCACTAAGACGTGGTTGCCTTTGGCTATTTCCAGCTCTGCATTTTTCAGTCATCTTAAAAAGAATAAATATGACTCGACCTGTATCCAGAGCTGGGCACAGCTTTTCTTTCCTTCTGTACAATTTGATTATTGAAGGTGGTAACTGCTTGGATCACTTACCTTTGTTGGAGGCCTTGTGGTCATTGTGTTGTGCTGCTTCCCCAGGCTCTTGTCTGTGCTGCGCTGGGTCCCCGGGAGGGCCTTGGACCTGGCGGAGTGACAAGGACTGTAGACCTGGGCGTATCCCTGTTTTAACACCTAAGTAGGCCTGGAGAGAATAAATGCGATTCAGACTTTGTCCAGAACCTGGATGATCGAACATTCTGTATGTGTACCTGGGATAGGCACCTGTTAAAATAAGGACGCATCCATCCACCATTCTCAACCCATGCATTTGCTAGAAGCTTACCGGTTATCTAGTGTGTAAGGCATTTGCCTGAAAGTGAGAATTTGTTGAGGAATTGTGTTACTGCCTAATTGCAGTTACATCGTCCCAGTTTCTGAGCAACTCCGGATTTGAAAGATTTCCAGTTTAAAAGCATTGTGTACATAAGATGTGTCGAACATGCTTGGATGCTTGGTGAGGAAAAGCCCAAGACTGGAGGGTGGGTGATAACTTGGACCCTGAAAGATCGCCTTCCGGAGCAGCAGGACTCACGGGATGGTGTGTTCACGCCTCTCGGGGAGCCGAAGGGCCAGCAGGCAGACTTCCACCAGCCTGTCCAAAATGAGGTCTGGCAGTGCGTTACCTGTCTAGCTTCAACAGGAAGCACCATTGATCCCCTCATTTTGTACTCCCTCCTCAAATGGTTTTCTGTCTCGGGGCGGAGAGGGAAGTTTTAGATAAAGATGAACCTACATTCTCTCATTTTAGCTCTTCTCACAGAGATGAACCACCCCCCTCCCCCACCCTATAATCCTTTAGAGGGTTTCACACCAATCACATCTATCCTTCTTTCTTTTTCTAAGCCTCTGAGTCTTTGCTGGATGGTCACATAGAGGTTCAGGTTAGCTGTTCTTTCAAGCTGCACCCCCACTTTTCAGCTGGACCCGAAGTGACATTTCAGTGTGATACCACATCTACATTGGTCTCTAAAACACAATCACTTGGCATAGAGAACGTGAGCTAGCTATGATCGTCTTAGACCATCTGTGGCCATCTGATAGCAGGTTTGGTTGGAGAGTTCTATCCAGCGTTACCACTGAAAAAATGGTGCAGTTCCAAGTAGGCAGGATGCGTTATTGCTGATGGCTGCCCCACAATTCCTCTCTGCCCCAGGATGGGAATCAGAGGCATCGCTTTAAGGTCCTTGGTTAAGGGTTATTTTAGACAGCAGGCACCCATTTATCTTCCTGACTCTGAACAGGCAGAGGGAGAGGAGGAAGCTGGCTCCCTGCTGAGCAGAGAGCCCGATGCGGAGCTCGATCCTAGGACCCTGAGATCATGACCTGAGCCGAAGGCAGAGGCTTTAACCCACTGAGCCACCCAGGCGCCCCATGAAGTCAGAGTCCATTTCGTGGCTGCTACTCAGCGAGTGTGTGTTCATTCCGGAACCTTTCCCCTCCTCCCCCCGAGGCCCCAGCAGTAAAGATGCTATTGTGCCTGCTTGCTGATGTATGCAGATTGAACGTTCCCTCTTGATTCTCGGACTTAAACTTCTCTGCTCTCTAAAACCATAAATAAGCTCCGTATTGCAAAATACAGAAAAAAGTTGGAAGAGCTGGATAAGGATGAAATAATATATGAATTAAGAGGATTCAGAAGCCTTATGAGTAGCACTAAAGTGTGGTGGAAATGGCGTTATCAGCAGTCTGGAGTGGTAAAGGACCGAGTAAATGAAGTAGTAAGAGGAATAGTCAGGAGAAAAATTTCAAAGACTGTTTTTTCAAGGGCAGGGGCAGAATAAACAGTGTCCCTGATTCTGTTTGCACTGTGAGTGCTCCCTGGAGGACAGTGGGGAAGGATGCCTGAGAGAAGATCTAACTCTACTCCTCTTGACGGTTTTGTTGTTGTTTTTTAATGTCAGTCTGTAAGTATGGACCTCTTTGGAGTAGAGCTGACACACAACGACATGAGTTTCAGGTGTACGACGTAGTGATTGGACAAGTTTCTCCGCCATGCTGTGCTCACTACAAGTGGAGCCTGCACCCATCCCGAGACACCGCTGTCCCGGTATTGTCGACCGTATTCCTTCCGGCCCCTTATTCCCTGACTTACTCATTCTGTAACCGGCAGCCTGTACCTCCTATTCCCTCTCACCCACTTTGCTGAACCCCCTGCTCCCCTCCCCTCTGGTAACCGTCAGTTTGGTCTCTGTATTCCTGAGTCTGATTCTGCTTTTTGTTCATTTTTAACGATTTTACTTATGAGTGGAATCTGTGGTATTTGTCTTTCTCGGACTTAGTTCACTTAGCATAAAGCCCTCTTGGGTCCGTCCATGTTGTCACAAATGGCAAGATCTCATTCTTTGCTACGGCATCTCATTCTTTTGCTACTCCGATGCGTATATACCACATCTTTATCCATTCGTCTGTTAACGGATACTTAGGTTGCTTCCGTTAGATCTAGGCTGTTGCAAATAATATTGTAATAAACATAGGGATGCATGTATCCTTTCGAATTAGTGTTTTTGTTTGCTTTGGGTAAATACCAAAGTGGAACTATTGGATCATATGGTATTTGTATTTTTAATTTTTTGAGGAATCTTCATACTGTCTTTCCCAAGTGGCCGCACCAGTTTGGGTTCCCACCAACAGTGCACGAGAGTTCCATTTTCTCCACATCCTTGCCAACACTTTTTTCCCCCCATTCTAGCCATTCTGAGAAGTTCAAGGTGACCTCTCATTGTGGTTTTGATTTGCATTTCCCTAATGATGAGTGATGTTGAGCATTTTTCATGTGTCTGTTGGCCATCTGTAGGTGTAAGTACTGATCTTTTCATTCTGCAGTTGGATCATCTCCCTCTTGGTGTTTAAAACCCATGTACAGTTTTCCGTTGGCCGCGGAATAAAACGAACGACCCATAAGGAGGCTCCCGAGAACCTTCTGCACGTCTCCCACTGAGCCCTTCACCTCTGTGCTCTGCATCTGGCTTACACTGGCTGCTTTCAGGTCTTCAGCGAGCACTACTCCTGCCTGAGGCTTGTCTACAGCTAACCCCTCAGCCTAGAACCCTCCTCCCTCCCCACTGTGCCTAGCCAACTTCTTGTCCATCTAGGTTTCACCTCGGTGTTTTTCAACAAAGCCTTTCCTGAGGCCCCGGACTAGGTGAGGTCCCCCATTGTGTGCTGCGAGTGTCTGCAGTGCTAAAGCAATTAGGACCATTGAAACAGGACTGATTGCATGACGTGGTTAGAGATCCTTGAAGATAAGGGCGTATCTTTTTTCCCCCCTTCTGTGTCCTGGCACCTTGCCTAGTGTTCAGTAAATACTCATGGGTGAATTAATGAATTAGAGGCCATTTTCCTGTCGGCAGGACTTTTAGCTTATGGAGCTAAGAGTTATTTTAGCTAATATGCAGCAGTTGAATAATCTCAAGGTGCGTTTGAATACTGGGAGGAAGGGGAGGCTGGCATGCTTTATCCTGTGAAAGGAAGACTGAGAGCTGGCTTCAGTCCCAAAGGCAAGTGTGTAAGGCATTTAGTTCTAAGATGATCTCTTATAGGCAAAGCAAGAACAGCTTAACATACTCATGTGTTGGGGGCCCTTCCCAAATTTTCCCTAGAAAAGAGTGGTTGTTACTTTGCATTTTCTCAGTTAATGTAGATCAGCAAATACTGTTAGCAGAAGAGAACTTCTCCTAACATGACTTTAGTGCTGGCTCTAGTTTACGGAGGTCGTAGACTGGAGCAGGTTTTAAATTAAGAAGGAAAAAACCAAACTTATTCCTGACTTGGTCTAAGGCCGTGACTTTTTAATAACTGTGACAGTGATTATAAATTATAAATTAAGACTCGTTCTCCAGGGAGAGCACTGTGCTAGTCTTGGATGGTAGAGATCAAGAGTATATATTTACACAACAAAAGAGGAAAGCAGCTATCCAGTGATGACATCACATACGAAATTGAAAAGGAGTGTTTCAGAGAGCTTGGGTGGAAACGAAGATGTTGTGCTCTGGAAAACCGTCTCAAATAACTTAAACGTGTGGTATGACTGGGGATTGCTTAATTCACATACTCGGTCCTTTGTACAGGAAGAGTTCCCATTCCAGGAACTATAGTCATGTTGCTGGGAGTAGGATTTTAATAAAGCCTCAGCTGCTTGGTAAGGTCTAGGCATATATTTAGCTGCATGAAATGTACTAGCTTTGAGCAAACCTTCCTTAGCATCTTTAGCAAGCAGGTTAAATGGGTTTGATGTCGCAGCCTTACAAAACCAACTTGCCAGCCACACGCAGGACTTTGTGATCTTTCCAAAACTTCAACAAGAACACATTGCTTTATAACTGTTTCTTTTCTTTTTAAAGATTTTATTTATTTGCCCGACAGCGAGAGAGGGAACATAAGCAGGGGGAGTCAAGAAGGAGAAGCAGGGGGAGTCAAGAAGGAGAAGCAGGCTTCCTGCTGAGCATCTCCCTTTTTGACATTTGACTTTTATTTCATTTAAATAACAGGAAATAGTGGATTTTATGGTAACTTTGCTATTATAGAATGAAGCTCACTTCTCTGCCTTTTTTCTTTATTTTCTTCCCCCTGTCCTCCTTTACTCCAAGGAAGCCAAGTGGCTTTTTTCCCATCCCAATCTCTATGCATGAAGTTAAAAGTTCTTCCTGGCATCCGGATTAGCTTGGTTCTCATTGAGGAAAGAGCGTGGAACAAGTTCAGCAGAGATCTGGGTTGGGGCTCAGGAATCTACCTGGCCCAGCATATACATGGATTTTTAAGTTACTCGTCAGGTCTGGACACACAGAATATAACTCCCTCTCTGTAAGTTAGAGAGCTTCCCAGTGAAGAGCATTTGGGGGAAAGGGAAGGTTATCACTGTTCCGGGAAGCCTTTCACAGGATGAACAAACGGAAACCAGGAAGCAGGACTTGCTGCTGGAGCAGGACTTAAATTCAGGAAAGCAATTGGAGTTGTCCGGTGTGTGTGCCCGTGATGCGTTGTGTGCCCATGGTTCTGCTGGGTGTCCTTGGTTGTGTCCGTGCTCCCCCAGAAAGGGGTGTCTCCACATCTCCTTCACACCCAGGGCTCCACTTCCTGCTGCACTTGATGGTAACTGCTGAGCACTTACTGTGTGCCAGGCGCTGTGCTAAATGTTTCATATACATCAGTTCATTTAATCGGAGCAGCAACCTTAACATGGAAGCTATTTCCTTACTTGACAGATGGGGAAGCCGAGCCTGTGATAGGCTCATAGCTGATACCCGAGTCTTTGATATTTTTTTTAATGAAAGTATAGTTGATACAATGTACATTAGTTTCAGGTGTACAACATAGCGATTCAACAAGTCTGTACATTATGGTTATTGCAAATATAGCCTGTCTGTCCCCATAGAATGTTGTTATAATAACATTGACTGTGTTTCCTATGCTGTAGCTTTTACCCTCATGACTTACTCCTTCCGTAACTGGAAGCCTATACCTCCCATTTGCCTTTACCCATCTTTCCAATTCCCCGTACCCTCAGTCCTCTAGAACAATTTTGTTCTATTTATGGGTCTGTTTCTCCTTTATGCCTATGTTTTATTTTTTAGATTCTGTATACAAGTGAAATAATAGGATTTTTGTCTGACTTTTTTCACTTAGCATATGTCCTCTAGGTCCATCCATGTTGTCACAAATGGCGAGATCTCATCTTCTTTATGGCTGTATATTATTCCATTGTGTGTATGAACCACGTCGTCTTCTCTATTTGTCTATTGATGGACACTTAGGTTGCTTCCATAGCTTATAAGTAATGCAATAAACCTATAGGGGTGTGTATTTCTTTTCAAATTAGCGTTTTGTTTTCTTTGAGTAAATATCCAGTGGTGGAATTACTGGATCATAGGGTAGTTCAATTTTTAATCTTTCGAGGAACCTCCATACTGTTTTCCACAGTGGCTGCACCAATTTACATTTCTACAAATAGTACACGGGGGTTCCTTTTTCTCCACATCCTCGCCAACACTTGTTATTTCCTGTCCTTTTGGTTATAGCCATGCCGACAGGTGTCACGTGATGTCTCTCATTGTGGTCTGCATTTGCATTTCCCTGATGAGTGATGTTGAGCATCTTTTCAGGTGTCTGTTGGCCATCTGTATGTCTTCTTGGAAAACTACTCATGTCCTCTGTCCATTTTTAAATCATCTTTTAAGTGTTCTATAAGTTCTTCATATATTTTGGATGTTAACCCCTCAGATACCTTAACCTCCTTGCTCTCCAGTTCCTGCAGTGGGAGCCCAGTACAAAGGAAGGGAAGATGGCCAGCAGCATACTGGTGGGGATAGTCTTTATTTAGCTGCTCCACTGATTAGTTTGGGAGACTAATCATCTTTTTGGGAGTCCCCCCCCCCCCCCCGATTAGTTTGGGAGACTAATCATCACGGGGTTCAGGGGTCTGGGCCCATGAACGTGATCTTCAGGCCTCACCTATGGAGAGGATAGTGGGTAGTCCTGCTTGGATGAGTGAAAATATCTAATCTTAAGCCCTCCAGACTCTATTACTCAGAAGAACGAAACGTGACCCACTTCCTACCGTGAGGGCAGTTAGCTAAGATGTCCCGTGCTTTCTACAACTTGGCCATGCCTGCCAAGTACCACACACTAGGCACGGCTGCTGTGGTGCCGAGAAGAAACTGTCGGCTTGGTTTGGAAATATTTTTCTTCCCCATCCATAAAAGTACTGCTTCAAAATGGGCACCTTTACACCAAACAGAGGACGTCACTTAGGACATCTTTGCAAAGTGTTTGTGTTTTCTGAGCCCCATTTAAAGAACCGAGCTATGAATATCTCAGTGTGTTTGAGGGGTACACGTTTTTCTGGCCTGGAGGGATCCTTGGTGGCCTCACTCTAGTTCTCCACTTACTGTCCTGGCATGTTGCACCTGGGCTTCAGGTAGGGTTGGGGAAGCCACTTGCCATCCTGGGCTGGTGTGCTCCGTCCTGGCTCGGGCGGCATCTGTGTCCCACGTCTCCCCTCCCTGCCTTTTAACAGTTTTCCTTTGGAACTCACAGCGTGTCCACTTCCTTCTGTGCTGGTCACCTTTTGTTTGTCAATGCTTCTCTCTGTGACTGATCATAGACTGGTTTGGGTGGAGAAAGTCAGTGGCTTCTGTGTTGCTTGAGGGGTAGAAGCTGACCAACGTGATACTGCATGTCGAGTTCTAGCCCAAAATTCATGTCCCAAGAAATGCCGTTTGCCTGGTTTCTCAATTTTAGCAAAACGGACTCCTCTTGCACCCTGGAACCAGAGCCCTGATTTTTCAATTACGGAAGAGATTTCAGTGCCTACCGAACCACGGCGTCACGGCAATGCTAAGGGTCCAGCTGTGAACAAGGCCGACCGTGGGCCTGCTGTTCGTGCCCTACCACGGGGAGGAATGGACGGCCCGTTATTGAGTCTGCCACCAGGTTAGGGGGCTCCCCTCTCGTCCATTGCCAGGAGACAGTGCCCGGACGGTGCTTTCGGTCGAGGTGACGTTGCAACCCAATCTTTAGTCTGCCTGATTCTTAAAGTACCTAGTGGCTTCGTTTGGCCTGTCATTGTAGGTGGCTGGCTGTTGGCACTTTTTTCATGTGTGCTTATGGGACCCTTTACATGTGTAAAATACACACTCAGCGGGACCTGGGCTGCTGTAATGAAGTTCATATTTCCCCACGAAGGGGAGACAACAGAGGACTTGAGGTCACAGATCCTTTGTCTGGTCCCGGCTCTGACCCTAGCTACTTACTGTGAACTTGGCCGAATTGTTCTGTGCTCTCCCACCCTAAGTGTTCTTCTCTGTGACGGATTAGTGAAAACCCTGCTCATCTTAACTTGAGTTTTAAACTAAGATGAAATGATTAAAGTATTTGAAGTTACTTATTTTAGTGTAAGATTGTGGAGGTGACACTCAATAATTCAAGGAAGTGAATGTTTCCAGTGTCCCTGTTCTCCTTTGCCTAGAGTCCATTTTGATTCTGAGGCTCCTTTTTGAAATATGGATTTTTTTTTTAAACTTTGGCACATTCATTTGAAGCTTAAAAAAAAAAATACAGTGCTTGGGCCCCACTCTGAGATTTCATCTTAATTACTCAAGTGTGGGACATGGGCATTGGTTTTTTTTTTTTTTCTCCTTTTTTAAGATCTGCGGATAATTCTTAAATGCCGGCCAGCATTAACAATCCCTTCTCTCAGGGTTTTGAAGTTTAAACTAGGCTAGATCCAAATATTGATTTTTAGGAAAGGCATGGCTATCCATGAACAACGATTTGCGGGACATTGAAAGGATCCCAGTAACCTGGAAATGCCTTAGGCTTTCGATTTTCCCATCCCCTGAATCTCTGCAAGATCCCATCTGATCCTGCCTTCTAGACTACACCGTGGCCACAGTCCTCACTGCCCTGTTGTCTGATGCTTACAGTGCTCTGACGATGTGGGATTGCACTGCATTCTGGGGACCGCTTGGTGAGGTACATCTGACTTTGACTCACGTTGTACAGCTGAGGAAACAGGCTCAGAAGCTTACTCCTCAACTTACTCAGGCTAGTAAGTGGTAGTGGGAATTCTTCCCCAGGCTGCCTGACTCTAGAGCCCACAGGCTCAGCCACACTACTCTGCTATGGTGGTGAGTGCAAATAGGTAAATGTCGCCCCCTTCTTGATACAGCGTTTACCTTTTAGCGCAGGGGCTTTCTGGAGATGATGCTTTTAGCTCCGGATCGAGAATATTCAGGCTGGAATTTCATGCTCAGCCATAGGCAGTGAGGGTCTGTGGTGCCTGCCGATCAGTTACCAAGTGAAACCACAAGCTTGCTGTCTCACAGACGTGTTTGCGCTTGGGAGCATCTGCAGAACTGCCTGGTTCCTGGCCCCAGGGATTGATGTGATCGGTGTGAGGGGTTACATGCCACCGGAAGCTAAAGGCCCCCCTCCCCACGCCCCGCCCCGGGTGGTTCTAACCTGCAGCCAGCATTGAGAGTTCCTGCCCTGGGCGGCCATGCCCTCCAGCTGAGAACTGCCTTTGCAGGCCCTGCAGACAGCTGGGGAGAGGCCCCTGGGGGGTGGGGGCTGGAGGGTAGTTCTCCATACTGATGTGTCTTGGTTCACAAAGACCTCTGCCTTCTCCAGTGACTACACAGGGCTCTTTTGAAAAGAAAAATCACAAGTTCTTGGATAATCATGTCAGACTTGGATCTCCTTAGATAGGACGGAGTTAAGCACCGTTTGGGGGGGGGGGTGACAAGTTGAGTGGCGCTGTAATTGGGTTATGTGGGTTAGGCTTGTCTGTCTTATAATCTCCCTCCAAGGAAAGCTGGTGTAGAGGTCAGATTTGTTGGAATTCCTTGAAGGTGAGACAACAAGAGGCAAGACAGAACCTTGATTCTAGAGAGTTTCTATCTGGCCTGTAGAATTGATGGCTTCCTGTCAAAAGAATATATTTCATGGTTTTCTCAGACATTAGGAGAACCCATGCCAGTAGAGCGTATAGGCTGCTATTTGCGTCCTCTGCAAACCAAAACAATTTTTATTAAATTGAGGTGAAATTCACATACCATAAAATTAGCTACTGAAAGTCAACAGCGCAGCGCATTTAATGCATTCACAGTGCTGTGCAACGACCATCTCTGTCTAGTTACAGATCATGTTCATCACTCAGAAGGAAACCTCCCTCCAAATCCCGTGAGTCTCCACAGCTCCTGTCTGTCTGCCTCCTGTCTCTGCAGTGCTCCTTTCTCCCTTCTTAGCCTGTTTTCTTGGCTGTTTACTCTGCATCGATCATGTCCTGCCTTGTTTGGGATTACAGAGGCAATGGATCTTCCTCGGGTGGGTAGGTCTGGGGAGGGAAGGGATGGTGGGTTGCTGGCTATGTCAGCATGTAAAGCAAAATTTGATGGTGGTTAAAATTGCCCTTGGAAGTCCTGTCAATTGCTCGTCAAGTGTGGCATGCACGATGTAGGGTAAACAGCTCTGCTCAGTAATTTGTAGACACTTTAAGCGGAGAATCCATGAAATAGGATAAAGATGGGGAAGCAGGAAGCTGCGAGGAGGCAAATGTCACCCATCCCGTCCCATCACAATGCAGGGTTTGCTTCGTTCTGCTGTAACAGTGACCAGCTCTGATCTCAGCACATGTCCACGTGTGTCTTTATTGTGGGGTTGGAGGAAATAGAGCAGCATCTAGCACAGTGGGCACATAGTAGGTGCTGAACTGTTTCCTTGATTGGAATCTAGAGCTTGCTTGATCAGGTGTGTAATACACAATGTTCTTTAAGAAGTGATGGAAGCCTTCGGTCATCTATCTCCTCAGTTGGCATCAATTGTTGCTGTCTTTTCTTGGCTTGCCTGCCCCTGCCAAATAGCTATTACTGTCCTCAGGATTTGGTCCCATCACTGTTGAGAAATACACTCTCAATACACTCTATGTGAACTACCTACCTACCTGGGGGTATTTTCCATACAGTCAGGTTATAGGTCTCCGTGTTTCTACCTGATTACATGGCGCATATCACAGTGTGTTTTACATGGAAACCCAATGCCTCATAAATGCATTGTTTACAGATTCCTGTCTCAGAAAACATTGATCGAGTATCTATATGCCAGGGATACGGAGCATCTACTATGCGCCCAAGAACGTATTTGAAAGATCTGGCGGTAGTGGAGTGAAATGGATGTGAAAGAAATGCCTGCAAAACCATGAAGTTCGTCATAGGAGGAGGGGTGGCTGCAGCTTGCAGTTAGTAAGGGCTAACCTGGGAGGGCACAGGGAGGGAAGGTCAGGGTTCAGTGAGGACAGGGACCTGGAACATGGACTCTGCCCACATGGAGGAGTGAGGGAAGGGTGTTCTGAGCTGCGGAAACAGCATGTACAAAGGGCAAGGGCAACAAACCTTCACTGTAATGGCCTGATAGTAAACCTTCCAGGCTTTCAGGCCATAGGGTGTGTCACGAGGACACGACCATCATCCAAGTGCAGGAGTAGCCATAGACTGTGTGGGAGTGGAATGTGTGCTTGTGTTCCAGTAAAACTTGGACACCAAAATTTGACTTTCATGTTATTGACATGTTGTCATTTGGTATCATTTTTCACCCTCCCCCCCCCCCCCCCAGCCATTTAAACATTTAAAGCTCATACTTACCTCCTGGGCTGTACAGAAGCAGGTGGCACACTAGACTTGGCCCAGGGCTCTGGTTTGCTGAGCCATGCACAAAGGCAGGGAAGGAGCAGGTACTGAAGCAGCAGAGCAGCAAGTACTTAGGGGATGCCGTGACGCAGTGGGTGCGGGCGGAGGCTGAGGGTCTCCGTTTCCAACACGCTCGCAGGTAATGGTGAGCTTCGGGGCCTCACTTGGAGCAGCAAAGAGCTAAAGCAGCGTTAGGGGCCCTGATGCTGTGCTCAGTTCTGTGGGATGGGGAAATAGAGACCGTTTTCTGCCCGTAGCTGTTTTCAGTCTATGGAGAGAGAAGACATTTATATAAGTAGATAGATGGACTCTCCCAGAATAGGAATTAAACAGCTAGTGCCAGGCAGTGAGGTTTTCCAGTGCCGGGGCACGTGGACCGCAGGGGTCTGGCCAGAGGAGCCCCCGGGGGAGCCGGGACTGAGCCCCTTGGCTGTCCAGCATCTCAACGATGTCCACATACCATCCTTCTCTCCACTCTGTTCCTATTGGGATTTTCCTCACTCTTCTTGTCCCTTTTCCCTGGAGCCATTCCTGACCCCACTTACACAGCGTGGAGACGTTGAGTACAATTTCTTGGGTGTGCTGGACTCCCTCGGCCTGGACGGGAGGTCCCAGGAGCGAGCTCGGAGGGATGACAGCTGTAGTGAGGCTGAGGAAAGGTCCCTCCCTGAGGCGTTGGGGACAAGATCTGAAAGTCCTTGCAGCTGGGCAGAAGGTAGGTTTACAGGACCGGGGAGGAGGGAGGCTAGAACACTCAAGGGGAGAAGCGATGTTGACAGTTAACAGCTGGCAAATGCTCAGTTCTCTCCGGAGCTGGCTCAGAGCATTCTTAATGTCTATTCCGACGTGCTTAGGTACTAGGAAGCTCTGGAGAATCTTCCGTGAAGATACACTCGTTACAGCAGCTCAGGGGCAGAGAGAAGACCCTGTGAACTCGGTTCTTCATAATGCAAAAAATGACTTTGGCTTTGTATCCTGGGCTGGGAGATTGGGGGTGCCAGGGGTGCAAATCGAGGGTGGTTTGTGTTCCCATTAATGAGTGTCGTGAGACTGTTGCCTCATGACTTACTGTTCTTGCTGGTGAATTCGAGACCAGTGCAATAAGGGCCAGGGGCTTGCTTTTAAAAAGGGCAGTGACCATCTGGAGGAGAGCGCCGTGGAAAGGCAAGACCAAAATAAAGCCCGCTGGCTGCTTGGGCCCAGGCAGCGGACTGGCCGCTAGCTCTGGACGTGCAGCAGTCGCTCCACGAGGGAGGTCGGTTCTACTGACCCAGACACGCGTTCCGGCTGGCCTTCTGGTCATAAGAGCTATTAGTTTCAGGTTTGCTGAGAATGTTCTGTAGCCGTGAAACCAGGTGTGGGCGCGCATGTGCACACACAGCTGGGTTCTAAAGCAAACAGACCCGTGGCGATCACATACCTATAAAATTCAGAAATGTGTCGGACAGATGGAAGGCACGCTGCCAAGAGTGACAGCCCGCCGGCCCCGACGCTGCTGCCCTGTGCGTCCGAGCGGCGGGTACGGGCTGCACGTTACACTCGCCTTGGGAGCGCCTCTGTCCCCTGGGATTCTGACTTGGTCTGAGATGGAACTCTGTCTTGGTGTTGTCACGCTCTCAGGTGAGGAGAGTGTGCAGTCCGGGCCGGCAGCCCCCCAGCTCAAGGGAGAGGGCTTACTCACTTCCCAAGGGCTGTGTTGTTCCCTGCTAGGAGTTGGCTGGCTTCATGACCTTGTAAATCCCATAGCAGCTGGGGGAGCTTGAGCAGGATTTTGGGGCGTGTTTGTGGCTTAAAGAACGCACAAGTAAATTGAGGTTGCTGACAGTTCAGGAATATGCAAATACGCTTTCAATTTGCTTACACTTTGTTTCGCTTCTGCAGGAAAATGGCTTTGTCCCTGAATGCAGCATATCAGAGCAGAGGTTCCCAAGACTTGAGGATGGGCTCTTTCGTCTCGGTTTTGGCATGTGTGGTTTTATCCTCATCGGTAGCACACTAGATGTTCCCTCCGATGCTGCGGTTCTGTCCCGTCCTTGAGACGATGGCGCACAGCTCTGGTGGATGTCACCAGATGCAGGCTCGGCAGTCTTGCTGGCAGAATTCTGATTACATTGATCTGTGGCATTCTCTTAGGATCTGGAAAATGCCTCCAGTCCTGTGAGTTACTTACCTGTCAGGGTATTAGATCACCTTGTGCTTTGAAATGACAAGGGAGGAAGATGTGTCAAGGTGGCTTTACAAGGTCTCTGGAGGGCCCTCAGAGATAGCGACACCCTTGTAGACCCCTGAAAGCTGTATTTCTCTCTGACTTTCTTGTTTTCACCTTCCAGTACACAAGGGTCTGGATCCCTGACCCTGATGAAGTGTGGCGCGCAGCTGAACTAACCAAGGACTACAAGGAGGGAGAGAAGAGCCTCCAGCTCAGACTGGAAGATGGAACGGTAAGTGCGGGCCATGCAGGGGCACACGGGGTCTGCCGTACTAGGCAGGGTGGTACGCTGCGGGCTGGAGTTTCCCCCACAGAGTAGAGCTGCTGTCGATCACCTGCATGGAAGTGGTAAACCGCAAGAAGAAATCCATGCCCACTGGAGTTGGCAGCTGAGAGATGTCTGGTGACCACGGCAAGGATCTCTGTGGAGGGGGAGGGAGGGTTCCCTTCATGGGGCTGGGGCGTCAGTGGGAGGTGAGGCAGGAGGTGCCGGGAGAGATGGCGCCTGGGAGAGTGGTTGGAGCGCTGGCTGTGGACCCAGCCTGTTTGGGGATTGGGACGCTCAGCCGTTGCCGGCTCTGTGCCCTCGGGCACGTAAGCAGTCTTTCTGTTCCAGTTCCTTCATCTGTTCCATGCGAGCGATGGTTTGTCTAGGGGCCTTTTGAGAAGAAAAGGAGTTGCTGTGTGACGTGTGCTTAGAACAGGGCCCGGCACGTGAGCCCTCCACGTGTGCGGACTGCTCTAGCGAGATGACTTTATAGCCGCCCTTCGGGTGGCTTCAGTCAAAGGGAAGACAGGGTAGTTAACCATGAACTCTTCCTCCGGTACCATCTGATTTTTACCTTTTCACGAGCCTTTTGTGACCACCCTTCCCTGTGAAGTGTGCATTTCACAAATACTCGAATACTTGCACCGTGCCGGGTCTTGGGGTGTGTGTGGCCCCGCCATTGGGGGGAGGGCACCGAAGGCAGGTGGATAAGGAGGGGGACAGAAAAGACAGCCCGAGGAGGGGAAGGCGCTGAGGGAGTTGGAGGGGGCGTGGAAAGGAAGACTCCGGGCGGCGGAATGAGCGTGCCGAGTGTCCCGGGCAGCAGCGGTGTGCGTGCCCAAGCCCCGGGGCTGCACGGTGTTCCCTTTGCGTGTTGAAGGAAAGGAGGCCTGTGCACCGAGGCACCTTGTGAAGAAGGGGTCAGAGAGGTGGCCCGAGGACGCAGGCACACGTCATCCGGGCGGGCCTTACAGTGGGGGAGACCGCGAGAGACACAGGCGTTGGCCAAAACTCAGGAGCGCGGTTGGCACACAGTGTTACAGGAGTTTCCGGTGCGCCGCATGGAGATTCGACAAGTGTACGCCTCGTGCCGTGTGGGAATTAGGCTCCGGGAAAGAAGTCCTACCGAGAGATGAATGCCACGTGAAAGGTTTTTTTTTTTTTCCCCCCCTTCGATTCCATATGAGAAACAGGTTTTGAAGGAAGTGGCAGGGGGAAAGCAAGAATTGGCTTTGGGGTGGGTTACGTCGGAGGGGCTGCCATGGAGCAGGAATTGGGTGGAGGGAAGGCCGGAGAGGAGCTGGCCTCCCTCTGAGACTGCACAGCTCTCAAAGTTGGGACCGCGTCCTTTAGCCTTTGATCATTGACTGCCTTGCTGTTCTTTCCTCCTTCAAGCATCTTGGTCTTGTCCTTCTAGTTAGCAATGACCTACCTGAGAAACGGACCTTGTCTTAGTCTTGGCTCACATGGTGTCTGTCGTGGTGGGCAGTGAACTCATGGACTGGTGGAAGATGGAACATCTCCGCTTACTGACATCTGTTTACATCGCCTCAAGCCTATGGCTTGTAAAACTGTGACACTGAGGTAGATTTGGACACCAAGGTGTGCACGCTTCCCCTTCCCCTTCCTGGCAGGCAGACTTGGCTCGCCGCCTCTTGGTTTTGAGGCGAGAAACAAAATTCTTGACAGATGGAATCATGTTTACCGTGTGGGATAACTTCCCACCCCACGCCCCAAACAAAATGAAATTAGTTCACCCACTTGAATGTTGTAACTTCTCTTCCAACATATTTCATTTTAGATGATCTTTGAAGTGGGTGGGTATTTTTAAAGGGTTGTGCGGAGGTAGTGAGGAATGACCCGCTGTGTTGCTAAAACAGCAGATGCTTGCCTCCCCAGCTGAGAATCTGCCCAGCGTGACTAATCCTGGCGGCTGCCCAGGACCTTCCCCCCCCACCTGCTACGTGGCCAGTCAGCGTGTAATCGGAAGGGGTGCCCGGGGCTGCAGATTAGCAGCCCTTGAGAAATAATGGGCTCTGTCCAGGTCACTTTCAGAGTGTAGTTTGTCCACTGTTGGCTCCAAGTGGTCACTAGGAGCCACGAAGCTGAGCGGTGGCCCAGAGGCCAGAGGGCAGGAGTTAGAGGACTGGCCTCTGCAAGCTTGAGGAGCATCTGCTCTGGGGCTGAGACCGTCCTTGATGCATCGGGCTGGCCGGAATCCGCCTGCAGTGCTCCCCCGCCCTCCCTACCACCGGAGTCCAAGAGTGTGTGGGTCTCACTACGGGGGCGAAGGATGAAAAGAAATTGTTTTCTGGAACCCTTAACCCCCAGCTTCCACCTTACAGATGGCTTGTGGGCTCAGCTCAAGGTGGTCAGGCTCCTTAGGGTTCCTCTGAGAGGTTTCTTCTTCAGTGTTGCTTATTATTTTAGTTGTGCTCAAGTACACAAAACATAAAACTGACCATACTGACCATGCTAACCATTTTTAAATGCACAGTTTAGTGACATAAAGTACTTCCACATTGTTGTGCCATCACCATCCATGTCCAGAACTCTTGATCTTGCAAAACTGAAACTATCTCCATTCAGTGCTAACTCCCCCAACCCCCGCAGCCACTGGTAACACTGTTTGTGTCTGAGTTCGCTCTGGGTTCCTCATAGACGGGGAGCCCTACCGTATTTGTCCTCCTGTGTCTGACTTGTTCCCCTGAGCACAATGTAAGATACTTTCTATTTAAGCCTATGGGAAACTTCTTGGAGAAGGATAGTGTCCTCTCTCTCCCGGCAGCTGTGATGGGTGCAGAGTGGCCAGGTGTGCCGACCCTTACCGCAGCGGTGCTTCTAAACGGGGTCAAGCATCTCTGCCCCTGTTGGCACACTGGTGACATGCAGTTCCCTCCTTGTTTGCCTTCGGTAGGGAGTTGAGCCTGGCGGGCCCTCCACCTCTTGCGTCCACCTCCCTTGTAACTCCTGCCCTCTAGTGGCAGGGAAAATTCCCGCTTTCCATGGTTTCGCATTTAATTTTTTTTAATTTAAATTCTAGTTAGCATTGCAATATTGGTTTCAGCAGTAGAATTCAGTGATTCATCCCTTACATACGACACCCGCTGCTCATCGTGACAGGTGCCCTCCTTCATCCCCATCACCTGTCTAGCCCGTCCCCCGGCCTACCTCCCTCCATCAAGCCTCAGTCCGTTCTCTGTTAAATCTCTTATGGTTTGTTTCCCTCTCTTTTCCTCCTCCTCCCATAAGTTCATATGTTTTGTTCCTTAAATTCCACGTTTGGTGGGGTGCCTGGGTGGCTCAGTCGGGTAAGTGGCCAACTCTTGATCTCAGGTCTTGATCTCAGGGTTGTGAGTTCAAGCCCCACACTGGGTGTGGAGTCTACTTTAAAAAAAAATTTCCACATATAGTGAAATCATATGGAATTTGTCTGTTTTTGTTTTTAAGATTTTGAGAGAAAGCCCAAGGGGTGGGGGGGACAGAGGGAGAAGGAGAAACAGACTTCCTGCTGAGCAGGGAGCCTGACACAGGGCTGGTCCCAGGACCCTTAGATTATGACCTGAGCCAAGGCAGATGCTTAACGGACTGAGCCACCCAGGCGCCCTGAAGTTTGTCTTTCTCTGAGTGACTTATTTTACTTAGCACAGTACACTTTAGCTCCATCGATGTTGTTGTAAGTGGTAAGCTATTTTTCTTGATGGCGGAATAATATTCCATTGTATATTTGTACCACATATTCTCTATCCATTCGTCAGTTGGTGGACACTCGGGCCCTTTCCATAGTTTGGCTATTGTTGATAATGCTGCTGTGAACATCCGGGTGCAGGTACCCCCTTTGTATTTTTGTACCTTTGAGTAAATACCTAGTAGTATACCAGTTTGCATTCCCATCAACAGTGGAAGAGAGTTCCCCTTTCTCTGCGTCTTTGCCAACATCTGTTGTTTCCTGTGTTGTTGATTGAAGCCATTTTGACAGGTGTGAAGTGATATCTCATCATGGTTTTGATTTGTACTTCCCTAATGATGAGTGATGTTGAGCAGCTTTTCATGTGTCTGTTGGCCATCTGGATGTCGTCTTTGGAAAAATGTCTATTCATGTCTTCTGCCCATTTCTTAACTGGATTTGCTTTTTGGGTGTTGAGTTTGATAAGCTCTTCATAGATTTTTAGATACTAACTCTTTATCAGCTATGTCCTTTGCAAAATGTCTTCTCCCATTCCGTGGGCCGCCTTTTAGTTTTGTTGACTGTTTCCTTCACTTTGCAGAAGCTTTTTATCTTGATGGAGTCCCAATAGTTCATGTTTGCTTTTGTTTCCCTTGCCTCTGGCAACGTGTCTAGCAAGAAATTGCTATAGCTGAAGTCAAAGAGGTTGCTGCCTGTGTTCTCCTCTAGGATTTTATGGTTTCCTGTCTCACATTTAGATCTTTGATCATTTTGAATTTATCTTTGTAGTTTAAGAAAGTTTCATTCTGGTTTCATTCTTGTGCATGTTGTCCAGGTTTCTCAACACCGTTTGTTGAAAGTGTCTTTTTTTTTTTTTTTTTTTCCCTTGGCTGTTCTTTCCTGCTTTGTCAAAGATTAGTTGACCAGAGTTGTGGGTCCATTTTTGCGTTCTCTATTCTGTTCCACTGATCTGTGTGTCTGATCTATGTCACCATACCATACTGCCCTGATACCTCCAGCTTTGCTTTTCTTTTTCAGGATCGTTTTGGCTATTTGGGGTCTTGTCCGGTTCCATACAAATTTTAGGATAGTTTGTTCTTGCTCTGTGAAAAATGCTGGCGGTATTTTGATAAGGATTCCATTAATGTATAGATTACTTTGGATAATATAGACATTTTAACAATGTATTTTCTTCCAGTCCACAAACATCTAATGGTTTTCCTTATGTCCTCTTCAGTTTCTTCCATAGAGTTCTATAGTTCTCAGAGTACAGGTTTTTTTTTTTTGTTTTTTTGTTTTTTTTTTACCTCTTTGGTTAGGTTTATTCCTAGGTATCTTATGGTTGTTGGTGCAACTGCAAGTGGAATTGATTCCTTGATTTCTTCTGCTTCATTGTTAGTGTATAGAAATGCAACAGTTGTCTGTATGTTGATTTTTATATCCTGCAACTTTGCTGAATTTCTATATTCGAGCAATTTTTTGGTGGAGTCTTTTGGGTTTTCTACATAGAGTATCATGTCTGTGAAGAGCGAAAGTTTTGACTTCTTCCTTGCCGATTTAAAAACCTTTTATTTCTTTTTGTTTTGGTTACTGAGGCTAAGACTGCCAATACTATGTTAAATAGTAATGGTGAGAGTGCACATCCCTGTCTTGTTCCTGGCTGTCAGGGAAAAGCTCTGTTTTTCCCATTGAGGATGATATTAGCCGTGGGTGTTTCGCACGTGGCCTTTATGATGACGGGTATGTTCCATCCGTGCCTGAGTGTTTCCTGACTGGAGTTCGTATCCAGTGTCCCACAGCCACCGTCATGGCAAGTCCTCCCTGTGTGCAGGGGCCTCCCTGAGTGTGTGCGAGAGGAAGACGGGCACACTGGAGCTTGAAGGAGGGGGACATGCCCTACCTGTGTCTCTCCATACCTAAGCCCTTGAACGTTGGTGGGGCCAAGGCCAGATGGGGATGTGAGCCCGCATCTGTTAGTAAAGGCATGCTTCATCAACATTCACGTGAAACCCACATTGCTGATTTTTGAAAACTAAAACATCTAATATATTAAAAATATGTTTGCAACTCTCTACTATTCCATCTCCTTCTGGCTGCTAATGTAAATAATTGTTATCTTAAAGCATGTTGTGCCTGTACCTATATATAAAGAAATTGGAGAGGAACATGAATCATGGAGTATTGCAACATACCCCTCTTGTCGTGTTGCTGGGGTTGCAAACACTGTACTAATTTGTGAGCGCCTCTGGAGCCTCGAGCCTGTGGGGAAGCAGGGACCTGCACACTGGGCCCGGTATTGGTATTTCCATGTGTGAATTTTGTTTGTAGTTGTGCTCGGAAAAGCAGGATTAACGTGCTAATTTGCCTTTCCTTTATTTAAGCATCTTGATTGCCCGGCTGCTCCGCAGGAGACAGCGGTTTCTATCTCTGGCGTTGGCAGTGTTAGAGTCCACAGACCTTCAAGGCACCCGGAGGCCGTTGTCTTACCTGACAACGTGGGGCAAGAGGTGTGCAGAAGCATTTCCCTGGGGCCGAATGGCTTAGTCCCGGGAGTGTGTGTTGAGGGTTGCAGATCTCACTGCGTCAGCACTGAAGCCTGATGCCGAGGGGCAGAGTGACCACGTGTTCTTTCATAAGCTTCTGTTTTGTGTTTTAGATGATGGGGCCCTGGAAGATGCAGGGCCCAGGGCAAGGGCCCTCTTACTCCTGTCTAAGGTCAATGCCAAACATCGCAAGCTCTTACGGCCAGGAGATGGCCAACTTGGTTCTTCATGCCAAGAAGCAAATGTTGCAGAAGAACTAGGAGCCCTGTGCTTGGCTGTTGGTGCCCTCGGACCTGTGCACCTGGGGAACGCCCACAGGGCTTGTCCACCCAGTTCAGGGCAAGTGTCAGCTGTATGCACATCTGGCAAAACAGGAGCTGAGAGTGGTGAATACTCTTGTCTCACTAGAACTTCTTAGTGCAAGTGATTTTGACTAGGTTTTCCTTTTTGTTTTACTGGTTATTTCTGTTCTTTTAACATTTGTTTGGTCACCTAATAGCTTTTTTCCTTCAGTAGCTCAGTAATCCACAGTTGAGACTGTCTTTGTTTAGATGGCAAGAATAATAGGAAGAAGACCGTATTTATCCTGCTTATATTGTACATATACAAAAAACCTTTAAAGTTCTAGAACAAATGGCACATAAAGATCTATTGGTAATATTGTTACCAGTGCAGTTAGTTATCTTGCCTAAAGTAGGCTGTGATTTTCCAACGGAAATATTTTTATTGTAAAATACAACCTAAAAATGCCCATCTTCACTGTTTTCCGAGGTGTGCAGTCAGGGGCATTAAGGGTAGTCACACTGTCGTGCAATCATTGCCAGCATCCATCTCCCGAGGGATCTGTCTCCTATTATCGTTGCCCCTTTCCTCTGCTGTATTGGTGATCTTTTCTATCAGTTAGGATACTTCGCCTGGCTGCTTCTGCTCAGAGACGGGTGAGGCATTGATTTCTGCTCCCTGTTCTCTCCCTCCTGCCCCCACCCCCAGCACAGGGACATTTGGCAGTGTCTGGATACGTTTTGGGTTATCCTAACTAAGGAGGGTTGTCTGCTGCTGGCATCTGGCAGGTAGAGGGCATGGATGCTGCTAAGCACCCCCGAATGCCCAGGGCAGCCAGCACCCTCCCCCACCCCCCCACCCCCATCCTAAATGGGAACAGTGTGGAGGTTGAGTAAACCCTGGATTAAGCCCACAGAGGAAATGGTCTGGATTGTTCATTGCTGAGACCCACCAAGTCAAAAGCCAAACTAGGACCCCACGATTCTAACAGAATGTCGAAGCTGTGTTTCCTGCTAATTGGGAATCAAAAGATTAACTTGGACTCCGTGTTTTTATGCTGCTGTCATTTTGTTTAAAATTCAAACTTCTTTTATGTTTTCCTTTATGGCCATTTTCTTCCCTCGATTACTTGTATCACCATTTATTCATGATTCATTAAAAACAGTTGAGCCATGATATGCCAGGGTCTGGTTATTCAGCAGTGAAAACAGCACGTCTGTATGCTTGTGGGGGCTTCTGGTTTAACTTGTAATGAATCTAATACATATGTAAGCATAGGGTTTAGAAAATGAAAAGGTCAAGGCGAGGAATCTTTAGAAATCTATTAGAAACTTAGATACTTGATTCTACTTCCGCTAAACTTCCCCTAATACTCCCCCTAAATGCACACTCTTTTTTTGAAACCCCTTGGGCAGCTACTTCTGAGTTTCTTGCTGACATCTCAAACCCGGAACACGTAAAGGGAGTAGAGACCATACCTAAATGCTCCATCATGGTTCTGAGCCCATTTCGACTTCTCTAGTTAGATGCCAGAGTATGCTGTGTGTAGCCCTTCAGGGTCAACACAAACCCCTTGCCAGCTGGTATCCGTATTATTACTAGCTTCCTTTTCTCTGGATCTCTTAGTTCTAGGAATAGAGTAGGAGAAAAAAGTTGGCTTTATATATATGCTGCTTCTGAGCCCCAAATCTTTGTGTTGAGAGAAAACAAAGATGTTTCTAGGATTATGTTCTCTTTATGTAAAGAGAACATAATCATACAGATTATGATGAACAGAGAACTCATACCTCTGTGTATCATGGGTATGAGTTGATATGAGAGAGGTCATGGAAGAAATCCAACGTTCCATTCAGCTAATATTTTTTGAGCACCTACTAAGTATTCTAAAACCATAGACCCACAGAGTATGGGACAATCTAGACCAACGTTCTCCAGAAGAACGTTTTGGTACGGTGGAATGGGGTCTGTCTGCATTGGCCGGTATGGTAGTCATTGGCCACGTGTATCCACTGGGCCCTTGAAATGGGACTCGTGTGAGCTGAGAAATTGAAGTTTTGATTGTATTTAATTTCAGTGAATTTAATTTCAACAGCCACACGTGCCGCCCTGTTGGAAAGTGCAAGTATGGACCAATCCCCTAACCTTTTCCTCTGTAGTCTCGAGTTTTGGCTAGTCCCAGTATGCTAGGTGAGGACCAGTTGGAGATGGCCGTCTTTTCCTCATCTCGAAGGGGAGGTCAAGGCTCATTACGGGTGGGTGACTGAGAATTAAATCTTGTCATGTGTTACCATTTAGTTGCCTCTTCACCTCTAATGGCCCAGTTACTACATTGCAAAGTCTTTTGTGCCAGGAAATTTTCACGGTCCCTGATCACATCCTGAATGCTTAGATTCAAATAAAACCATGTTAGCTGTGAACGTTCGATACTAACAGCACTGTTAGAACCAAAATCCTATTAAAACCCCCCTAAGTCTCTCTTTCCCTGCTTCCCCTGGATGCACTCACAGTCCAGAAGCTGTTCCATCAAATGCTGAGCTCACACCACCTCCGTCCTGGCTGGGGCTCTGGGCATTTTTACTTACCAGTTCTGTAACCAGTACCGCTGGCCTGTTTGTGGACCTTATTTTCACAAAACCATGTATGTGTTTCCCTCTGTGTGCTTAGGGGGTAGTTTTTGAGGGAGTGTTTCATCTGAGGAAAGACGGAATGTCAGTGTTTCTGTGTCAGGGTTTGCAGACTCGGAGCTCAGGTCCCCGCTTTCTGATCTGAACAACCAGGGCTTGAGCTAGGGGAGCCCTGCGGTTCTGCACTTGGCTGTGTCCCGGGCTGCGTACCGGGGCTGGGGGGGCGGGGGGCGGAGCCATACAGGACATGCAGAGCAGACATGGGGCTGCAGGGGCGGGGACCCCTCCGCGGGGAGGTTTGCAGACAGACTCAGGGAGAAGGAGGGTCAGGTTAGGGTCCCAGCAAGAGGCGAAGGGTGGCCGGGAGAGCCATCACCTCTAGAACTTAAAATCTCAACATACTCCATTTCCCCTTGTTGGCCACCTTCTGGAGATTTTGTATCCTGCTAGTGAGTGATAGCTAGTTTACTGGTCTCCTGTATGCAGTAAATTTGATAAAGGACCTTTTCACAAAAAGAAAAGCCTTGAGACACACACACACACACACACACACACACGAATCTATACAAAGAAAACCTCAGTACCATGGCTAACTGTTGATAATTTGTGAGGATGTTGCTGTATTTCATTCTGTAGCCCACCTCATAAATTCAGCAGGATGCTGTGGGTAGCTGCTTGCCTATAAATACAGGTATATGTCAGGTTTTACTTTCATGATTTATAGATTGTTGAGATCTTTGCCCATTTGTGAGATTGTCTCCTGAGGCCAAGGAAGAGTCTATTTGTGAAAGGGTCTGACGGGCTGTTGGCAGCTGCCTTCTGAAAGGTCAATCCATCTGAACCTGGGCACGGTACACCTGTGTGGCCACATCCTTTCTACCTAAGGTCTTACCAGTTTCTAGACCTTTGCTTATGTGGTGCATAATGGTGCTGCCAATCTATTATTTGCATCTCTTTGGTTAATGGCCATTGAATAGTTTTTCATGTGGTCTGTAGTTCTTTTTGTGGCTTATATCCCGTACATAATTTTCTGTTGGGGTATTGGTTTTTCTTGTTTGTTTAAAGATTATATTTGTCAGAGAGAGCTAGAAGGAGAGCACAGGTGGGGGAGGGAGAAGCAGGCTCCCTGCTGAGTAGGGAGCCCGGCACGACACGGGGCTCCATCCTGGGAGCCCGGGATCATGACCTGAGCCAAAGGTAGACGCTTAATGGACTGAGCCACGCAGGCGTCCCGGGGTATTGGTTTTCTTTCTGGCTTCTTAAAACTTTGGTTACAAAGATTAATTCTGCTATGTAATGCAAAATCCTTGTCCCCTTCTCTCATTTTACTCTGCATGTGTTGTGTTTTATGATGGCTTAAAAATTCTATTGATAGTCAAAATATAAAATTTTGCAACATACTTCTGACTCTTCCAACATTCTTTAAAAGTACTTCCTTCCAAAGCTTTTAAAACTACCTGACTACATTTTCTTTCTCATTTTGGTCTTATTCTTTTTGTCTTACCTAAAACTTACTTTGTATGAGGGAATGAGAATGGAACACGGGCTCAATTCTTTTTCTCTAAGTAGCTTCAAGTTTACCTACTGCTGTTAGAGGGGAACTTCCTTTTAACGACTTCAGTGTTATAAACACATTTTCCTTCTCTGCCTGCATTTTTTTCTGAATCCGCTATTAGGTTTCATCTATCTGCCAATTTTAGCACCGTTACTGTACTTGCTGGCTACAATATACCTTAAGATCTGGTTGTGCAAGACCATCTAAAAGTGGGACAGGAGAGAATATTGATATTTATGTTCTTTAAAAAAAAAAAAAAAAAACCCCACTGTTATTCCAGTAAGTCGAGGCTATGCCCATAGAATTTCCTGAAAGGCTTATGTGAAAGAGTGGTTCTTAAAATATCTATAGACCACCTGTTGCACAACCACTTGTGGTTTTTTTTTTTTTTTTTTAATTTCAGATTCCTGGGTCCCACCCCAGACTCTGCCTACACATAAGTAGTGTTTGAGAAACTGTGTTTTACAAGCTCTGATTTTAAGGAACACCATGAAAAAATTTAGATAAAACATTGTAACCTAAGCCGAGAGTGTACTGTTTACACACTAAAGAACATCGTCTTTTTATTACATGGAATATTTATATACATGAGTCACTTAAATCTATCCTGTCAATAAACATCCCATCCAAGTGTCACGCTAAGGATACAAGGATGGCAAATTGCATTTGAGACTCCCTGGTGACACATGTCAAAGTAAAATGATTTCCCTGGAGTAGCTTGCAGTCAGCCTGTCGAAGGATAGATGGATAACTCGAGGGCATTCATGCAGCGCAGTTAGTTGCAAGGCAATCCCAATAAAAAGTGAATGGGTCAGTTGACGGGGGAGAGGAAAGCAACACCCTTAAATGGGAGCAAAGAAGGCTGGCTGCATGGGAGAAGGAGCAGTACTCCTATTGCAACCAGAACTAAAGACCCACTAAGGATGAATTCGACAAGTCAGTAGAATATGTCATTAAATCTCATTGTGCTTCCGAATCTCTAGTGTCATTCATTTGTTATCTCGATATATTGGGTTTATGTCACCAGCAAGTTTTCCACCTGGGTGGGTCTCTTATGGCAAGACGAGCATTCTGTTCAGTTGGCCCTTCTTTAGAATGGGCGGTTAGTCTTCATTACTTAGGATCACGTTAGCACAGTGACCCGAGCCGACAGGACAGCAAATGCAGGCTACATGCTTCCTAACCCTGCCTTTCTGTGTCTATTACTTGCATTTCTTTAGATTCGGGAATACCCCATTGATGTCCAAAGCAACCAGCTGCCTTTTCTGCGGAATCCGGATATCCTGGTGGGAGAAAATGACCTAACTGCCCTTAGCTACCTACACGAGCCTGCAGTTTTGCATAATTTAAAGGTCCGTTTCCTGGAGTCGAACCATATCTACACTTACTGTGGTAAGTGGTACGCGTCTGTTGGCTGCATGGGTTTGAAAAGACTTACGATCTTCAGACCGTATGTGTTCAGCTCTGATAGTTAGGAATCCTACTAGCATTCTCATAAGTACCTCTCATCTGAGTCCCTTGAAAGGTTTGCAATCAGAATGTGGCTTAATTAGGCTGCCCTGCATCTCCGTGGGACGATTGGTGTTAATCACAGCTCAGCCAGGGAAGAAATGGACCACACCGCGTGGCTCGACTGACTTCGGCGTAGTCCTAGGGACTGTAGGAGAGCAGTAGAGGTATCCCAGGGTCCTAGCTCGGGTGTCTGTGTCCTCATCGAGCACACCCCTGCAAACATGCCCGGCTGCCTTCTGTTCGCAGCCTAAGAAAGTACGGTCTCTGACCCTCTCCCTTGCCATGTACAAACATGGCGCGTGATGAATATTTGTCGAATTCATGAGCAGAAAACATGACATGCTTTCAAATAAAAGCCCTGAAATTTTCATTTTTGTTTTTCTTGAAACTTCTCAGTTTCCCGCATTCCAAATTTTTTTTTTTTCTTTTGAATATGAAGTGTTATGGTGAAAACCAGAGAGCCGTAAATGATTGAGGAGCAAACCATTTCAGGGTCCGGCTGGGCAGTCAGGCCATGGGCTGCTATTGGGGGGGGGGGGGTCGTCCCTGGTGTGCTTCAGAGCCCTGTTCGTCTCTTTCGATCACAGCGGAGGCCTCAGGACCAGAGTTCTTTTCACTGTGATATTCTTCCACTTCCGCTTGGAATTGGTGGGTTGGCTACTGAGTCCCGGTGAGCTTTTCTGCTAGACTTCAGTGCTTGAAAAGTAGTTTCGCAAAAACTTCTTCAACCCAATTGCTGCTGAGAATTTTATTTGAAAAAGACCATCAATTATCAGAGACTTCAACAAGTTGGGCTTTTTCCAAAAAAAGAAAAGTTTAAAATCTCCCTTTTTGGGAGAAAGGAATAAACAACTATCAGCTTCACTTTTTAAAGTCCTCCCTTCTAAAATAGGCCCTGTACACAATTCTCCAAATGCCCCTCGGCCCCTCCGGCTTCGGCTGCTCAGAGTGACCAACATGGCCCAGGAGACAGTCCTCAGGAAGCACTCCTGTCTGCTCTGAAAGCAGCTGAGACCTTTAGGAAAACGCGTGACCTTAGAGGGTAATACCAAAATGCTACACGAATTACGCTTTTATACAACCCTCTAACAAGCAGGACAACATGTGAAGGCTGTTTTTAAGAGACTTCTCCAAGTCATTAGCTTTAGGTGGGCTGTATCAGTTCTGGGCGTTATTTTTTGGTCCAGGTTGTCTTTTCGGGCAAACTTCCATTCGAAGACTTGGTGGGTGTCTTTCTCTCCCTTAGCCTGAAGTGTAGTACACCAGAGGATTCCAAGTATTCTCTGGTATGTTTTTTCCCTTTTAAATAGACTTTTTAAAGCAACTGTATTTAGGCTCACAGCGAAAATGAGTAGGAGATAGAGATTTCCCATATAATGCCCCCTTCCCCCACACATGCTCAGCCTCACCTCCTGTTAACATTCTGTTCAAGAGGGATACATTTGTTAGAGCTGATGAACCCACAGTGACACATCGTCATCACCCGAAGTCTGTCGTTTCCACTAGGGTTCACTCTTGGTGGTTGGACATTCTGTGGGTTTGAACAAATGTGTAATGACATGTATCCACCAATATGGTACCGTAACAGTAGTTTCACTGCCCTCCAATCCCCCGGGCTCCACCTGTGCATTCCTCCCTACCCCCAGTCCCTGGCAACCACTGATCTTTCCTACCGCCTCCACCATTTTGCCTTTTATGGACTATTGTAGGGTTGGAATCATGCGACCTTCCCGAATTGGCTTCTTCCATAGTAATAGGCATTTAAGTTTTCTCCATGTTTTTTCATATCTTGATAAACCCCCTTTTATAACACTAACGTTCCATTATCTGCATGTGTCACAGTTTGCGTCACTTGTGGAAGGCACTTGTAGTTGCTTCTAAGTCTTGGCAGTTGTCAAAGCCTCTGTGAACATCCATGTGCAGGTGTTAGCGTGGATGTAAGTTTTCAACTGCTTAGGATAAATACCAAGGAGTGTGAAAGCTGAATCCTGCGGTAACAGCATGTTTTGTAAGAAACCGCCGAAGTGGCTGTATCATTTTGCGTTCCCCCAGCAATGAAGGAGAACTTCCATTGCTCTGCATCCTCACCAGCATTTGGTATCGTCTGTGTTCTGGGTTTTGGCCATTCGAGTATGTGTATGTTGGTATCTCCTTAGAGTTGTAATTTGTACTTCCCTAATGGTATATGATGTGCTTATTTGCCATCTCTGGGTCTTAGGTAGGTGTCTGTTTAGATCTTTTGACCATTTTTCTATCAGGTGGATCATTTTCTGATTGCTGAGTTTTAAGAGTTCTTTTTATTTGTTCTGGATATTACTCCATTATCAGATACTTTTTTTTTTTTTTCCAAATATTTTTTCCATTGTGTTCTCATTTTCTTGACTTGTGTACCTTTTCAAACATCAGAGGGGAACACATCTGGCAATGAGATCTCCCATCTTGGCAGTGACCTTTCCATTCTTGCACTTTCCCACATGACTGGAAAAGGTCACGTTTTTTTGGTACTCCTGTCAGTGGTTCTCTTGAGGTCCAGATTGTGCTCTTATGGGAAAGAAAAAGGCATGAATTTCTTGAAGACTGGATTTCATTTTTCTTTTTACATTCTCCAATATTACCTTGTCTTTCCATGAAAGATCCAGGTTGTTAGATGGTTTGCTGACTCTTCATGCAACGTGTATTTGAGTCCATCATTGTGACATACTTTCAGGGGCTACAAAACTTTTTTTAAAAAATTGAAAAATAATACATGATATAAAGCGAAGTGAGCTAATAAAAATCTAACACACTGTGCTTACTATGCAAGATGCTGGTCCAAGAGTTCTTTGTTAATCATTACCTGCAGGACAAGCAGGTAAAGCTAATTATGATTCCTAGTTTTATAGTCCAGGAAGCTGAGGCACCTGGAGGTTGATTTGCCGGAGTCCCCGGTTAATACGGGCTGAGACAAGATTTGGTTGGTAGCACTTCACGTGTATTTTAGGAGTGTCGTTGGCGGAGCATTTGTGTACATGCACATACATGGGCTTATTCCACACCTAGGGTATTTGGAGGCTTGGCTTTCTTTTCTCCATCAGGGCCTAGCACAGTGCCTGGTGAAGACTCAGACACATCTTTATTTAGTTGAGTGATTTATGATTCATTCTCCTACTCCTTGTTTAGTTTCAGTGTATATAAACAAGGCCTTTAAAAGGCTGATGTTGCGGTGCCTGGGCGGCTGAGTTGGTTAAACAACTGCCTTCGGCTCAGGTCATGATCCCAGGGTCCTGGGATCGAGCCCCGCATCGGGCTCCCTGCTCAGTGGGGAGCCTGCTCCCTCTCCCTCTGCCTGCTGCTCTACCTATTTGTGCTCTCTCTCTCTCTCTCTGTCAAACAGATAACATCTTAAAAAAAAATAAAGGCTGATGCTGGCTGGCCATCTCGCTGTCAGAATCTGACTGCATTCTCTGTTTGCAGGGATTGTGCTGGTCGCCATTAATCCTTACGAACAGTTGCCAATCTATGGTCAAGATGTCATCTATGCCTACAGCGGCCAAAACATGGGGGACATGGACCCACACATCTTTGCTGTGGCAGAAGAAGCCTACAAGCAGATGGCCAGGTAAGAAGGACATCAGGCCGGCAGTCCTTTCGGGTAGTCGGAGGGCAGAAAGAGAAGTGTCTGCCTTGGCTGCTTTTGCCCAGGGGTCGAGTGATGATTCTGGGGTTGAGTGAAAGTACTGGGAACAGATCCAGCCCAGGTTCTAGTTCTCGCTGCCTTTCCCCTCGTCATCCTGTGAACCTGAACCTCTCCCTGAAGAGCAGTGGCTCCTAAGACTTTGTTCCATTTTTCTGAGCAACGAAAAAAACAAATGCCTTGGGATTTCCTCTCTCCTTGCCTGCCTTTTGGATTTCTTGCCTCCCCTCCTGGGGTAACAGATTCATTTTCTAGCCTCACCATTTGTTTCACAGATCCTGCTGAAGGCTCGCTCCCTTTGAAGGAACCAGGACTCTGTTAACTTCCTGAGCTACCAAGCATTTGAATTTCAAAACAGGAGTTATGCATAGTGGCTTTAGAGTTCTCTTTAGGGACTTAAGTAAATCTCCTCCATTTTGCTTTTTTTTTTTTTTTTTTTTTTTTTTTTTTTAAGCTCTGAAAGATGGGTACAGGTCTTTTTCATTGGCAAATGGGCTAGGTGATTATAGTAGGTTTCTGCTGGGAAACAAACCAGTAGCAGGGGAAGAGAGAGAGCGTGTGTGTTTGGGGAGTGGGTCGTAGGGTTATTTTAAGGGATGGTCTCCTGCAGTTGTACAGTCTGCGGGGTAGGCTGGCAGGCTGGAGACCCACGGAGGAGTGGATGTTGTATTTCAAGTCTGTAGCCAGTCTGCTGTCATAATTCTCTCTTCGGTGAAGGTTAATTTTTTTTTCCCCCTCTTGAGGCCTTCATCTGATTGGTTGAGGCCCACATTATGAAGGGTAATGGGTAAAAAAAAAAAAAAAAAAAAAACCTAGTGATTGAAATGCTAATCTCCTCAAAAAATATCTTCACCAGCACTATCTTGACTAGTGTTTGACCAAATACCTGGGTCCTATGGCCTAGCTAAGTTGACATGTAAAACTAATCACCACACCAATGGTCTTGAACTATTCAGGCATAAGGTGGGGAAAGATAGAGTCACCAAAGTTTTGGTAGAAATGTATATTCCGATTAACTCTAACATGCTGGATCTTTTCAACCAAATCTTTCTTGCCATCTCTAAAGAACTCCTAATGGAGCTATCAAACTTAGGAAAGTCCTTTGTGGGGAGGAGGGCTGCTTTGGCTAATTTAGTAAGAGGAGAATCCCATTTAAGATGGTCTGTGTTTCAGTGGATTTCAGAGTATAATTTTCAGCCCAATGAAAGTTTCCACGAAGGAAGGCTATTTTGTAGACTTCTCTACGGATTTAGTGTTTTCTTGTTGGTTGCGAAACTCCGTATTTAAAAAGTTCTGCTTCCTTATGGACATTTACTGACCATGTTCGACATGAGCAGTGATGGAAGAACTGAGCAATTCAACAAATAGAATGATCCGTAACCATTTTATTTCTCCAGAGTGTGGTGGGCAACTGGGGGGCTAAAATGGTCCTCTACCTTTGACATATCTCACGCCATAAGGAAGACCACAATACTGTATTAATCTACTTCAGGGCTTGATGAGAAATCACTGAGCTTGATAACTTATTGATGCAAGCCTCCTGACTAAAAGCATGGTTCAGGGGCACCTGGGTGGCTCAGTGGGTTAAAACCTCTGCCTTCGGCTCAGGTCATGGTCTCAGGGTCCTGGGATCGAGCCCCACATCGGGCTCTCTGGTCAGTAGGGAGCCTGCTGCTCTCTCTCTCCACCTGCCTCTCTGCCTACTTGTAATCTCTCTGTCAAATAAAATAAAATCTAAAAACAAACAAACAAAAAACAACAAAACATGGTTCAAGGTCAGATCATATGGAGAGAAGAAGGGGTTTTAATGTGCTTCAGTTCAGTGTTTGAGTACACAGCCCCACTCAGGTATTACCGTGGGAGATCAAGTGTATGGCAAAGTGGAGAAAGACCTGGGGTTGGGACAGGCTCCCAGGCTTTGGGAGAATCACTTACGCTGAGTCTTCAACTCTCTTCCTTTCTTTGGAGGATGGTTTCTTTGTGGTTATAAAATAGAAGGTGAGGGGCACCTGAGTGGCTCAGTCGTTGGAGTGTTTGCCTCTTGTTTTTGGCTCAGGTCCTATTTTTATGGGTTGTGAGATCGAGCCCCATATTGGGTTCTTTGTTCAGCGGGGAGTCTACTGGAGATTCTCTCCCTCTGCCCCTCTCCTCAGTCAAGAGCATGCATGCTTTTGTGTGTGTGTGTGTGTGCGCGTGCATGCACACACACTCAAATCTTAAAACACACTAACAGGTGAATGTGGGTTGGTTCTGATGACTTTCTACTCTGCCAAAAGTTCTAACAGCTCTTGGACTCACCTTATGATGGATGTCATTGTTTTTCGTCTCATTCTTCTCTTACCCGGTTACTTAGATGTATCAGAAGTTGCTGGTTTGTTTTTTTTTTTACTGAAGACTTCTTGGGGTGTCCCAATAGCTTTAAGAATCTCCTAGCCTCCAGAGCTATCCACACCATAGATCCTCTTGCCTAAATGCCTATTCTTCCCTTCTATGCTTGCAGCTGGGGGCGTGGTTATTCTACACTTCCGTTATTTGACTTGCTTGGGTCTGTGTTCACATGCATTAGAGGGAAGGGGGTGTGTTTGTACAGGGTGGTGGTGATTCAGTCTTGCCCTAGGCTTATGAATTTGACAATTAAAGGGCTTGGGTGTTAAAGTTGGACCAGGAATTGCTTCCTTCAGGGTTTTGTTTTAAAGTTTATACTCATTTTACTCACTGAGTCCTAGGTTGTAGCCAAATAATTTTGCTGACATTCTTATGCAATTTTTGCTCATGAATGTGCGTTAGAAGTGTAAGATCAGCACGTGTGGCCATAGAAGAGAGCTATTTTTGAATGTTCTGGTGTTGGCAGCTCAGGGTTTCTTACTGATTTGAGAGACACATTGGAAGCCCCAGTAGAATCTTTATTGTGCAGGAAAGTTTTTGCCGTATTTCCAGTTTGGACCTTCTCTATCAATTCCAGATGCTGGAACACATTCATTTAACAATACTTTCCGACTGTTTTGTGCTCCTCCTTGATTCATCAGTAGTTGTTGAAATAATGATGGGATTCAGGTAGCCACAGCCTAGCACAGTGTGCTTTGCATCTGAGCCTCCGGAGCAGCTGGGTGAAATAAAGGGTGTAAGAAACCAAAGTTAATGACTTGCAGTTTTGGGAGACTGTGACTTCGTTGGCCTTGGATTCAGCAGTTCTTTCTCTTGATTCACTGGGGATTTGATTTTCTTTCTTTTGTTTTCAAGTTTTTATTTAAATTCTAGTTTGTTACCATAGAGTGTAGTATTGGTTTCAGGAGTAGGATTTAGTGATTGATCCCTTACATGTAACACTCAGTGCTCATCCTAACAAGTACCCTCCTTAATACGCATCACCCATTTAGCTCATCCCTCACCCACCTCCTGCCATCAACCCTCAGGTTGTTCTCTATTGTTAAGAGTCTCTTATGGTTTGTTTCCTTTTTTTGTTGCTGTTCCCCTTCCCATATGTTCATCTGTTTCGTTTGTTAAATTCCATAAGCGTGAAATCACATGGTATTTGTCTTTCTCTGACTCATTTTGCTTAGCATAATATACTGTAGCGTCATCCGTGTCCTTGCAAATAGCAAGAGTTCATTCTTTTTGATCGCTGAGTATTCCTGTGTGTGTGTGTGTCTGTCTGTATGTTTATAGCACATCTTCTCTATCCGTTCATCAATTGATGGACACTTACGCTCTTTCTATAGTTTGGTATTGTTGATAATGCTGCTATAAACATCAAGGTGCACGTACCCGTTCAGATATGTATTTTTGTATCCTTTGGGTAAATACCTAGTATTGCAATTGCTAGATCATAGGGTAGTCCTATTTTTAACCTTTTGAGGACCCTCCATACTGTTCTCCAGAGTGGCTGCACCAGTTTGCATTCCCACCAGCAGTGCAAGAGGGTTCCCCTTTCTCCGCATCCTTGCCAGCATCTGTTTCCTGTGTTGTTGATTGTAGCCATTCTGACAGGTGTGAGGTGGTATCTCATTGCAGTTTTGATTTGTATTTCCCTGATGCCAAGTGATGTTAAGCATCTTTCCATGTGTCTCTTGGCCATCTGGATGTCTTCTTTGGAAAAGTGTCCATTCACATCTTCTGCCCATTTCTTAACTGGATTGTTTGCTTTTTGGGTGTTGAGTTTGATAAGCTCTTTATAGATTTTGGATACTACCCCTTTATCCTTTGCAAATGTCTTCTCCCATTCCATCGGCTGCTTTTTAGTTTTGTTGACTGTTTCCTTCACTGTACAAAAGATTTTTTCTTGATGGAGTCCCAATAGTTCATGTTTGCTTTTGTTTCCCTTGCCTCTGGTGAGGTGTCTAGTAAGAAACTGCTATGACTGAGGTCAAAGAGGTTGCTGCTTGTGTTCTCCAGGATTTTGATGATTTCCTGTCTCACGTTTAGGACTTTTGTCCATTTTGAGTTTATTTTTGTGTGTGGTATAAGAAATTGGTCCAGTTTCATTCTTTATGTTCCTGTCCAGTTTTCCTAACACCATTTGTTGAAGAAACATTTTTTCATTGGGTATTCTTTCCTGCTTTGTCAACAATCAGTTGACCCTGTAGATTTTCTTTCTTGATGTGATTTGCATCAGGGACTCTCCAACTCTTGATGCTCTGAGTGGGTGGGGGGATCCTGTCGAAGCTCAAAGGGATAGACTCAGACCATCATCCCCATCCTGAGAGCTGCTGAAGAGTCCTGCCATGCTGGAGGGAAGGAGGAGGAAACACAAGGACAGCCAACAGTTGGTCACTGTCCCTACCCCTGTTGAATTCAGCAAAGCTAGACTTGAGAGTAAATGGAGATTCACAGTGAAGAAAAAGGTTAGGGGTGCCCGGGTGGCTCAGTTGGTTGAGCGTCCAACTCTTGGTTTTGGCTCAGGTCATGTCAGGGTCATTGGGCTCCACTCTCAGCATGGGAGCCTGCTTTGGGATTCCCTCTCTCCCTCTCCCTCTGCCCTCGCCCACCCCCCATTCCCCTACCTCGTGCATGCGCACTCTCAAAATCTTAAAAAAAAAAAAAAAAAAAATTGAAATTGTATGAAACCTCACATTCATGAGTTCTAGCCTCTGCATGAGAACCTATAGTTCCCTCTAAGAGAGGGGACTTGCCTCCACTGCTTGCTTCTCCTGCTCCTTCCTCCAGTCCAAGATCCCGAATGCCCACTCTTCCAGTTTACCCACCTCAGCTTGGCTCCTGCATTAAGTTGCATCCACAGGCATTTGTGTGGTATCAGTTATTTGATAGGTTCCTTACTGAACGAACACTGAAAAACGGAAGAACATTCCCGGACTCTGAAGGAGCGCCCAGTCCGGTTGGGGAGAGAAGCTCCAGTCCGCCAAAACACCTGTAACTGCAGGAAGTGTAAACAAAAGCCATACATGGCGGCGTTGGCATTGAGCTTGGAGTCTTGGTGCTCACAGATGGTCCAAGAAAACTGTGGGATTTAAGCTGGATCTTGATGAATCGATAGGGTACGTAGTGAGAAGAGGGCATCTGGGTGGCCGAATAGAGCGATCATCACCTCACAAGTGGGGCATCAAAAATGTCACAAAACCACGATGACCTGCTCCTTCATGCCCCTTGGGATGTCAGATCAAAAAGACGTGACAGGTGTGGTGAGGATGTGGAGAAATGAGAATCTTCCTGTGCTGCCAGTGGGAACGTCAACGGTGTAGCTGCTTTAGAAAATACTTCAGTTTCTCAATAGGTTAAGCACACTTACCCACATGACTCCGCAAGTGCACTCTTAGATATATGCCCAAGAGAAGTGAAAAGGTGTTCGTGGGAAAGCTTACGTAGAAATGTTCATAGTAGCATTGCTCCTAATAGCCAGCAGGTGAAAACAACCTCAACAGCCATCGGCTGATGAATGGATAAACGGAACGTGGTACATGCATATAGTGGTATTTGGACAAAAAGGGACAAAGTCCTGATACATGCTACCACACGGACGAACCTTGAGAACCAACCGAGCACAAGAAGCGGGACACACAGGACCATACTGTGCGACTCCATTTAGGAGTGTCCAGAACAAGCAAATCTAGAGCGCACGTTATTATTTGCCGAGGGCTTGAGGTTAGGGGTGAAATGGGTGGCAATTGCTTATGGGTATTTTTTGGGAGTGAGGGAAGGAGATGAAAATGTTCTAAAATTGATGGTAGTGATGGATGTACAATTAAACAAATTTACTTAAAACCCTTTGAATTGTATACTTCGAAATAGTGAATCATGTGTTTTGGGAATTTTATTTCAAGCTGTTAAAAACAGAAGGTGCAGCCAGGGGCCAGTCCCCAGGTAGGTATAGCGTCCGTGGTGAGAGGGTCTGTAGGGGGCTGTGGACTGTGCAGCGAGGGGCCGGACTGGAGACCCGTGAAGGCTGGGGTCAACTTTGGGAAAACGGGGTGCTTGCTATTAACAGAGGGGTAAAGATGGTGAAGCAAGTTTGGGAAACGCTGGATTAATCCAGTGTGAAACAGCTTTAACACAGAGCTGCTCGGAGCAGTGCTGCTGACATGTGTTCGGAGTCTCCGAGGTGGGGATAGTTAGGCCGGGTTTGCAGATCGTACTTAGAACAACAGGGTTCTCAGGAATTGTCCCAAGGGACTGCTGTTGCTCTTTAGGAAACGCTGGCCTAGAGCATGGAGACGTCTTAGAGCTTATTAGATAAGTAGTAGGATGCAAAGAATTCAAAGAACATTTTTCCTCCAGCGGGTCCTGTTTCATAATCTTTTCTTCACATTCCTATACTATTTCTGAGGATGGGAACATCTCGTGAGCAGCTTAGGTCTTGTGGCTCTAGCTTGTCTGTTGTAGATGACCTCTCTGTAGTGACCGAGAGGGAAATATCAAGTGTGAGACACTGGGGCACAGCGGCGTGTTCTAGTATCGCTAGCATTTGCCGAAGGGCCTATAATTGGTGTTCAAAGGGGAATAGAAAGAATCAACGTATTAATTCTCCAACTGAGATCATTTATCTCCACCTTGTGGACAGGGATAGACTTGATGTTGAATAATCTTCCAAGGTCATGAAGATAGTAAACGGGTGATGCTGGAAGCCAGGCCTGGTCAGTTTGCCCCGAGGCCCCCTGAAGTAGCCAAGAAGCCTTATTACTACCTCCCTGTGCGGCGCTTACTGACCGGTCCAGACGGTCTTTGAGAAGAGCGCAAACTCGGGTCCTCAGGACGCCATGAAAGCCAAAGGGGAGACCTTTCCCCTTTGTAGTTCAAAGCGTCTAAGGTCTCACAGTGAGACTGGGGTTTCAGTGCCCTTTCTAGCCTTTTCGGTGGAAGTGGGATCTGTTATTGGGATGGCCAGGTCTGATCCCTTTTTTGAATTGTCTGTGTTGTTTTTCTGAAAGGGTGGAGACACTGCAAAGCAAATTTCTTTGCTCAGGTAGCCAAGGTAATTGAGCGCGCACATTTCCATCTGGCTCTGCTGTGTCGCCAAGCCGTGACTAATAGTGCAGCATGGGACAACTATTGCCTGGGATCAGGGAGAGGGAGTACAGGAGGGCCAGTGGGTGAGTGAAACAGACTCTTGGGGGCGGGGGGGGGGGGGGGAGAGCCTTCCCTGAGATGGGGAGGAGCTCTGTGAGAGCCGGGGCCGGGGTGGGGCAGGGAGAGAAGGAATCTAATTTGTAAATCCTGCTTGGGTCTCTAGAGAGGGTATCTTAATGGATGTGTATTCCTAGAAGGATGAAGAGTTTGTAGAGAATTTGAAGGCCTTTTATGGATGCAGTGTGGAAATGAGTATCTACAGGGAAAAAGGGGCCCCCCCAGAAACCTAGAAGCCTTTCAGGTAAGAAGAAGGAAGAGTTAAAGGGGTAACAGTAGGAGTAGAAGGGAGAGGCTGGAAACGTGTGTTGCACAAGAGAGGAAATCAGCTCTGCGTCTTCCATTTCTGGAGGTCACAACAGTAGATTTGATAACTTCTTGGTCGTTGGGGTGGGGTGCTCCGGGTTACCTGAGAAGGGACTCGGGCCTTTGCAGCATCTCCAGCTACAGACTCGGGAACTGGGATCGTCAGGGAAAATAATTTAGAAAAAGAATTCTATGTAAGTGATCTAAATCCACAATTTGCTTTAAGATCAAGTTTTAAGTAGAGCGACATCTGTTTCTTCCTTACTTTATCATGTAAGGCGGCTTGTTATTCAGGGTTTTCGTACTGTTGCGGGGGTGGAGGGTGGGGAGGGGGAGTTGGGCCGCGAAGTACTTTGGGATCGGGCTCCTGTGTTCCCAGAACATCGTCCTGCCGAGGCGAGCAGGGCCGGATGGTGCCCCGCGGCAAGCCGAGCCGTTCGGGGAGTCCGGGGTCGGTCTCTGGTAGCGGCTCACCGCCCGCCACGTCTGTGGGCACACGCTTTGGCCTCCGTGGCTCCCGGTGTCCTCCCCGTTTGAGAGAACGCTGGGCCTGGTGAGAAATGACGAAGAGCCTTGGGGAGCTGTTGAGCTCTGGAAACACTGCGGTGCGGATGCGGAAGCTCGTTGGCTGTGGTCGACTACAGCGAGGGACAGAATCGCCAGGAAGGCCAGAAATTCCGGAGCACGGACTTGTTGAAGTCTTACAGTCAGTTTTGAAATTAGCACTTCGGTCAGCACTGGTGGATGGGTGAGGTTTGGTTTTCCTTCCCATCCACTATGGCTTCCGGCTGGGACCGATCAGGACTAGGCCGCTGTAGGGCAAGCTCTGGGAGACGCTCGGGGCGTGGGGACGCTGTTCGCCTGTGCCCCTCTTCCCGCCCTCGCCCACTCCGTTCCCTCCTGCCCAGCTCGCCCGTCGGCACACGCCCATCTCCCTCCCCAAGGGCCGCCACGGCACTAAGGTCTGCATGCCTTTTGATCCTCTGTAACCTTAGATTTTTTTCATTCTTTGTATTGTTATCTATCATGTTTAAGACTCTAGTTCGGCTGTTTAAATTGCCGAGCGTGTGGAAAGTTATTTAAGTGTGCGCTCAATGTGGCCGATAACACCCCTGTGTGAAAAGAAGTTGGTAGTAAGTTTGTACATTGTCCTCTGCTTTTAAAATGACGAGTTGAGAAGGGAACAGGCCCGGACTCCATCTAGCTCGTGACGCTGCAGGGGTGAGGAACGTCGTCCCTTGTCCATCTGTGGTGTCCCCAGCCTGCTCCGTATCAAAAATCCAAGAGCTAAGATTTTTCAGTTTAGTAACGCGGAGTTTCTTACCAAGGGGACGTCCGAGTGTGCCAGAAGGTAGAACTTGGTCGCACTGTCAGAACGCCAGAGCCCAGGTCCCCCCTGCGGGTCCTCTGGGTGCTGCTGGCACAAGCCCAGCGCGGGTGTCTCCGGAATGTGTTCCTTATTTTAACTGCTCTCATCGTCAGGAATTTCTCTTCTTGCCCAGGGCTCTGCTTGCTCTCCATCTGCTTTCTCCTGTGGGTCTGAGCTCCGGGAAGCTGTACGGGAGAGGAAGGGGGCATTTCCTTCCACATGGCAGTCCCCGCCGTCACGGGTCCTTCTCCCCCCCTCCCCCAGCGTGGGGCCGGATCCCGGCTGCCACAGCCATTCCTGGCGAGCGTGGTTTTCAGACCCTGTCCCGGGGCGGTCACCCTTAGATCCCATCTGGTCTTTCCGATACTGGTGCTTGTTGGATGTGGTCTGCCAGATGAGATGAAGAGCTAATTTTCACACAGAATTTTGGTTGGAGGAGCCTAGAGTTGCGTTGGCTTTTGACAGCCATTTCATATTGTTGAATTTGTTGTTGTTGTTAGTCACCATACAGTACATCATTAGTTTTGGTGCAGTGTCCATGATCCATTGTTCGCGTATAACACCCAGTGCTCCATGCAATCCGTGCCCTCCTCGATACCCACCACCGGGTTCACCCATCCCCCCACCCACGCCCCTCTGAAACCCTCCATTTTTGTTTCCCGAAGTCCATATTGTTGAATTTTAATAAGTTTGCAAGCCACTAAAATTCTATGCCTTGTTCCCCTCAATTGCCCACATAGGCACAAGAACTATTTTATTATAATTAGATTTAATCGACTGGCAATAAAGTAGATGCATTTAAAACACAGTTACAGATTAAACTGCACAAACAAGTTGACACATTTTGACATATGTACGTAGCTACAAAATCACAATTCAGATAAACATTTCCTTAACTCCAGGAAGTTTCCTACTGCTCCTTTGAACTCTCCACCCCTGGATAACGGATCTGCTTTGTCACTATAAATTCAAGCTTATTTTAAGGTACGTTGCCCTCATTCTGCATTTGCACAATTCATTTCTTAGGTCCTGAGCAGGATTCCAGTTACCTATGTTAAATTTCATCGTTGTACCTGCATTCCCTGCTAGAAAGCAGATCCTTTGGAATCCTGATCTTTGTAGCTGATATGGTAGTTCTCCCTAGCTTGATACATGTGCAAATTTAATGAATTGATTACCTCTGTTCTTATCCATTGATTAAGAAATGTTAATCTGGGTGGATTCCTGTAACATTCTGGGAGCAGTTCTTTGTCTAGATACTAATAACTTAGAACTGAAGATGTACTCAGGTACTTACCTGTATTTTTAAATCTTGTTAAAACCTGCACACACTGGGTTGACCGGATGTGATTTTGGGAGTGCTCCCGTGTGAGGAGGTAGGCTAGCTCACAGACCCCACTTAGCATCCCAGCCTCGTTGCTTCCTTCCCGTGCCTCTCCCTGGGCAAGGTCATTTACTGCACCTCGATTTGCTCGGCTGGGACGAGAGGACACGTGTGCACTCCCCTGCTCAGTCCGCACGCGCGGACTCTGCCCCGGGCAGCACCCAGTGGCCCCAAGCTCCTGCCGTTCTCTACACACCTTTCTTGTTATGTAGATTTTATTCTGATCTCAGAGTCAAACTCGGCACCCCACATGGGTTTCTTTCGGAATTGTTAGTGGTGGTGACATGTGAATAAGATTTCGTTTTTCAAGGTGTCCGAAATAATTTTCAGTAAGAAAGCTAATAAAACGTGAAGCCTAGCAGGACGAAGTGGCATTTCTATTTACATTGTAGTAATGCCTTTCACACCGTGTTAACCACTCTTTTTCACTTGTAACTGTGCATTTTTACATTTGTATCCCAGAGGACAGAGCAGCTGGAAACCATCTGCCAACAACGTGGAGAACCGGTCTCCATCGTGGCCACGTTTCTGATCACTCCCAAGTGTGTGGCTGGGGAGGAGGGGTGTTTGTGTGTGTTTGCTGTAAGGTAAAGCATCTCCGGATGTTAAAATGCACGGAGGAGGCAGCTGGGGCGGGGGGCAGAGTATGGGAAGGGAGCAAGGTGATAACAAGTGGAGGGGAGTGCCGGACGTGGGAGTGGGACCTCGGGCTCAGATGGTGGAATTTACCTCCAGGAGAAGGCAGGATCCTCCTGTTAGAGAAGGGGCAGAGGAAGCTGGATGCCGGTGAAGCAGGAAGGTTGGTAGGTGCGGTGGCAGGAAGTCGAACTGTTCCAGGCCTTTCCCCTCAATTTGCAAGATTCCTGTCATAGCATGTGGCAGATACAGGTTGGGTGAATAACGCATGGATTCCTCAAATCTCTCACAATGGAAGTGTCCCCCAGAAAATCGCTGGATGGGAAGAGGTCACATGTGTCTGGGGGCGAAGACCACCTGAGTGTGCAGGGCGAGCTGGGAGCTCGTGCACTGGCGCTGCAGGGGCGGGGGGCGGGGTGACCAGGTGACGGACTGTGTCTCTTGTGGGACAGGTGATGGGGAGGATGGCCAGGGTGCTATGGCAGGTGAACTTGGGAGCTGGAGTGGTGAAGACAGTCACCGGTGTGCTCTCCTCGTGGACCTGGCCTCTCTCCCTGTCCTGGTCCGTGGCCAGAACCCGTCTCCCCCCCGGATTCCCTTGCACCCGTCACAGGTGCAGTGGAGCGTGTAAGAGAATCTGACGTTGACAGCTGCGAGGATCCCTAGATGATTTTTGTCCAGCTCATTTATTTTATGGAGGAGGAAACTGAGTGCCAAGGGGGAGCAGGGACTTGCTAGGCATTGCCCTGAATTTGTGCTGAGGTCCCCAGGGTCCTCTGCCCCCCAGTTCATTTCGTCCCCTGACCATCGGCCTAAAGGCCAGCTCCCGGGGCCCCAGTCAGGCCCCCTCAGTTCTGCTCAGAGTGTATCTTGATGCAAACGGATGAAGACCTCAGGCCCCAACTCCCTGGCACCTTGGCCAAGACGGACATCACGTTGAGTGAAGTGGTTTGTGACACATTCTTCAAAGCGGTGTTCGACCGGATGCTGGCCTCCAAGGGGCAGGATCTCCCCAGAGCACACGATGGCGTCCTCCGGAGCAGCAGGGAGTGGCCCGTGAGAGAAGGGCAGGTGCAGTGGGATCCTGGAAGGATCTGGAGAGACGGCCAGGAGGGTAGTAGAAGCAGATTTGAGCCCCGAGCAGTTTCTCCTCTTTGTAGGCTAGCAACAGCCCCTCAGCCGTCTTCCACGAGTCGTACCGGAGAATAGTAAGCACTGTGACGTCTACGAGTTCAGTTATGTAATCGGTTACAGTTCGTCCACTAACCCCTTGATGATGGTGTATTTCAAAAAGCATGTTTGTGAACTTTTTCAAATGTCCACCGGGTTTTACTTGGAAGCCTGCGTGTGCTTGCTTTACTGTCTCCTGTCCCAGTAAAGAATGGATGACTCCGGAGCGTAACACGCCTTCACCTTTCTCAGCAGGTGCAGTAGTGCAAGCTGGGTGATGACACAGGCCGGGGTAGAGGGCAGCCGAGCCGGCGGGAGAACCGCGGTCCCTCTTTCATTAGTTTGAGGTACCTTTCTACCTCCTCTTCTCCCTCCCTCCCTTCTTGTAATTCTTTGAAACTACTTATTAAACCCACCACTTATTAGCCTGAGAGTAGTGGTTGGAGTGGTTACCCACTAAGCCGTTTGTATCAGGATGCCCTGCCACGGGCCCCCCCCTTCCCCCCCCCCCCCAGTCCCCGAGGCCGCCGTGTGGCCAACTGCCCGAGCCCGAGCCTCCCGCTGCCTCTCAGTGGCTGTGTGACTTTCGTCCTCTTGCTCTGTGTCTGTTTCCTCCTCTGTAACGTGGGGGTGGTCAGAATAGGACCTTATTCCTAGGAATGTTCCGAGGATCAGTTGTGGGACACATGGAAAATGTCTGTATGCAGGAGGTGCTACGGGAGAATTGGGTACTAAAATTTTTTGAAGCATTCCGTGGTTAACCCTATCTTTAAACAATAGCTTTACGTTGATATTTTAAAGATTTCAAATGTTTCTTTACACAGGTTTTTACAATGAGTTCTATAATATGTAAAGAATGAATAGTCGAAGAAGTTAAGATTTTAACATCCTATATATATATCTTACATATATATTCAATATCATGTTATATAAATATATAATATATATCTTATATATATATTTAACATATATATAATATATATACTTATCATATATATATGTAATTAAGACTTGAATTTTTTAGAGCAGTTTTAGAGTCACAGTAAAACTGAGCGGATGGTACAGAGATTTCCCACCTGTGCCCCTCCCCAGCTCCCACACCTGCACAGCCTCCCTTATGATCTGCATTCCCACACCAGAGTGATACGTTTGTTACAGTGGATGAACCTATAGACACATCATAATAACCCCAAAGGTGTCGTTCACATTTGGGTTCAAGCTTGATGTAAGTTCTATGGGTTTGGACAAATGTGTATGATGAATCACACATGCCCATCCTTATGGGACCCTAAAAGTAGCCCCCCGCCCTGAAGGCCGTCTGTGCTCCGCCTGCTTACACCTCCCTCCCCCCTAGCCCCTCACTCATCTTGTGGTTTCCGAAGTTTTGACTCTTCTAAGATGTCACATATTTGGAATTATACGGGATCGTAGCCTTTTCAGATTGGCTTCTTTGATTTAGTAATAGGCATTTAAGTTTCCTCCGTGTCTCTTCACAGCTTGCTGGCTCATTCATTTTTAGAGCCAAATAATATTGTGTCGATTTACCACAGTTTATCCATCCCCTTGCTGAAGGACGTTTTGGTTGCTCCCAAGTTTTGGCAATTAAGAATAAAGCTGCTAATAAACACCTATGTGCAGATTTTTGTGTGGATGTGTTTTCAGTATCTTTTAAAAGCAGAATATGCAGAGAAATATACTATGCAAGAAATGTGAAGGTCTTTACAGTTTAAGAAAAGAGTAAAAAGGATATAGATGTCATCCATGCAAAGGGTGACTAGGGAAGACACACACTTTACCCAGCCAACTTGAACTCCTGTTCAAGGTCAGATCCAAGAAACAGAAACAAAGTGCCCAAATAGTCGTAATGAAATCCCCACATGGGATTCTTTTTTGAGGGGTAGTTGGATTTTTTAAAAATTTCTCTGAGCAAATAAAATTTAACGTTAACTGGCATTTCTAGGAATCAGGAAAGTCAAATGCATTTGTTTACTAGGAAGGAGTATGACAATTTAAACATTTGATAAACCTTTAAAGTGAAGGGTATTCAGTTTGCCCAATAAAACACCTTAGAATTAGGAGATTTCTGTTCTAGCCTGGCTGCTTTAAAAAAGTCACCAGACCTAGCTTAATAAAGTGATCGGAATTTTTCCTAAATAGTAGGCAGTGTCTCGTCTTTTGACAGAACAGCTTTTTCATAGGCACTGAAAATCCATTTTACTTCAAGGTTCACAGAGCTGTTTATGACCCAAGAAAAATTAAAACATGTCCACACAAACCCTTGCACATGACTATTTGTATTTACTCATAATGGCCAGAAAGCGGCAACAACCCCAACGTCCATCAGTTGAAAAATGGGTGCCCAGAAGTGGGATATCCGTACAATGAAATACTCTCTTGTTCAGCCATACGTCATGCTACATGAAAGATGCCGGTCAAAAGGTCATGTGATTGCATCTGTATGAAAGGCCAGAATTAGGGGATCCAGAGAGACAAAGTAGATTAGTGAATGGGGGGCCAGTGTAAGGGACTGGTAGTGGGCGCAGGGCAGCTTGCTGAGGTGATGAAATGTTCTGACATTGATTGGGGTGATGGTTGCCCAACCCTAAATGTACTAAACACCATTGTTCACTCAAAATGGGTGAATGGTATGGTATTTGAGTTACGTCTCAATAACACTCACCTCGCCCCTATGATAAAAGTGGTAGCAGATTTAGAGGTGCTATTTGAGAGAAGGTGGACAGGAACGACATTTCCTAGATGGGATCATTTGAGCCTAGACTGGATGAAATAAGGTTGAGACAGGTGCGGTGTGGGCGGGGAGGCAGGTGTGAAGAATCTCACCCACAAAAGATTGGTGTTTCAGTAGGTATGCATTACCTCGAGAAGAACTCAGAACCACACATGCTAACCGATATGCTTGTGTATCTATTTTATTATTTAGGAGGCTTTTTCCAAATCATAAGCTAATCTTTAAGCTTTATTAAATCTAAAGTGAGGATTTAAAAAGCAAACCTTTAGGTCTTGGATTCATATAGGACTAGGTGGTTTGGTGGCATTGATAGTCCAGCACAGCAAGGAAATAAAGCAAAAGTAGAATGGGATTAAAGAAAAAACATTTAGGGTTCCTGGGTAGCTCAGTCAGTTAAGCGTCCAACTCTTGGATTCAGCTCAGGTTATGGTCGAGGGGTTGTGGGATCGAGCCCCACGCTGGGCTCTGCACAGGCTCTGTGCTGGGCATAGGGCCTACCTGGGATTCTCTCCCTCTCCCTCTGCTCATGCTCTCTTAAAAATTTAAAAAAAAAAAAAAAACAACTAGGTGGCAGGTTGCACAGCTCTCTGATCTTGCTTTCCTGGGTTCTGGAGGCCTGGCCCACTGCCTGACACCTCGCCTTTGGCCCTTTCTCTGTTTCTTTCTCTGTCCCTTTTCCACCAGTCAGGAAACCAAAACACGGCTCAGCAAAATGCTCCACGAGGTTGTGGTTGTGGACGAGGTTAGCTTCCCAGTTCGGCCTTGGAGCCTGTGGGATGCCAGGAGACCAGGACTGGAGAGCCCTTTGGGGTACTGGCAAGAATCTTGCTACGTTCCAGGTCAGTGTTAGACGAGCACAAGGAGGACTCCAATCACAGCGCTTACAGCAGAGAGCACCTAGGAGGATCTGATGCTCTTAGCAGGAGCAGTTTCCTTCGGTGGGCAGCCCAGAGAGGGGGAGCCTTGTGAGCTGCAACAAGAGGACTCTGGGAGGGGGGCCACCAAAGTGTGACTTCATGTATCCTCGGGAAAGAACTGATACCTCCCACTAAGTCCAGCGTCCCTTACCCTGGGCACACCTGCTCCAGGAGAATATTTCTTACTGTGAAATCAAAAACTGGATTTTACTAAGTGACACTAAGCACTAAAAACAAAAAAAACAAAAAAAACCTTTGGTGTTGTACAACTAAAGAGAGACTTAAAGGGAAAGTCCAAAAAGGCTTTAAAGATAAACAGGAACGACTGATTCTGGCCCTGGGAATATTTGAGGATTGCTTTAATTACATTACCCAGCCCCCCAGAGCATCCTCAAGTCCTTCCAAAGGCGTGGCCAGTCATCTGCATTAAAACGGTCCCTGTTTCATAGGGAGTCATGGTTGAATTTTTTAGAAAAGCGGGAGTTTGTTCTGACAGGGAATCTTTATCACCCAGAGGACAAGGTTGTTACATAATTATGTTTGTACCTCTAAATTGCTGTGACAGGAAAGACCAGGGAAAACTTCTCTAAGTCTTCTGTTCAGCTCTCTGGTCCCTGTCCCATGAACCTAGTGTACAGCAAATTCCCATCTCTGGACCTGTAAGTCTTGGTCAAGGTCAGGGTTAGGGCTGTTAAGGTCGATGTGGAATATGGCCCTCTGGGGTCTTTTCCTAGCATCTCCACCCTCTCTGAGGTCTCCTTCAGCCTTAGGCTGTCGGTCTTTTATAGGTATTTTAGCACAGACCCTGCCTTTTATTTTAGGTGTGCTAGATGTCCCTTTCTTGAGTGTTAACTCCTCGTGGGAGTAATTTCACGCACATACTTAGAAATAAGGTCAAGATTTTATCCCATGTAGGTGGGCAGTGAAGAATCGCCATGTGACTGGTGGGCAGCTGAGTCCCCCTTGTCATGTCCATTCTCCGTCCCTTCTTGATGCTGAGAGGGTTGTAGGCACTCATGTCGGACTTCACTTCCAGGGTCCCTGTCCATGTTGACCTAGCACCCATGCCCAAGGGCGCTTGGGCTGTAACCCGTGCAAAGTACTCAGTGCCACGTTCTCTGCTGCACTGGGCTCTGTGAAGGGAAACCCTGGCTTTAAATCGCTTCTACTTTGTGCTGGTTATTGTGCCTGCAAAGTGGGGGAGGAGTGTTATCTGACCTGCCTCACAGTACGAGCAGAATGCTAAACGGAACTTCCCGATGCGACCGTGTAGTAGGCTAGAATTGATATCGATTACTGTGACTTTTGATGATGCGTGTTACTTAGGTCTTCTATTTTATTGCTAGCTCCTGGCTGCTTATATCTGTGCTATATAAAAAGGTACTTGATAGGGGGCAGGGAGGTTCCTATTGATTAATAGGAACTGTCTGTTAGAACCAAGATCTTGGTTGCTCTCCTGCCCAGCCCAAGTAATGAAAGATCCTGTGATCTCTCAAGAAGGCAGTCTATTTTTGGCCTGAGGCTGCTCTTGTAGAAGTTTAAGGCTTGACCTAAGTATGATCTCTTCCTCTATTGCAAGTTTCATCCATTTGCAAGTTTAAAATCTCAAGGAGTGTGTGCAGGTGAGGATGAAGTCTTGGCCGACCTCAGCCCCGGATGCCGTGAGGAGGGGGGTTGACACACGCAGACACATCGGTGGGATTTCCCAGATGGTGCGCATCTCAGATCATGTCTGAGGCCTGTGTGTTGAGAGAAGGAAGGAGTAGTCCTACAAGTTTAGTGTTGCTCGAGATGTTTCTGAGAGTCAGCAAGTTTTCCTGACAGTCTAACGAAGGATGGATCGGCTTTCCATTATTAAGTCTTTTCCAGCCCATTACAGTGAGTCTTTGTTTTGAGGACTCAGATGTGGTTAGAGACCTGATGGGTACAATTCATTTCTATCTCAGAATCCAGACTCGGGGCATTGTGCCGAAGAGATCCACGAATGTAGGAGTGCTGTGGCTAAATAACCAGCATCACCATGCAGCGTGCATTTGCTGAGCACGACGGTTACGCAGATCATCCACTAAGCCCTAGGGGTGGTTGTGTTTTCACTTGGACACCTTCAGTCTGAAGCAGGTGTTCCCACCAAGCAGCCCCTCCCGTGGTCGGACGCATGATGTGTCTGGGGGCCCTGGCCTGGCCAAAGGGAGGAGCCCAGAACGGGGTGTCCGGGGGGACTTGCAACAAGTCGTGTGGTGTCTTTGCCCAGTTTCCTCCACGGGAAAAGGAAAACAGTAGGAGTGCCTGTTTCCAGCCGGCTTGGAGAGAGCGACAGGGAGGGGCAGGCACGGGTTTGGGGGGAGATTTGAATGTGAGGCTGAGGGAAGGAGATGAAGGAAGAATTCTGTGTGAAGGGAAGGCGACAGGAAGGAGGATAAAGAGCGCATGGCTGAGTGCGGGAGAGCGTGGCTGGTCCCACTGGACCCGAGCTGCTGCGATTTTGTTACGCAGCTCTGACGACAGCCTCTTGGTGACCTGTAGCCCTCGGTATTCGCTCTGCTCAGGTGGTGGTTGAAGCTCATGGGGTCGAGCTGATCCCCCACCCCCAGGATGTCACAGTTTGCTACCTGAAGGGTTGAAGAGACCGTCTCTAGGCCAGGAGGCTGGGGTTGCTTGTGTTTAGGGGTGAAAGGGTACGGAGAACACATGACCCAGGGAGCCCCTCCGAATAGAGGCATGCGGGAGCCGGAGCAGGGGTGGAGGGCCGGGTCAGTGTACAGCCCCTTACCCTACAGAGTAGACACCCTGAAATGACCAAGGCAGGTTCTGCTTTAGGTCCAGGAGTTAGGGTTTTATGGCCAAGGAAGAGAATCCTGAAATGTCAAAGCAAAGGGATGGAGAAATCTCATCCAGTGATTCTCAAGGTGCCCAGATGAGCATTGTGAGGAAGTGTATCTGAAAATCTTCGCCTTCTCAAGGGAGAGTATCGGCCTACTGAGGGCTCTAGGATGCAAACTGTATGAGCGTGTCCTTTAACTTCTGGTAGGCTTCCGTTGCAAGGCCTGGAAGTGTATATACCAGCTTTATGGCTGAAGCTGTTTTCCAGTGGGGAGAATCTTGCCCCATATCCTGGGGCTCTCTGACATCTTCCCCTCACCCTGCCTCCACCAGTACAGATAATGGTGTTTCTTACTGGCCTTTGGGAAATAGAGGGTCTAATGAAATGTAAACATGGTCTCCTTAAAAGTTGGTGTCACTAGTGCTATGTAAAGAGGCCTGGTTTTGCAATTGGACACGGGGCGGGGCTGGGGTGGAGGGAAACCTTGGAAAAGAAGATCAGGCGTTTTAAACTTTTTTGTTTCACGTGATGCATTTAAATGATCAAAAAAAAAAATATATATATATATATATAATTACAGAAGAAACAGGTTATCTTGAAAGTATCAAAATGTTTTGGGGAATTGTGATCTAGCAGACACGAGGGATTGTTTATCAATGTTAGTGGCAGATCTCGTAAGGATCATTGCTGTGATGGGTGTAAAAATTGAGCAACAGCAGCTGTGATGGGGTATCAAAGCCACGGATTCTGCTGAAGCTGCTGTTTTGCTCTAGTCTCAACTCAAGAAAATGTCAAAGTTGTTAGAATTTAGTAAAACTGAAGGTATGGTTTTTAGTTCATCGAAGTTTATGGGTCTCTAAATTCTATGTAGTGGGGCCCAGGTGAAGAACCCCAAACGCAGGAGGTGGTGTGGAACTGTTTACTCTTCCCCGCTGCGGGCATCTGCAGGCACCAGCACGTGCTCTGTACGTTTCTAACCTCCAGAGCCGACTACTTGAACGTGAATCCAGTTCACGAGGGGGACGCTGCTGTGGTTTCTAGGTGACTTACCGTAAGCCATTTGCCAGAGTACTGGCAGGAAATGTAAAGGCTTCCATTGTCTGCCCTCAGGAAGGATGGCTGAGGACTCAGTTAAGCCTCTGAACGCTAAGCTTTGTTTTCAGTTCAGTGTTACACTGTATTAGGCTAATACTGATAGAAGTAAATTACAGGGCACATGAGTTGCTGCTCGTGCCTGAACATGGTTCTATAGTGACCCGTTTCATTAAGCTGCCGAGTCTGTAGCAGTGATTCTTAACCTTAGCAGGACTAATGTAGCCGAAGGGGGAATCACGTGTGGATTCAAACGAAAAAATACCCAGGCCCCACCACAGATGGTGACCCGACTGGTTTGGTGTGGGATCCAGCTGAGGTCGGTTCATAAGCTCAGCAGGCGTTGATAACATGGAGTCAGGGTTAGTGAGCAAATGCTGGTTCTTGGCAAAGTGTTGCCAAAGACCATGACTTGCCTGTTGGGATCTGATTGTCCCAAACTTCGCCTCTTCCCCGAACACTGTGCTCTCCCACCTTCTGCACAGCCTGATGCCTCTGCCTGCAATGGTCTCCGGGAACAGGTCATGAAGGGCCTGGAATGCTGAATGTGCTGACTGCATCCTTCAGGCCTCAGTGTCTCCTGCAACGGGCTGAGCAGGGCCTAGGCACATTTGAAGGAGTTTCTTAGAAATAGCATTCCAGCAGCAGTGAGGGGAATGGAGGGAGTAGGCAGTAGAATTAGCACAAGAAGACCAGCTGCCATGCTTCGGGTGGATTCAGGAGGGGAGGGATGATGAATAGGATCTGGGTCTAAATTAGAGAAAGAATCAAGGCAGGGTAGCCAGCTTTGCCTGGTGGGGTACAGGAGAGAAAGGAGTCAAGGGCCACTCCTAAGATCCCTGCTTGTTGCCACATGGAGCGCCAAACTGTCCACGCCGGGAGCAGAGTGGGGAGCTGGACCCACAGGCCGCCGGAGCCCCATGCAGCCTCCGCATGTACGTGTGCAGTGGGGGTGGGGGGTGCCTGTGTTGGCCTCTCAGAGCCACATGGGTAGGGAGCTGTGTCCAAGTGGCAGTTAGGGTCACAAGGGATGAGATGACCTTAGAGGCAGCCTGGAGAAGAGAGAGGAAGTGCAAGCACGTGTGTATCATAGTTCACCCCAGCTAATGATGCCATTTAACCAAAACAAGTGTATAAAGTCAAAGAAAACTTCTGCTTCTGGTGCTCATCCTCCCCTAAGCCCCCGGGTTCCTGAGTTCCAAGATGTTTTCAGTGGGTGGCTGTGGTTAACACGGAATGCATCCCACAGCTCAACTGTGAGTGCGGGAGAAGCAGCAGGTCTGAGCGAACCCCTTCCAGCGCCTTATTTTAAGAGCAAAGATGTGGGCATGTTCCCATTTGCACTGAGGAACCCCTCCCCGGTTTTCGATCTCTCTGCAGCTGCTTATCTGCCGGCAAGGATTGGGCTTGGTTAAGCGCCCTGAGGTTCTTTCTGGGATGCTGTCCTGTCTCTCTTGGGAACAGTCAGTAAGTGGAAGGGATGGGGTCATTTTGCCGCCATATCGTGCTACGCCTCGGAGGTTCATAAATAGAACTCAGCCATCCACCGGCCGCTGTGAAACTGGAGTGGGGAAGCGATACCTGGATGTCAAACGCGCTAAGTACTCCTACACTGTAGGGAGGTTCAATTTCATCTTTCCAAGGAGACACTTAAAACTCTAACTGCTAAACACGAACTAAGCAGTTCCTCATGAATATTTATGACGGCCTTCCTGAATGACTTGGCCTGAGCTGTAGACGGCACCTGAGCACACAGCCCTGCCTGGTGGAGGGGAGGGTGTGCGGTGTAAGAAACCCGTGCCTGACGGCAGAGGCGCCCCGGGGTGCTCGTCCGCCCCCCTCCCTCTAGAAACCAGGGGTGCCTCGGCCCTATAGGACCCCTCAGGTGTGTTCCCTCCAGGTGCCCAGGATGTCTGCCTTCCCACGTTGAGGTTCGGCTTTCTTGTTGGGAGGGCTCATAGAATCTTGCTTGGAGATTTTTGGGCCTGTCTCTTGTCACAGCAGAGTGTTCTCTCCAGTGCCCTCCCCCCCCCAACCTCGGGAGGAAGTCTTTAGCCGCAGACTCAGACGAATTGTGTGGCTCCGTTTTGAGTCCAAATCTGCCTCACTGTCATTTTCTGTATCCTTCCAGCCTAACCTAACCTGCATCCAAACTTCTCTGTCCCCTCAGCCTTACTCTTAGTTCCTCACAGAACCCAGTTTTGTTGCCCCCAACCTGATTCTTTCCTCCACCCGACGTCACCTCACTTCTTCATTCTAGGGTTTTGATATCATTTTGTTTTAATAGGATTGTGTGTGTAGCACTAAACACTGTATTATTTCTTTGCATTTGAGCTTCTAAAGACAGTAAGCCATATTGCTATGGCCATAGTTTTAGTCAGCATTGTTTCTAAGATTCAGTTGAATTTTCTTAGCCTGTTTCCTAGTTAACACTGTACATGGAACTGATACAAATATCTTTGTTGAACAAAATTCTTTAAGATTTTTATTTTAGAGAGAGCATGCACACATGAGCAGGGGGAAGGGACAGAGGGAGAGACTCTTAAGCAGAATCTGCCCTGAGTGTGGAGCCTGACGTGGGGCTCGGTTCCACGACCCTGAGATCATGACCTGAGCCCAAACCAAGGGTTGGATGCTTAACTGAGCCACCCACGTGCTCCGAACAAAAGTTCTTAATTACAAATTTTTGGATCCCTATTTTCTAGTGTAGTTTTTTTTTTTTTTTTTTAAAAACAGTGGTAGATGATCTGTGTGGTGATGGTGTTGAAAATACAGAGACCCAACAGGCAAGAAATAGTAGATTGATTATCCCATTAGTGAACAGAATACATTCTACTGACACCCAAATTTTTGGATGATTTGTCACTAGAGAAGGAAACGATGGAGGGGCTTAATGATGTGTTCAGAGGCAGGGTGTTCTTCCCTCTGTGCCTTAGCCAGTCTTCCCCTCTGTTCTCTTTGGCGATGGCGCTGTGTCGGGGTGTGTGTGTGTGTGTGTGTGTGTGTGTGTGTGTGTGTGTGTGTGTGTGTGTAGGGTTTTAGCACGTGTTGCTCCTATCTCTTCCTTCTCTCTCAGAGATCACCTGAGTCAGGCCAAGAGTTGAACCTGCCTGAGACTCTGTCTCCTGCAGTCCCCTTCCTGTGGATGAGCGTGGAGGGCTGAGCACCCGGCAGAGACGGCCAGCTTTGGTTTTGTGGGCAGTAAATTGCACCCTCTAGGGGGCGGCAGTGGCTGAGCGCGGCCTGTATGGACCACTCTACAGGATGGTCCTGCTGGGGCTCTGGTCCTCACACAGTCCGGGTGCTGGCCTGCCCATCCAGGCCCCTGCATCTGAAGTCAGCCATCGTGGGACTAAAGTTCTGGTGGGAGAGACAAGAGGGAGCACAACACTGAGCAGGCGAGTAAAGCATTAGTAAATTGTATAGTGAATGCTGTGAAGGCAAGGTGGTCGGGGAAGAGCTTCTGAAGAAGCCACATTTCAGCTGAAGTCTTAAGGATGCCTGATTCACATCTCTCTTCTATTAAGGCTAGATTTGTTCTGGGGGGGGAGGGGAGAGTTCATTAAGGGATGCTCTTTCACACAAGGTGTATGATGATAGCGACGTCCCAGCACAGCCCGCCGGGAAATTGGGCAGACACGTGGAAGCCTGTGTTTGAGTTTGGGCTTGGTGTCTGACTAGCTGAGTACTCTGGGCTTATTTCTTGGCTTCTCTAAACTTTAGCTTTATCTTCTTTAAAATGGGAAGACTGGCACCCAGTAGTCTTATGAGTCCTGAGCATAGATGGGGTGCGTGGCTAACGGTTTTGTGTACCATCCGAGTGTGATGTAAGTAGGCGGTAATTAATTGCACTGAAAGCAGTAATGCAAGAGCTGCCAAAGCCAGAGGGTGATTGAGTACCAGGCATTAAGAGTGGTGAAATCAAGTAAAAGAAAGTTTGAGCTAGAAAAGCTTCAGGCAACTATAAAGTAGGGGGAGGTGGGTAAGGAAGCCCTCTGTGGCTTGAATGTAGGAAACAGAGAGTGACCACGATAGAGCCGGGCCTTGAATGAAGCAGACCTGGGCTCTCGAGGGCAGAGGGTACCACAGGAGGGCTGAAAGCCCAGGAGAGACCTGAGCCAGTATTCCCGTGCGGGAGGTCACGTGAGGAAGGGGTGCTGGGGGAGGTGGGCATGGACGTCAGAAGGCCGCCCTCGGCACGCACGTCCAAGGTGGTGATGGCCAGGACTGAGGTGTACAAAGAAGGGGACAGCCTGCGTTGGGAGACGATGCAATAGGACTTGCTAACGGGCTTGGGGGAAAGTGAGGGACAGTGATGCCGAGGTTTGTGGCTATCGTCAGGGAGTGGAGGCAGGTGACGCTTACATGCAGAAGGCATGCTAAGGGGGATGGGGACAGAGGCTTTGGTGCCAAGAGCCCTGGGGATTCAAGATTAAAGTGAGTGCTTGTCCCCCAAGGGCCCTCGGTTCAGTGACTAGCGTGTGGGCAGACTGTGGCTACTAGAGCACAGGGCCACGTATGAGGACAGAGGTGCCACAAGGGTCCACGGGCGGGGCATTTGGCGTTGCCTGTCACAGCTGGGATTATTGCTCTGGAGCTGTTCTGGGGCTTCCCTCCATCAGTCCGCTGGAGCAGCATCTCCGTGAGCGTGCTGTGTGACGTTGCTGATTGTGAGGCCACAGGTGACTAGTCATTCTCCGCAGGAAACCCAAACAAGACAGCATTTCGGCAGGGTTTCTCGAGATTCCTGCAGTGTCTGGCTGATCAGCCGGGCTTTCCTTTAGTGGAACAACCTCAGGAGCCTTAACAGCCATGTGCCTCCACTGTCCTTCCTGGGAGGGGGTGGGGATTGACCTTGCTCAGGGAGCTGAAAGCTCTGCAGGGGTTCAATGAGGAATGTTTGCAAGAAGTGGTTTAGCAATAGTTCTGCCTCTGCCGTGGCAGAGGAGGGGATCCAGTGTGAGATGGAGGCCGCCATGTGTGTGTGTTGGTGTTGGTGTTGGTTGTCAGCTGGTTGTCAGTGTTCTGCCCCTATGCTGGAGGATGGCTAGGGGCCTTAGGAACCTGTGCTCTTGCCTGAGGCACAGGCCTTCGAGGGGCTTTTCCTGTTGGGGGTAATGCACACTTCCCTGAAGACAGCCTGGACCTGAGTAACACCTGGATATGAAAGCTCTTGGCCATTGTTTTCTTTTTCTAAAGAGAATTCCACTGGACTTAAGAGGAAACAATTCACTGAAAAGCAAATTGACCCACGTTGCCAGCTAAGTCCTGCCTGTCGTTGGGCTGAGTGGACGGGGCTGTATATGGGGTATGTTTTTGAAGGATATTGG
>CM052889.1:21224847-21270357 GCA_028534135.1 Potos flavus | reverse complement strand
TCTGCCTGTCTCTCTGCCTACTTGTGATCTCTCTCTGTCAAATAAATAAATAAAATCTTAAAAAAAATATATAAAAAGAAAACCTTGCCTCTTGGCAAGACCCATGGATTTAAAAAACAAAACAAAACAAAAACATCTAACCCCAAACCAGCCCCAAATAACCAGAATTTGAAGTGGAGAGCTTTTCCCCACCCATATTTCCTATTAGGACTTTGGTGGTGGAATCCTCCAGTGTCCAAGATGGAGGAGATCCGTTGGGGGAGTCCCAGGTCACAGCCTGTCCTCTAGGGGTAATGAAACAGAGGCCCAGAGGAAAGAAATGATCCAAAGTCACACGGGTAAAATGACCAGGACTGATATCAACATAGGATGGAATGCAACAGTGTCTTAAAAGGGGTACAAAGCCAATGATGTGGGCTTTAGAAGATGGGGAAATAATGGCCTGCCGGGCTGCCTGAGGCGTGATGGAGTAGGCTTTGCGTGGAGCAGGAGAGTAGGTCCGTGGTGGAGGGGAGGTCAGGTAGAGGGAAACCACACAGGGCAGGGCTGGGAAAGTGTGCGGTTTCAGAGACTGACGGGTAGTCCAGTTGGGCTGAACTCCAATGCTATCATCCCACAGCAAGTGGAGAGAGCCTCTCCTGCAGTCGTGCAGTGAATCGGGGAGACGGGTGTGTGCTCTGCAATGTGGTGTGAGGTTTACAAGAGCCCACGGGTGGCAGAACCAGGCCTCAGGCCAGATCCTTAGACTAAAAGCCCGGTGTTCTGTCTGTAGCATTGGTCTGCCACACTTGTGAAGGGTTTTAGCGTTAGCGGCCTGCGTTCTAGGGGGTTTCAAATGCTCGACCAAGGGGCTCGGACTTGATTCAACAAACAAGGAGCAGTTTGCTATTTTGAGTGGGAGAAATCTGATGAGAGCTGTGCTCGCACAATCGGGCAGGGGTGTGGGGATGCATCAGAGACCTGGGTACCTACCTGAAGGTGGCCACAAAGACCAGCAGGAGCATAGTTGGGCCTCCTAGTCGTGAGGGACTAGGCTGGGATAACCAAGGGTCAGATAGCGAATGACCTTGTCCAGTGTCAGCTAGCTAATTACTGCATATGAGGTTCGAGTTTGTTTTTAATACCCGCATTCTGGTTGCCAGTTGTTTGAGTTGGAAGCAAAGCTAGTACATGTAGAACAAGAGAGTGCTGTCGTGCATCATCCCTAAGGCCAGCTTACGGGCTGTGACCAAACAGCATGTGTGAGTACCCATTGTGCCCCTAGCCTGCCAATGGATTAGGGATGGGAGGGGCCCGCGTATGCGGAAGTGCGAGGCAGCTACATAAAAATCTCCAATTACAAATATTTGAGAATGGTCTAAGTCAGGGAAGGTGTCAGAAGGTACTTGGTCTGAGAAGAGGTGACTGTACCTGACTTTATCCCACATGTCACCATCACCTCTAATATCCATCAAATTAGGCAGCAGTTAGTGCTCCTGGCCGTTGCCCGCACTTCCTCAGGCTCGGGAGCCTTGAAAGATTTGTTAAAACTTGGGGAGATCTATAGCTCTTGTCAATATCTCAGCCGCGTGCATGCGTTTTCATCAAGCATCAGAATTCGCCTCCGCATCCTGCCCGTCTTGTTTCCCCGCCTCGATTTTGTCTTTTGAGTTCCTGACATTTCGTTGTCGTGTAAGCCAGCCCCGCTTCTGGAGTTCCTGACCACTTACCTTAGAATAGCCTGCTTGCTCCTCAGATTCTTCTGCCTCTTGCAGGAGCTGCTGTCTTTCCTGAGCCCAGTGCCTGACATTTTTGCAGCATTTCCTAGGGATGCACAGGGCAGTTCCCGTCCTGACGCTGCAGGCAAAAAGTGACACATGTCACGGGTCTGTGCCTTATTTGTGCCAGCTGTGTTCTGTGTCTCCTCCTAGTCCAGTCTGCCGTGTGCGTGCTGTTGCCACGGGGAACCGGGCAGTGCTCACCCCCGCCCCCACCGCTCTGGTTCATAGTCTCCTAGCATCCAGATGGTACTCCCAAAGAACCTTCTTGAGTTCTTTGGACCGTCTTTACCTCTGCTTTCCATGTGACCTTCTGCTGAGGAGTAAGGCTCAGACGCAGCCTGTCCTCATTGATTGATTTTAGGTCGAATGTAGGGACCCGAGGCCAAACTTCAGACCTGGGGGTGTGGCTCCTGCAATTCACTTCTCTTTATTGCGGTTACAGGGCATGTTCTGAAGCTGGCGTCCAGCGAGGGTCTGTTTCGGAGGTCTGCGGTCCAGGGCTGGAAGTCCAGCCGGTTACACTCTTAGTCATTTAGGAGGGTTGTGCTTCTGAGCCATTTTCTAGGGAGTTGATTATGAAGTATTGGGAGGAGAGGTGACACCTGTCATGATCCCCAGGGTTTGGTGGACATCGTATAAAATTAAAATGAGTGAACCTGGGAAATAACAAGCATCGTCCACAGGCTTGTAGAACTACAAGGGTTCTCAGAAAGCCACATCTTATTCCTCCAAATACTAGGCAAGATTTACCTTTGTTCTCAGGTAGCTGGTTGTAGAGCCAATTGGGAAGATCCATTGTCCCCCCCCCCCACCCCATCATCTCAGCGGTGTGTGCTAGCCCCTGTGTTTATTCCGATCCCTCCCCATCTGATGACAGTGGTTTGTGAGAGTTAGGACAACATCACCCTTTGCTGACCTTGAACACAGTGGCTCTCAGGTTCTTCAGCCCAACTACCACACCTGAGTCTGCCCGGTGCTCCCACCTCCAGCCCAGATCTCTCCTCTCTTTCCAGTCCTCTACTAGTTGACATCAGTGTCATCGCACTACTTTCCTACATCTTGGCTGGCAGCCCAGATCAGAAGTGGGGCCAACATTCGTTCCCCTGTGCTGATAAGCCACAGTCTACCTGTGGTGGTGATTAGCACGGTGGGGCAGGCAGCCTCCGGTGCCTTCTGTTGATTCTGCTACGGCCGCTCTGCCCAGGAAGCCCCAGGAGCTGGTGTAAGTAGTAGGGGGCCGGTGCCAGGAGGCCTGTGTCATAAACCTGCCTCCATGCTCCGAGGCTTTCTCATCTGGGAGGGGGGTGCCGGTTAATCCCCAGGAGCGTATATTTCATGCCGTGCACTGTTAGAGGGACTGAAGATGGAGAGCAGCGTGCCTGCCTTCCCGGCGGTGGATTGCAGCCCCCACATGTGTTCTCGCCCCGTGCTTGAACGTTGAACACCCACGTTCCTTCAAGATCAGATAGGCTGCTTTCTGCATTACCTGTCTGTCGTCCTGCTATTTTAAAGGGACAGATATAGATGCATTTTTATCTGGTATAGAGGATCTCCTTTCTGCCTTCCATTTAGTCTTACTGGAATCCCTCTCACTGCAGTTGATAGCTGTTCTATCTAATTTCTGATAAACTTGGAGCAAGATCCACTCTGGTGGTTAACAGCATACCTTTTATGATACATACATATGAGCAAGAAATTTGAAACTGTCTGCTGGCACGCGAGGCTGAAACACGAGAGGAAAAGATCCTTGTTTTTTGAAAAATTGTAACTCGTGCAGTGGCACCACATGGGCATGGCACAGAATCAGAGGTGAGACTGTGTTCCCGAGAGGGCACATGTGTAAATCCTCAGGCCGTGTGTGTGTGTGTGTGTGTGTGTGTACACGCACATAGAGAAACGGGTGAGGGGGTGCTGCCGCCCCAGAGGAAGTGTAATTGCGACTGGCTGGCCCCATCCCCCTTCCCGAGGGCCCTTAGGAAGGTCCCGGTCCTTTTGTACGCCCTTCTCCTGAGCTCTCCTTTCTCCGGCTTGTGGATCTTATGCAAGCATGGTGGGTGGGGGGGAGGTGCAGACTGTCTTAACGCGGCTCCTTGTAGTTAGCCTTCGGAGAACATGCGATGATCTTGATCGAGCTCAGACCCTCGTCCACAGAGTCTGGAAGGCAACGGAGCCTTTCCACAGCTGGCCACTGACCAGAGCTTTTTCTGTTCCAGAGATGAGAAGAACCAGTCCATCATAGTCAGCGGGGAGTCTGGAGCCGGCAAGACCGTGTCAGCCAAGTACGCCATGCGCTATTTTGCCACGGTGGGCGGCTCAGCCAGTGACACCAACATCGAAGAGAAGGTCCTGGCGTCCAGTCCCATCATGGAGGTAAAGCCTTCCAAACATACTCGGCCTTTCTGGCCAGAGCTCCTTCGTCCGGCAGCCAGACTGCTGGGTGGCCAGCCTTGTGCGGCCGCCCACCAGAGTCTGTGGAAGCGGCTTACGTGGTCCACATTCCTGCCTTTCTCACAGAGCCCCTTGTCTCCGGTAAGGAAAGAACGCCAAGGGTGCCCCTAAGAGCACCGATTTGGAAGGTAATCTTACCTGGCAGCCTCCTTCAGGTCCCCAGTACCGAGCGGAGTGTCCTCTTCATGCCGTCCTCGTCCCCGGACTCTGCTGATGCTCCAGTGAGCCTCCTTCCATCCTGCCTCCCCCACCGCCATCGTGTGTCAGCAAGTCCCTGCTTCCCCCCAACCATCCAGGGCTTTGAAGGCGCGCTGGATCAGGAGGGCAGTGTGCATGGGCGTGGGGGGCTAGGTGGAGGGAAGGGTAGAGCCAAAAGCTCTGTGATAACACGGCATCTGTCGGTCCTCAGGAGGCAGTTACCTAGAAGGCATGAGCTGGCCGAGGCCTGTGTCCTCGACCCCCAGCCCCATGGCAGTCAGTACAGGTAGAGGGCCAGAGAGGGCTCCTAAAACTTTGATCTTGCTGTAACTCCCCATGCTTCAGGATCAGAACTTCATTTCTCTCTCTCTCTCTCTCTCTCTCCTCCATAAAAACTTAATTCTGATAAAGTAGATCTAAATGGGTACGCAGTCCCTGGGCCAGTTTTGATCTCCTGCCTCTGAAGTAGAGGCTCTTGGTTATCGTCTGGGTTACAGTCTGGTGGGAATCGGACCCCCACCAGCCCAGGGCAGCTCCTTTGTTGTAGGAAGAAGAGATTGAGTTGAGGCCAAAAGCTGCCAAGATAGTAACAGATTCTGAGCAGTGCCTTGAGCCGCGTCGTTTAAGACCCAAGTTGCCAAGGTGGTTAGTCTCTCCGGCTGTTTTGGAGCCGAGAGAAACGAGAACCTGCCGAGACCTCCCTAGATCCCCCTCTCCCCCCACCCCTTCCTTTACCAAGTGCACGACTAAAGACTGAGTCTCAGTTCATAGGAATTCATTGTTTTTTGCGGGTATAATCTGCCTACACAGTTGGATTATCTGGAGAACTTTGATTCTCTGTTGACAGGACACAACATAATCATTAACAATTCAACCAAAGCAGGTTTTCATATTCTTACATGGATTGGAGAGCAGTTGGTACAGTTGGAGGCATTTTTACCAAAAAGATAGAAACAAGGAGACTTTTATTCTCCTACAATGGTTCTTAAACTTGAGTGCATCAGAATCACCTGGAGGGCTTGTTAAACCAGATTGCTAGGCCCCAGCCCCCAGAGTTGCTGATTCAGAAGGTCTGGGTAGGGGGCCCCCAATTTGCCTTTCTACAGCCTACGGGTAATTGTTCCACATTTGGGCCTGTTTCGTTACAGCTTTTTCACTGAATATTATAGTCATAAGCCTTATCGCCGTATCATTGAGCTTTTTTATGAACGGCCTTATTGGAAGCAAACATATTAATATTGTCAGACATGCAACTGGTTAGCAGCCCATTTGTTCATCACATTTATTCTAAGCCCAAGGTGGAGGCCTGGCCACAGCCTCAATTCAGAATGTGGTGGTGGACCATGGCCTGGCCTGCCCGAGACCATCCATGCACTGAAATCGAGGTGGCTAAGATTGTACTCTACAATTAGCATCATGTTTCATCTCAAATGGGAGTGAAACCAGGCTGTCAGCCTCTCCTTTGCCCCTGGGTTTCAAAACTCACATCATTTTTAAGGTAATAAGGTTTGAAAGACCCAGAGTGCCACCTCTTTTAGAAATAGAGAAGGTAATTTTTCTGGGCAAAACAGAGAACGGAAGAAATCCGTTACATCTTCAGTACCTGGACAAAGTAATTTTAGTCAAGATGAGAATTTAATGAAGGTAGATCACCCCATTATTAAACATGGACGAGACAAAGGATTTTTTAATTGATTTTTTTGTGGTTAAGCATACATAAAATTTGCCATTTCGTTATTTTAAATGAACAATTGAAGGGTATTAAGTACATTCATAGTGTGAGGCAACCATCACCACCCTCCGTTTCTAGAACTCTTTAATCATCCCAAACTGCACCCTAAAGAATAACCCTATTCTCCCCCGCCAGGCCCTTGTAACCTCCATTCTACCTTCCGTCTCTCTGAATTTGCCTGTTCTGGGTGCCTCATGTAAGTGGAACCATACGATATTTGTTCTTTTGTGTCTGGCTTAATGTTTTCAAAGTTCATCCGTGTTGTAGAATGTAGGAGCACCCCCTTCCTTATTATGGTTGGATGATACTTTATTGTGTGGATAATACCGCATTTTGTTAATCCGTCCCTCTGTTGATGAACTATTTGGGTTTTCACCTCTCAGCTGGTGTGAACAATGCCACTGAGCAATGGCATCCGAGTCCCTGCTTTGGGAATGGTTTTCAAATGATAGAGGTCTAAAACGACCTAACATTTTCAGTATCCCTTACATCCTGGATGGGCTGGAGCACCGTGGGAGGTTCAGATTCGGGGTACTTTGGCATGGGAGAAATGGGAGAGCAAAACGCACACCCCAAAACACACAAGATGTGGTTCAGTTGCTAAGGTCTAAAGGAGGAGTGTGTGCACGGAGCAGCCTCCTCGCGCGTGATGTCACGTAAATGAACGGTGTGGTGGTTTGGGCTCACAACTGTAAATTTCTACCTTGTGCAGATTGTGACTTTGGAAACTCTCTGGGTAATTCCCCAGGGCTCTTTCTGTCAGATGACAGAATTTGGTCATCATGGAGATTGTCCCTTGAGTTTTTAAGTGTTCTAATTGAGAGAAATCCTGGAGAGAAACATGGCAAGGAAGCATCGTAGCCAGGAAGAACTCGGGGCAGGTTAGAAAGTGTCCGGCCGAGAAAGAGCAGCTTCTGCAGCACCAAAGCCTGACTCTTCACGACTTTGGCTTGTAGGTGGGCCCTTGTGTCAGGAAGCCCAGTCAGCTTTATGGCCCCTCAGAAGGTTAGAGGCCACACAGGCACGTCTTCCTCAGGGGCCAGCCAATTCCTGATGACTCGGCCCCTGTCCCGACCAAGCAGTCCGCTGTGCTCCCGCGCCATCTCGTTACCTCTGCGGCCGTCTCCCGGGGAGACCGTCGAGGACGGTCCGAGGCGGTGGAATCCCCAGCAAGCTGCACTAAGTGGCAGTGGTTTGAATTAAGGGGGACTTGAGGGCGGGTTGGGATGATTTATTCTCAGCGTCAGAGCTCTCTGACCCCACTCCGTGTAAGCTCGCCAGCATCCTGGGAGTGATTTGTTCACGAGTCTGCGCTGATGAAAGGATGCTAGTGGCCAAGAGACTGTTAGAGCAGCGGCAGAACCAAGGCCGGGTCAGGAGGTCACATGGCTTCTAGGGGTGCCCAGAGTCTGCATCACACAAGTCCAGAAGCCAGAGACTGCCCCCATCCCGGGAGGAAGGGGGAGACTGGGGGCACAGTGAGCAAAAACCATCTAAACCAAGACCGGTTACTACGTGATTTGGGGGATTTAACTTTTTTCCTTTTAAGCTAAAGAAACAAGGCTGCAACTATTCATCTATTCACACAAGAATCTGTGCCCAGAATAACTTACTGAGCACATCTCTTGTCTCGTGCCAACACACACTCGCCACTTCACACACTCACCTGCCCTGTCCCTTGACCCAGGCCAGGTCCGTAACGGAACCCCTCCTCCTCCCCACTTGCAAAACTCAACTCCCCCTTTAAGACCCTTGTCAGTTTACACCCCTCAAGCCCTTCCTGTTGTGCAGACCATGGCTAATTGCTCCGTGCTCTCTGCCTCCCCATATTGATATGTCCCTTGTTGTTGTGTAATCCTAATTATACTGAAATTACTCCATTTGATCTTTCTATGTATTTGCATGTGCATAAACAACAAAGAAGGTGGTTCTCTTATGTCCTATGTGAGTGGTAGCGTAGTTTGTCATTTTGCAACTCTTTTCACTCAACATCTTTTTAAATTTATCCACAAATCATGCTCTAGTTTGCTTTTACCAGCTTTATAATATCCCATTGTGTGAATACACATTATCCATTCCCCTACTGGTGGGCATTTAGGATGGATTTTTTTTTTTTAATTAATTAATACAACCTGCACCAAAGATTCTTGTGCTCACTCACGTATACACTTATGTATTTTTCCGGGTAATATCTAGAAGTAGAGTTGCGGAACTGTTAGGTGCGTGTGTATTCAGTTTTACTAGATAGGTCCAGTGACTTTTCAGAACGGTTGTTCCGGTTCCCATTTGAGCCAGCAACATGGGAGAGTTCTCTCGTCCTCACATCCTCCTTGTTTTGTCGTGTCTGACTTCTTACTTATGGCCCCTACCCGTTTGAGTCTGCATTTCTCCGATGTCCAGTGAGGTTATCTTTTCTTAACGCTCATTGGTTATATATTTCCTGTGCATACCGTTTGCTCATTTTCCACGTTGTAACCACTTGGGTTATTTCTGCTTTTTTCCCTTGGTCTATGGGACTCAATGAAGGTTAAAACCTGTTTTTCTTTTCTCATCTATGATAACTCGTCAAAATGTTTCCTGAGTCCGAGTGTAATCAGAAAAAATCTAGCAAGGGTTTAAAAGATGCAGAACTGCATGTGTGTCCTTAACACACAGAGGAGTTGGGAGTCCTAGGGTAGAGCTGATGGGTTGGGTAGTAATAACCTCTTCTCTTTGTGGGTGCCATTACATACTTTTAAAGTACTTTTAGATCTGTCACTTCTCAAGGCAGCCTAGTGAAGTAGGAGGCTAGACCTCTTGACTGTGATCTCTAGACCTTGGGCAAGCTTTCCCCTAAGCCGTCACAAGGAGTGCTGTCAGGTATGGCAAAGGCTCTTGTTGCCATTTTACGAATTATGGAATTTGAATATTTTGAAATTTTTACATTGAAATGTATTCGTTGAAACTAGATGGTCTTTGAGAATCCACAAACCGGACTTTGCTGGTTGTATCTTTGTGATGCTGATAACGTGTTCCTTTGTCCTCTGTGTTTCCCATAAAAGGGCTATAAAATCTAGAAGCGTGATTAAATTAAGGTTGGATTTCTGGCACACATTTGGGCCAGTCACACCAGGGGTACTTGGATGGGTGTGTAAAAGTGCATGCGCCCCCAGACCGAACGGCTTCCGTAGTGCAGAGCTAGGCTTGGGTTTCTGTGAGTGAATGGTCACATAACTCAAGGCCTCACCTGACTCCTCTCCAAAATGGGAATAGGACATTTTCATGAGGACTTGTTATTGTGATCTTTTAAGCAGGGATTTGCTTTCAGCTGCCCTGTTTGCCTTGTTATAACAGATGCCCGCCAAGCCTTATGTAGTTTTGGGACACCGGGAGACACTAGTAGCTCTGTGGCTTGGATCTGGCTGAGAAGGGGCGGAGGGATCTTCTTTCAGCCTCTGTTTCCCTCAAATTTCGTAGACGACTTTTTCAAGTGTTTCAACAACCTAAAAATGTAAACGTGTGAAAGAGATTAAAAATTAGAATAGTAATATATTCGTTACCGATCCATTAGCAATGTGATGCTTTATAGAAAGTGAATAATTATGCCAGGCCATTTAGTCCCTCACTTTTTAAATTCTCGTCGGGCGTTTTGAACTGTGCCCCTACATCTGCGTGAGAAAAGGTATCCAGAGGGTGAGGGCTTCCTGGTACGATCCAGTGATGAGGCATAGAGGCGTTGGTGTTGATCTTTGGTCTCTTTCTCGGAAATTTATTTTCGAGATAAAAAAACCATTTATCGGTTGGGAATGACATTGACTGCTTAGTCTTGGAGATCTGATCAAAGCACAGGAAGGTTTGCTTTTCTCATTTTAAGTTCAGAGCTCTCAGAGGCTGGCATTGGTTTAGTAGCTCCAGTGTGTCAGAATGGTGAGCTCTGTAATTCTCCAGACCTTTTCTTCATGGTCCCAAGGTAACTGCTGCAGCTGTAGCCATCACCACAGACATTCCAGGTAGGATCACTTGAAAGAGTCCACCGGTCAACTCCTTACTTTCACTGGCCATCCCTAGGAGCAAGGAGACAGGAAATGAAGTTTTGTGTTTAGCTCTGCTCATCGTCATCCCGGCAGTGGGGGGAGGTTCTGTAAGGAAGAGGGGAGAGAGGACATGGGGCTGCTGCCGCATACACACAACCTAGAAACCAAGAAAGCTTTCCTGCTTTTGCATACCTCTTGTGTGTTCTCTGCAGGCCATTGGAAATGCCAAAACCACTCGCAATGACAACAGCAGCCGATTTGGGAAGTATATTCAGATTGGCTTTGACAAGAGGTACCACATCATTGGGGCCAACATGAGGACCTACCTGCTGGAGAAGTCCAGAGTGGTCTTCCAGGTGAGCCGCACGAGTTGGGCCTTTTGTACTTTCTCCCCCACGAGCAATGCTCACTTGCTCCCTGACCCACTCCCTGTGCTCGAGAGCATCTCCTCTTTAGGATACACTTGTCCTTTAGGTTTTCTTTTTTCTTTTTTTTTTTTTTTACGTCAAAAAGGATTCGTGTGGATGCTATAGGCATCAGGCCTGAGAAATCTTCTGCTCGGTATTGTTTTGAAGTGGGTATTGTTTTTAGATTCAGTCAACAAACCTAATGAGTGCCTGTTAGGTACCGACCCTGTGCACGATACCAGAGACCCAGGCAAGAGGATAGTCCCTTTCTTTGTGAATTCGAGAGTCTTTGGGGAAGGTCGTGGGCTTCAGCTTCCCCAGGAACCTTCTTACTTTGTAGGTCATATTTGAACAAACAAAAGAAAGCGCACTGCTTGGACATCTACTTAGCCCAAAAACGGTCCTCCCCCAACCCCCTTTTGGAGTCCCGTCCCCGACCTGAGATGACACACGTCCTGGTCTGAGGCGGCCCCACACTCTGCCCACCCCGACATTCGACTGCCTTCGGAGGGGACATCCCGAACAGCCTCAGCTACTTCTCTGAGACGCCTGTCTGCATGCTGATGCTTAACAAACGTCTAATGGATTTTTTAACCAGCTTCATTTGTTTTTCCATTTTTCTGTTTGGGGTCTCTCCCCACCTCCCAAATGGGAGGTTTGACAGCCCCACATCCTTATCTCATGGCGGCAAGGCAAACAGCCCGCTATGCCGAGTGCAGGTCAGAGCTGCTTGTGGCTCTGTCCAGAGTCTTCTCTGAACACCCCTCGAGCCTTCCTCTTCCTTTGCTCAGGCCTCCTGAAGCCCCCCTGCCGCCGCTCTGCCCCCCCCCCCAATATCACCACTCTGCCAGTTTAAGGTGGGGGAAGTCCAAGTGTCCGCTGTAAGTCCTCCCTCCGTCTAGGACCTTTAGTGACTGCCCCAACCTGACAGGATGGGCAAGGGCAGAGCTCTGACTTAGATCCCAGCCTCCCAGAGGGGACAGGAGCCCACCGCAGGCGAGTGGCAGTCTGTGCGGCCTGAGCTGGGCAGCAGGGATGTCCGCGCGAGTGTGTGGGAGTTGGCAGCCCACCACCGTGGAAGAGCAGAGAGAGGAAAGTAGGCGAGAGGTAGGAATCCTCAAGCTTGAAGAAGGAACATAACTGTGAATGGAACATCTGGACATGGGAACTGAAGGTGGCAGAGCCGTGAGGGAAGACGTGAGCACGAGTCTTGCCTCAGTCGCCCACGGGACTCTGGGAGGAGAGCAAGTGAGGGGGCGATCGCGGGGGTCACTGCCCTAAAACTGTTCCCCTTGTGTCTCGCGCAGGCGGATGGTGAGCGGAACTACCACATCTTCTACCAGCTCTGTGCTGCCGCCAGCCTTCCGGAATTCAAAGAGCTTGCACTAAGTATGCAGACATGGGTGTGCCTGTCCTTGGGGAGGGGCTGCTGCGGTGCTGCCTCTGGGGGCTCTGCTCCGAGCCCTCCGTCCGGGGTTCTCATCCCAGCTCTGCCTCCCACGCGAACGTATCCCGCCCCGCCCCCCGACCTCCTCGAGCATCCGTACCCAATCCGTAAACTCAGGCTAATTGTCCCCAGGCTGCCCGCCACAGAAAACCATTTGATGAGGGGAAGGGGCGGGGGAGGGGGGGCGGTATCTTGCAGAGCACGTAAGAATTTCCATGCGTTATTTTGAAAAATGATTCCACTTCAGACAGCATAAAAAGCGTGTCCCTGCCATGAGGATCTAGAGATTTAGCCAATGCAGATCATGTCATTGTGGCCAGTGAGTTTTAAGTCCTACTTAAGGATGGAGCTGAAGGAAAGGGGGGGGGGTGAGAGGCTGGGGCAGGATGAAGATGGGGGGACGGGGCGGGGGCTGATGAAGAGGGGCTACTGAGTGTTAGGCCCCAGGGTGTGCAGGTTTCTCCGGAGCAGGTGGGGCGCTGTGGCAGCCAGTGGCACCCGGGGAGGTGGGAGGTGCAATAGTAGCCGATGGTGTGAAGAGCTCGTGTCTAGATGGGGGTCAGTCAGCCCTTATGCGTCTGTGCGAGAAACCGACCCCTGAGGCTGTCCACGACCCAGGTCCTAGCTGTCTTCAGGGCCCAGCGCCAGATTGACCTCTGACAGCCCTGGCCAGTGCCCCTCGAGGCTGACACACACCGGGTAGTTCAAACCTCAGTCTGCCCTCCTAACTCTCTGCTTTACTTATGGGCTCCCGCCCATTTGGTGCCTGGGTCATGCAGGCTAGCACCGGCTCCTTCGTCCCTTCCCTGAAGCCTACAGAGGCGGTGTCGGGCACCGGGGTTGGCCTGCGGATGCAGGGCTGAATGTACCCGTTGTGGGCCCTGCCCGCGCTGAGCTTATGGTCTGGACCCATTACCGTGCAGGGTGGGAAGGGTGTGCTGGGCGAAGCACAGCTGAGGTGGGGCCAGCAGCTCGCTGGGGAAGGAAATAGAGAACCAGGGGAGGAAGCCCAGGAGGGCATGTTACGCAGGTTTTCTGCTGTACTCTATCCGGTGTTTGCGAGTCTGACTTCCCCCCCAGCAAAGCTGTAAACTCCTTGGGAGGGCCGGGCACAAGCCTTGTTTGATGCGTCCCTCCCGGAGCTGGCAGCTTGGGCTCGGATGTTGGTTTATGGCCACGAGTGACCAGGAATGCCGGCCATACTAAGGGCCTTCGCTGTCCTCCTCTTTGCTTCCCAGAGCGGGGACACAGGCCCAGCTAGACTTTTCAGGGCTAGGCTGCAGGGGACAAAAATTTTTGTTCATTTTTACAGAAAAATGAGTAAGTATTGGCAAGATCCTTTGTACTTGGACCATTTTGTCCCAAATGTAACTTTAAGGATATAGGGGGAGAATCCTCCTGTTTTGTTGTTGTTGTTGTTGCACCTATGTAGGTGCATTGACCTTAAAAAAAAAAAAAAGAAAAATTTGGCTTTTCCTTACTCTACATCGGAGCGAGATGTCCGACTCCTCGGGCCCCAGCTGGAGCGGTTGGAAGCTACCCGATCTGATCAGTTTCTTGCGCGGTCCCTTCAAGAACATCGTAGAAAGCGCAGAGGCGTTTATGAGCGGTCGTGCTCAGGGTGAGGCCGTGTTTGGCCTCGTTGGGTCCACTGGCTGGGAGCTCTGAAGCCCGACAGTTAGTTCCACGACAACCCTGGCTGGGTGGTCGGAAACACGAAGTAAATGAAAGACTAGCCGGGGGTTCCTAGTGGGTAGACTGCCTTGCCTCCTTCCCCCTTTCCCTCACCTAGAACATGCTCCTCAAGTGTGCAGAACTGTCTGCGAGACCCTTTGGGCCAGCGAGGACTTTGTGCAGTGGAGAGCAGAGGGACACGCAGCCGTCCGTACCTCCCTCTGCTCTGTTGATGGTGGTCTGTTGCATTAAAATGACCTCAGGATGAGATTTTTAAAAAACAGCAATACTCCCATGAATCATTGGTCGAAGCGTGAATAAATGATGGTAAAAAGAGGTGTAATGGGCTTTTATTTCCTTAAATAGAGCCTTCGGGTAATAAGGAATAAACTCTTTATTTTTCTCTTCTGTGGGGGTGTTGATAGTCTTCTGAACAGCCTTCTTGCTTTGCACGGTCGGGGCATAGCCTCCCAGGTGAACTGCCCGCCTCATAGCCGGGGCCCCCGATGGTCCCCTGCGCTAAGCACGGGGCTCCCGCCGCCTCTGGGCTGTTCGCGGTCTGATCTGTACACACATGGTGTGTGTCTGGGGAGCCAGTTACTGGGGGATTTCGTGGCGTATTTCTCCTTGGAAATGCGAACTACAGGGAGGCCCACGCTGGAGGATGAGAGCTGTTGGTCTGGGATGGGATGGTCAGTGCTGGCTTCACGGGCTGGAAAGAGCTGGGATCCAGGGCCGCTAAGCCGATGGCAGAGAACTAGCTCCTGTTTAGGGGGGTCTGGAGTGTGATGGTGACAGAGCTGATGGCATGCCTGAGAGGAGATGATCCTCTGGATTGGATTGGGATCATTTAGCAGAGGGAAGCCATGATTGACCTGAGTGGGCCCTGCAGGGATGAGCCCCAGCCGGAGGAAGTTCCCCCGTGGGGCCCGAGTTTGGGAACTAGCAGCAGGGAAGGGGGGCAGTCGGTCTGACTCAGAACATCCGCCGGGGGAGCCCTGGCTGTCGACAATGAAGGGTCTCGGTAGACGCTGAAAATGCCTCCTTTTCTCCAACAGGGAGGTCTGCTGCCTTGCGTATTTTTCTGGTGGGTCAGCTGATAGCTTTTGTTAATGAGTTAGGTTGTGTTTATGGCAAAACCATATCGTAACCAGCCATCTCCACGACAGGGTGGTCAGGTAACAGGCTCCCTGGCCGGCCAAAGTCTGGGAGAGCCTGGGTAATCCCTTCAAGCCCTGTGTTCCTCAGTTTGCCTATCTGAAAAATAGGAATAAATATATTCAGTCATCTTCACGTGGGCCCTGAAAAAATCACCAAAGGAAGTACTTTGAAAGGTGAGTGAACAGGAAAAATGATGCTTTTCTTAAGCCTTTGAAACTCTTCTATTCTGTGCCAGAGCTCGCAGGGGGATTCGCTATAAAAGAGCTGAATATACCATCTTCCACAGAGACCTGCTGTGACTCCCTCAATGACCATTTACCTTTACTGGGGCTGTCTGTGAGCCTGGGGCCCGAAGTCCTCCCTCTCCCGGCTCAGTGCCTCTAGTCATCAGGGTTCGGGTTACTCCTCTAGGAAGCCTTCCCTCATAAGCTGCGGCCGATACCCTGCTCTCCATGCCTCTGGGCAGTGTTGCCTGATGGTCTAGACCAGGTCGTGTGAGGCAGGGTTTGGGTCTGAGTTGGGCCACTTCCTAGCGAGGCCTGGCAATGTGACTTCCCGGAGGGGCGTGGCTTGGAGCAGAGGATGCACGGTGGGAAATGGAAGAGACCAGAAAGGAGGGTAGGCGGGCCCACTGTGGACCCGAATCGGGGATGGGTAGGTAGAGCTGAGGAATGACCGTAAGGAAGACCGTGGATCAGGAACAAGAGGTGTGGAAGGATAGACCAGCCCTGAGTCTGGAGGGACAAGCGGAGGCTGTGACTGCTTCACAAGGAGCCCAGGAGGTTCTTTTAGGGTGTTTGACCTCTGTCTCGAGGGCACTGGGGCAGAAGGGGTTCTCTAAAAGGCTTTAAAAGGGGGTACAGTGTGATCAGAGTTAGCAGCATAAAAGTGGATTTGAAGGGGGAGGAGTGGGGAGACTGGGTTAGTCTTTGGCACTAGTCCCCAGACAACAAGTACATGCTGAAGGTCGGATGTAGGCAGCGGTAGTCGGAATGGAGCGAGGAAAGAGACTCGACGTTTGTAAGGGGTCAGACTGGCAGCTCAAGGTGTCGCAGGAAGACTGGACATGGCAGTGAAACGGCATCTAAGCATGTTGAACTGATGCGAGTTCGACCACACACACTCCCACACACACAAGAGGGAGATGATTTCACTGGTCTTTACAGAAGAATAGTAGTGTCCAGCTTTGGCATCTTATCAGAATCAAACACTGTAAATTTAGAAATTCCAAACACTGGGCAGGGTTGTAGCACACAAGGGTACTGTATTTTGTGGAAAACGTGATTTTCGGGGGGGTACTTTTGATGAGGTACCCTTGCTGCCGTGAATGCCGACCTCCAGGCCTGTCGCGTGGACACTCCCCGGGTCTTGTTGCGTTATTGCCCTCCTCGAAGGTTGGCCCTGAGTCCTCAGGCAGACCCAGGGCCCCCCCGACCAGTGTGCCCCAGGCCACCCTCGGAGGCCTGAGAGAAGTCGAATCGGAGGTGAGATCAAACACATGAGGGTCTCCACCTACATCTGTTCGTGTGCCTGGAAAACTTGGGGAGCCCAACTTGGTAAAACAAATGAACAAAAACCCATGTCACCTTGGGCACATCATTGCCTCGCCTTTGTCAGATGAGGTGGTCACACTGAGCTTGTCGACAGCCCTGGAAGTCTGTGATTCTAGGGTGGGTGTAGCTCACTGTGTATCAGATCCTTTTTTTTTTTTCTAGGATTTATTTGTTTTAGAGATAGAGGGCGCACAGGAGCGGGGGTGGGGGGGCAGGGGGGAGACGGAGGGAGAATCTCAAGCAGACTCTGCACTGAGCACAGAGCCCAACACAGGGCTCGATCCCAGGAGCCCGAGATCGTGACCTGAGCTGAAACCAAGAGTCGAATACTTAACCGACTGAGCCACCCAGGTGCCTCTCAGATCCTTTTTAAAAGCAAGTCTGGGGGCGCCTGGGTGGCTCAGTGGGTTAAAGCCTCTGCCTTCAGCCCAGGTCATGATCTCAGGGTCCTGGGATCGAGCCCCGCATCGGGCTCTCTGCTGAGCAGGGAGCCTGCTTCCTCCTCTCTCTCCGCCTGCCTCTCTGTCTACTTGTAATCTCTCTCTGTCAAATAAATAAATAAAATCTTTAAAAAATAAAAATAAAACAAGTCTGTGGTGAATCCTGTAAACTGAACCACCGATGACTCTTTACGGTCCCGAGTTTTTCCGCATACTGGTTTTACACAAACACAGTAACGCATTCTGTTAGTGTAGCGTGATGCTCTGTGCCTCCATTTGCCATTGTCAGTAAAGACAATATTTTCTAGGGGTTGCACATTCAGCTGGTCTGGGATGAGTAGAAATCCTCATGGGTCGTGATCTGTGGGTAAACCAGGATGGAGCTTCTCTCCGATGCCTGATGCCTTTCCTCCTCGCCTCCCGCAGCATGCGCAGAGGACTTCTTCTACACATCACAGGGAGGAGACACACGCATCGAGGGCGTAGATGATGCTGAGGACTTTGAGAAGACGCGACAAGCCTTCACACTCCTGGGTAAGCAGCTTCTGAGTGGGAAGAGGCCCAGACGATTTGACTTCATGGAGAGTAGAAAAGCACGATAGTGTCCCACTTTGCCAACCTTCGTAAGCCCACGAGGAGGCCTGTAGCCCTCAGTGGATGTCCTCCTGCTCTTACTCCATCCCAACCCTCAGACTCCAGAGTTTGAGATGTGTACCTTTGTTGATCTGTCTTAAAAATAAGCATTTGACAGTCGTGCTCTTAGGCACTGCAAAGTGGCCCTTTCCACTTCATCAGGCCACCGAAGCCAGTGGAGCAAAACAAAAAAGAACCACATCTTCTCGTGCCGTGGTCTGGAGTTAGACCGTGTGTTCTAGCAGAAAGAGCATGTCTTTAGGACCAAACCAACGCACGTACCCTAGTCCTGGGATCCAAGTCAGAAGCAGACCACGAAGGTCTGGTAGTGTTCCTTCATGGACAGTTTCCTTTGTGTTACCGCTATTTCCATAGAGAGCATTAACAGGGGAATTCTTCAGGATCTCTCCGTTCTTCTGGGATTGCTCCTCTTCCTTCTGGCTAATAACATCAAGTGTCCTGGGCATGAAGGGCAACAGAGTGAAAGAAAACTCCTCTCCCTTGCCATTTTTTTTTTCCCCTTGCCATTTGTGGAAGAGGAGCCTAAGTGATAAAGTGGAAGGCAAGCCTTTCTTAAGTGGGAAGTTGAATGAGTTAATTCCTGGGACCTGCAGCCAGAAAAGTCAGGGAAGTGAGCCTGAAAGTCACGAAGTGGCTCAGGATGGCCCTTGTGTTTCCCCGGCCCCTCCTCTGGCCGAGGTCGACCTCTGGCTTCTGAGTCGTGTGATTACTTCAGAGCTGCATTTCTCAGGTTCTTTGGGGGAATCCGGGCAGTCTCACCCAGTGTCCCAGTAAAACTTGGCCAAACAGGACACGCCCTAATCTCCGTGTGGTAGAAGCGGGGCTTCACGGGCTGAAACCTGAGCGCCCTTCACTTCTCTGGATAACCAGTGGGTAGACGTACTTTGTCTTCTGTACCCACAAAATAATGACCTAAAAGCCACTCTGGTTATCCCAATGGAACATATCAATTAACTAGAGCCGTAGTTGATGATTATAAAAATGGTGTAAGACGACTTTAGGGATGCAAAAGTATCAGGGACAAAAGGGCGAGGAGGAGCAGCTGATAAAGGAATTGTTGCCAGCAGAGATCTCAGCCACTTCCCGAGCGCGTGGTTACAAGATCAGGAGCCCGCCCCTGCAGAATCCTGCCCGAGGGCGTGCGCCACTGCTGCTCAGGCAAGGCAGCCTGCATTTGCGCCAGCGTGTGCTGGGACCAGAAGGTCTCCGAAGCAGCTGCTAATGGGGAGAGCATGGCCCGAGGGCACCGCAGTGGCTCGTCCGGGGTCTGGCTGTGCTGCCACGATGAACCAGAACTGCGGACGGCCAGAACCGAGAACACGCATGTCCTCTTGCTGCTGTGGCCTGGCTCGGTCGCCGAGGAGGTCTTTGACCAAGCTGGCCATTCCGCCAGTGGGCAGAGGGGAAATGTTCACTGGGTCTCGCTCCAGTATCCCAAAACGGGGAAGATTTGAGACTGAGAGGTAATAGATCGATGACTGGCACCCCTGACTTCTCCAACACCCCAGAATGCCTTTATTCACCTGGGGAGCAGGTGTCGGGGGGACTTGCTGAGCAGGGGACCAGTCTGCCTGCTTTGCCTGGAGGCAGGAGGCGGCCCCTGGCGGCTGCTGTGAGCGGTGGGCGGCGCGGGTCCAAGGGGCAGGCAGCTCCCTCCAAGGCTCCGAGGAAGCTGGGTGCTTGCATTCACAAAGCAAATGGCATTGGAAAATGTATTGAAATAAGCCTTTGTTGCCTACTCTTCAATAAACACATCTACTTTTTTACTCACATGTTTTTTTTACAGAACAAGATGATAAATATTTGGGGGCTCTCTGAGCTACACGGTTTTTTGAAGCAGCTTCTCTGCTTTGCCGTTGTTCTGTGAAAGTAGCCACGGAACGTGAATGAGTGGGCATGACTCTCCCAATAAAACTTGATTTATAAAAACACGCCGTGGGTATGGGCCATAGGATGCCAACCCCTGCTTTACTCCTTCAGTTTTGATTTTTGGTTTTCTGCTTGTCGTAGTGGGATACCGCTTATTAGAATAGTGTATAAAGAAGGGGCTTTCTGGTCAGCGTAGTGCAGCGATCCTATCTATTGTTAGGATTCAATAATCATTCAATATCTACTACTAAAATTCCTACCATGACAGTGCAGTGAAGGCTTTGAAAATGGACAAAGCATTCGTTCCCAAGAATAAGTGAAGGAGAGAGAAGTGATCTGTCCCTCCCGGGATGGTCCAAAACCCCCTTCCTGACCAGTAGGACCTATTTGAGAGCAGGACGCAGTGAGCTTGGATTGAAAGCCCAGTACTTTACTCCCCACATTGGTGAACCACCACCAAGCCCCTGTTTTGTCTGGGGATATCGACCTCTGGCTTTGACCTGTCTTCGTTTTTTCAGTCTTATTCAGTTACACTAAGTTTTTTTTGGCCTCCGGCTATTTTTTTTTTAATTAGGTTAAACAAAGCCAGATATTTCAATGACTCGTGCATCTCTGTAGATGTTTGCGAATACTCGCGGTCTATGTAACCGTCATCAATTCGGTTCCATTATTCGTGTTTCTGTACCTGTATGCCAAGGCAAGAACAGGGATTCATTATATTGCTATTTCTTTGTATATTTTAAAACTTTATATAAAAAATTTAAAAAGTAAATCCCAGCCCCTATGACGCCGACGCAGTAATAGTCGTCTATCATTAGCAAAGTCTAGACTTAATTTGTCTAGTTCATGCTTGGGTTGTCCACTTTGTGGATAGTTTTTAATCCCAGGATAGTCCATCTTTACCTCCAGTGATATAGGTGTCGCTTTTTTTAGCCTGTGTAAATTATTGCCTTTAAAATAACTGCAGCTGGAGAGAAATATGGGAGACCGCTGTATTATTTCTTAAACCGAGTGGTATGTTGACTGGCGTTTTGTTATTCTGTAGCCTTTTTCTGTGGGTCTGATCTTTTATAATTCAAAAGGAAATGATAATGTCTTAAAGCTAAATACAAATTTTAAGAGACAGTCCGTGTCTTTGATGACCCCCGTGCTCAAGTCAGCATGGCATCAGGTGTTGGCTCCCAGTGGTCCCAGGTTCCATGTGTCCGGACCTGCGAGGGAGCGTGGAGCGCGGCCCTGCTCCGTGGTGGCCGAGAGCCAGCTGGCCGTCCAGCTCCTCCAGCGGTGCTCCCAGAAAGGCCTCCTCTTCCTTCCCCATTGGCACGTCGGATGTGGGACACAGATGTTTGCCGGTTATTCTGTTCAGAGAGAAATGACTGCAGATAAATGACCATTCTTATTAAACTCATAAAAATATCCATAAAGTATTTGGTTGAAATGAAGTTTAAAATGAGTGTGCATGATTGCTGTCTGTCCTTTGCTCTTGGAGAAGTTAAAATGGTAGCATAACCCCCATCTGGTTTGATCAGGACAATCAGAGTGAGGATATTTTCCTTTTAGTCCAGGGAGCCCCTTTGCCCTCGGAGCTGTTACAATGACTGGTAATTACGTGGTGAGGAGCCTGGATCATTTTAGGAGTCACTGGCCCAGAAAGGAAAAAAATAAAACTTTTTTTTTTTTAAAGTCCTTTAAAAAAGGGTAAAATGTCCTTTCTATCTCACCAGGGATGCTGAGTGTCATTCATTCTTTTTTTTTCCTCCCCCAGGAGTGAGAGAGTCCCATCAGATAAGCATTTTTAAGATAATTGCTTCTATCCTGCACCTCGGAAACGTGGAGATTCAGGCTGAGCGTGATGGCGATTCCTGTAGCGTATCAGTAAGTCGCACACCAGCGCCCAAGATAAAACATACACAATTTACTCTACTCTTAGAGTTTGATACAACTGAAATGTGTCTTCACACTCAGAGGACACTCATAGGTTATTTATTCTTAACAGTAATGGTTTCTGTTCTCTTGCCGATAATATTTTAAAAGAACACATCCTTTTCAAATCAGCTGCCATCAAATTTCTATCACCAAGGGCAGGGAATTTAGTGGCTATTAAATAAATTCTTTTTCTTATGGATTGCTTTCCCAAGTACCCTGAGGTCCATGGAATCCTACGAAGTGTTCCCAATCCATGAGTACTTTCTGAGCTCCCAGCTGCGGTCCACGCAGCAAGGAGATGAAAGAGCGTTGGACACCATATTTGGTGACCGTGTCTCCACGGAGCTTACAGTGTAATTGGGGAGACAAAACACGACCCTGCTTGGCAAGCTTTTGTCAGTACGATGCAGAATATTGAGACAGCTATGTGAAAGTACAGCAAATTGTGAATGACTCCATACATGCTCGTGATGACTTAGTTTCCCGGTGCCCAGTGTAGCACCAGATATGTGCTAGCTACGAAATGTCTCAATGGGTAAATGTGGGAGGTGGTGGAGACGTGTGGTCCCATAGACAGCGGCTGGGCTGTGCTCTCTGCTGTTTGTGTCTGGCTGGGTCCACACTGGTGTTCCCACCTTGAATAAGTGAGTCTGCAGTTGCTGATTATACACCTTTCTTGTGCCCCTTAGTAGCTGTGTCCTGGGGAGGTACAAAGGAGGATTCTTGTTCCCAACGACTTAGAATTTAGAAACCCAGATTCTGGGAAAAGACAGAAAAGACAGAAAAGACAGTACTACAGAATATGCATGTGGGCCTGTGTCCATGCCACTCACAACTGGTGCTTTTCCGATTGAACAAGTATTATTAATATTTAATTATTAAATAATAATTGTAATTATTATAAATTTTATTATAAATATATAATTTATATAAATAATGATTAGATAGTAAATAAATATTTAATTATTATTAACCTCCTGCTATTTACCTGGAGTTAAGGCTTATCAGAAGTTGAAACTGGTCCTGCCTTTAGAGAGAGACCCCATGTACTGTCCCTGAAAGAGAAGTGACCTTGGGGGCAGGAGGTCTCCTGGGCCCATCAAGGCTGCTGTCATCCTCAGCGTGGACCCTGACACCTCAGGAGAGCTTTGAGGCTCACGTGCCTCGGCCCAGTGTGAAAGAAGAGAATGTTGGAGCCGAGCAGTGTTGGGGGACCACAGTCGATGCCGGGGGTGTGTGTTGGGCGGGGAGGTTGGCAGTGACGGTGTTGAGAGAGCCCGTGCTGTGCGAGGAGGTCCTGGACTCTGGCAGGGTGGGGACTGGGCCTCCAGGGCAGGCCTCACGCCCCCCCCAACTCTGAGGCCTTCAGGCCAGGGAAGTATTGCCCCCAGGTCTTTCTCTTTGTGAGGAGGGCACATAAAGGGTCTGTGCCTAACCGTCACGTGTGCCCCAGTAAATGCCTCTTGCTTCCTTAGGCAGCCATGTACGTCCTGGTGTCAGGGACAGGTGAGGTTAGGGACGTTTGCTTTGAGAAACTCCTGGTTTGGGCCCATGAAGTACAGGAAAGGGGACACATTACCTTGGTTTCCAACTCACCCAACACCCTGCTCCCCCCCCCCCCCATCGTGGATTCTTACAACACCTGTACCTGTTCTCCATGGTGCTGAGCTTGGTTGTAATTTTACATTTTCCATTGAGGGGGGGGTTGCTACACGTCTCTCCCCTCATGAAACATCACAGTCTACGAAGGCAGCTCCTGTTGGTGAATTCTTTAACCCCAGCAGCTGGGACGGTCGTTGCCCAGCCCTTGGTAGGAGCCTGATGAGTGGATATTTGCTCAGTGCTGGTTTCCCCACTAAACTCCCCGGGCCATGTCTGGTGTGCTCTTCCTTCCAACCCTGACACACATTGGCACCCACCAAGTGTTTCTGTAAAGACTGTGTGAAGGTGGGAATACCAAGGCACATACTTGGAGAAGACAGAAGGCACAGGTGGTGCTTCAGGGAAAAGAGGGAGGAAGCTGACGGGTAGAGGTTTGGTTACCAAATGGGACAGCGAGCCCTATCTCAGACAACAGGAAATCTGTTTTTGTTTTTGTTTTTAAGATTTTATATATTTGAGAGAGAGCGTGCAAGTGAGCGGGAGGGAGGGGCAGGGGGAAAGGGAAAGGCAGACTCCCTGCCAAGCAGGGAGCCCGATGCAGGGCTTAATCCCAGGAACCCGAGATCACGACCTGAACTGAAGGCAGATGCTTACCAAGAGCTCTTACCGGAGCCACCCAGGTGCCCCAGGAAGTCAGGGTTTTGAGTGCGGGAACTTGGCCTAGGCTGGCCTCACATTGTTCTCCAATTAGAGGCTGTGCAGAGAACTCGTGAGTCAGGACAGCAAGGGTTAAATTCTGGTTCTGTCGCTTCCTGTCAGTTAACCTTTCTAAGTCTGCTTCCTGTCTGGAGTGGGGGCTGCTCTGACCTGCCAGAGCCCAGGGCTCACGGGATGGCGTTCTTGACCTTACTCTCCTTGCTGGAGGCAGAGTGGACCAGAAGTAACATCCCTGTTACTTCACAGGGTGGGGAAAAATTAGGGCCCAGAGAGACCATAATGACAGTTAATGGCCGTGTCAGGCCCCGGTCAGTGCCGTTTCCCCCGTACCACTGCCAGCCTGGAGCTGGGGCCGCCCTCCCCGGCCAAGGTGCCGAGCCCGGTGCTGAGCACACGGTATGCGCAGGCAGTCTTCACGGAACGGTTGCTAGTGAAAGTCTCTCTCGGGTGGATTTTGGTTTATTCCTCTGGTACAGAGGGTGCGCCTCCTGCTAGAAAGGCTGTCCAGACGCAGTATGCCTTCTGCTCGGTAGTTTTGATTTTTAATTAAAGCGTGAAACTGTGTTCACGAGTGCCAGTTACCTTGGAGAGGCAACAGCGTGCAATTACTTGGACACCAGAGGCAATTTGTTTCTTGAATTTGGCAATATGGGCCCGCAAAACCTAATCTACCTGTGATGCTGGCGATTTTTAATGGATTTAGCATCATTTAATTAAGCTTAAATGTAATTGCATGATGTTCAATCAGTCGCAGTTAGCACCGTTCATCAACAGTCAGAAGGGGGTAATAGAGGGACAAGCCCCATGCCGCCGCCGCAGCTGGGAACCTGTCTGGAGGTGTGCATCAACACTTCCAGAACATGGGGTTCTGTCTCCACTGTGTTCCCTGGGGAGGGCAGGGCTCCAGGGAGCAGGCCTTGAGCAGTCCTGTCGGCTGCTGGCAGGCCCTCTATAGGTCAGGGAATCCAGCGGCAATGCTATTAACGTCTTGGATTAACGTCCGCAATTAACGTCTTGGAAGTAGGTCAGATTGAGAAGTTGGACTTTTTGCTACCTCTGAACCTGTTGCCTGCCAGGCAGTCCCCCGGCATTTAACAAGCACTGCATATGGCTTTCTTGGCGGGGGGTGGGGGGATTTGGGGGGGGTGGAGGCAGGCAGGTGCGGGCTGATGCAGAGAGAGATGCTGTCCGTCAGGACAAGGGGCCGTGGCAGCCCTGCCCGCTGCGTGAGAAGATGGGGGGCCTCCTCCCCACCCAGCCCAAGCGGACTCTTCCCCAGCTGGATCAGGAGCTCTGGGCCACAGTCAGGGCTGCCTCCCTCCCCCTCATCCTCTTCATTGGAAAAATAAGAGGGATTGGGTTAGAACGATGATTCCCAAGGAATTTTCCTGGGAACCTTAGCCCTAGGCAATTTCTTCAGAAGCTGGGGGTTCTTTGGTCAATCAAGTTCATGAAATGCTGCATAGAGTATGTCTCTTGATACTCTCAGGGTCCGTCAACACACGCGCTCAGCTAGGTCTAACCTGGCGCCATCCCCTGGCCCGTTGTTAGGAAAAGCCCTTTACTGTGCTTTTTTTTTTTTTTTTTAAGATTTTATTAATTTATTTGACAGAGATCACAAGTAGGCAGAGAGGCAGGCAGAGAGAGGGGGCAGCAGGCTCCCTGCTGAGCAGAGAGCCCGATGCAGGGCTCGATCCCAGGACCCTGAGATCATGACCTGAGCCGAAGGCAGAGGCTTTAACCCACTGAGCCACCCAGGTGCCCCTACTGTGCTTTCTAACTGTTGCTCCGCAGATCACATTTTGGAAGAACACTGGCCTTATGGAGAGGTTCTTTCCTACTCTGACAGTCTAGTTTGCTTTGGGTAGATGGATTTTAAATATCTGTAGAAGGAAAAAAAAAAAAAAAACTGGCCTGGGGAAATGGTGTTAAGAGGGAAATGGTGCAGTTACCTGCGTTAATTTTCATTGAATGCTTAAACTCTCGTTTAAATTCTACACGGCAGCCTCATCAGAAGATGAGTCCCACAAGCAAAGGCAATTTAGGGCCATTATAGAAGGTGGCAGCATCGTGTTCTGAAGAATTCCCTTTCTGCCTGAGAGTAAGCAATCCGGCAGGCTCGTGGCTGGTTATCTGCTTTCCTGGGGAGGTGGTATTTAGATGAGGGAGTGAAGAACGGGGGGGTTTGTGGGCTGCCCTCAGTGAACAGCAAGGAGTATCTGACTTACACATGTGGGTGAAATGAGGACAAGACCTGTGGGTGATGTGCTTATCGGGGACCGGAAGGCCGGGTGGTGTGATGGGTACTTTGGGTATATGAGGGTCGAGCTCGGAGGCAGCTGGGTACACTGGGTGGAAGGCGCTGCTTATCTCTATAGAGAAAGGTTTTCAGGAGGAGAAATTCCTCGTTTTCCCTCCAGCTCTAAAAGGGTGGTGTTACCAACTGTAATGTTCCAAGTGGCTCTTCTCTGGTCAAAATTTGTTCTCTGTTCTTGCTGTTTGTCCTCGCTTTCCATGCTGATTGGCTTCTTTCCCCGGGCAGCAAGGGCTCTAAGAGTAGAGCACCAAGTGTGTGCTATTTACGATCCCTGAGGCGAAGATGTAGGAAAGTCTGTTCGGAGAGGTGCAGTGTCAGTGTGGGGAAGGATGTCCTGTTGGTTCAGCTCTGCGCTCATTTCAGAACATACAGCTTTTAGACCGGGTGCGGCCGGTCAAGGGTAATGCTTGCACGTAAGGATGTCTTTCCAGGTTGTGGGCTCAGCCCTGCAGGTGGGACTCTGCAGATGGGAACCGTACATTTACCGCGATTCTGCATCTGCTGCTTTGTAGTTACTGCTGCCTTCTGGCTCCTTGTTCGTAATGCATTTATCCATCCCTAAGCTATCAGTTCTCATTCTGCTCCCTTCACTCAAGGAATTCTCTCCAGCCTGTGACTTGGCAGCCGGCTGGCCATGGAGGAGGGCAGAGGAACAGTTGAGAAAGCTTTTGTTTTGTAAGGCCCTCATCCTTCGGATTAGTGATCCGCTGGAGCAACACTCTCGGGGGCCCGCTTGTCCCTCCGCTTAGTGGTATGGGAGCGCTCGAGCCCGCCGGTGCTGCAGCGAGGGGTGCCGTGGGTCTGCGGTGCTGGGGGGGCTCATTCTGGCTCTGGGGGGGGACGGACAGGGTGCGGTGGCAGGCTCGCCCTCCGCTCCCCTCCTGAAGCCATCCCCCGCGTCTCTTCCAGCCCCAGGATGCACACCTGAACGACTTCTGCCGACTGCTGGGGGTGGAGCCCAGTCAGATGGAGCACTGGCTATGCCACCGCAAGCTGGTCACCACCTCCGAGACCTACGTGAAGCCCATGTCCCCGCAGCAGGTGGCCAACGCCCGCAGCGCCCTGGCCAAGCACATGTACGCGCAGCTGTTCGGCTGGATCGTGGAGCACGTCAACAAGGCCCTGCACACCGCCCTCAAGCAGCACTCCTTCATCGGCGTCCTGGACATCTATGGGTAGGCCCGCGCCGGCCTCCTCGCACTCCGCCTCATGGCTGTGTCTTTTTTTTTCCCCCAAGATCTTATGTATTTTAGAGAGTGAAAGAGACCGTGAGTAGGGGGTGGGGAGAGGGAGAAGCAGGCCCCCCGCTGAGCAGGGAGCCCGCCGCAGGGCTCGATCCCAGGACCCCGGGGTCATGACCTGAGCCGAAGGCAGACGCTTAGTCGGCTGAGCCACCCAGGTGCCTCGATTGTGTCCTCCTGCTAGCATTTCGGAGTTGGCAGGGGGCCCCCCCGCTTCCCAATTCCCAAGCAGGGAGTGTGATGCATGGGAGCGTTTTCTGGTCGTCCCACTGACTGGGGTCTCTACTGGCACCTAGTGGCCAGAGGTCGGGGGTGCTTGGTGTCCGACTTACGGAGGACCATTCCGAGGACGAGAAGCCCCTGTCAGTACCCCAGTAGCTCCTCCATGGGGAAGCCCTGTACACCCCCGTCTTCACATCTGGGAAACGGGCCCGGCGAGGGAAGGCTCTTGCCCAGCATTGGACCGGAAGCTGCTCTGAACGCAATTTCAGGCTTTGTGTCTCAGCTGTTTTATTCAGACCTACTATCTGACCTCATTCACTACGTTCCCCACCAACATGGTTATTATACCACGATTTTGCCCAACACTGTAAGAGTCGTGTGTGGTCATTCTTGAGGCTTCTCTTCCTTTCAGAATTCTAGCCTAATGGCAAGGACTGTTATTTGTCCTGGCGTCTTTTGCAGGGAGAGGCGACATGGCTCAGCGGAAAATCTCCCTGACCAAGCGTCAGGAGACCAGCGTGGTGGCTCGCGGCTGGCCCCGGCTCGCTGGATGCCGCTCCACACATCACAGCCCCCTCTGGTCTTCTGTTTCTGTAGCTAGAAGGAAAGCGTTGAGCCACAGTCTCCTGAGGTCCTTCCCAGATCCTTCTAGAGTTCTTTGAAGTTCTACGTCCTGATTTGCAACCTTCTTTGCACGTCTTTCATGATCAATGTCTTGCCTTCTTTAAGCTAATAATAGATGGACTCCTCCTGGGTCTTTATATCACAGAAGGTTATGGCTTCTGTCTTAAAATAGAAATTCAGACCCGCAGAAGTGCAGAGTTGTAAGAACAGGGCTGCTCTGGTGGAAACAACTGCTTAGCGGGCTAATGCACTGGGGCTTATGTTGAGACTAGAGCAGAGGGAACCTCCTAGAAGCGGCCATGTGCCCGTGCAAAGATAGGCTGTCCTACTTACAGCTTTGTGCTCTTGTTCACCATTGGGTTTCCGATCAAACCGTGTTGCAGGGTGTGGAGGACATGGAAGAAGGAGACTTGATTTTGCATCACAAAGGCCTCTGCTGAAGAACTAAGGCACATACATGAGCCACGTAATACAAGAGCCACGTAATACGAGAAGAAATTCTAGCAGAGTCTATTTGAGGGTTTGGACACTCAGTGTGGGATGAGTGTCAAGGCAGGAGAGGGGGGTGCTCGTTGGCACCATCAGGGAAAGCTTTATGTGGAAGGTGGGGTTGGAATAGGATCTTTTAAAGGGAGAGAGTAAAATACGGGAGGTGGGGGCAGCACCTTTGGGATCCAGGAGCACAGTCATGACGTTAGGAGAAAGCGAAGTGTGTGGCAGGGAAACCAAACTGGTGAGCCGACAGTGGAGCATCACCGAGAGCGGGAAGCAGGAGCATGTGTCCTCTCCAGCGTGTTCGGGGTTTTATCTGAGCGGCCAGGTCCGGGCCGATTCTCCTCCTGGCCACTGAGTGCCTGCTCTGTGCTCAGCCCCTCCCATTTCTCAGTGGAGAGCATAGAACACTCCGTACCCTGGGAACCTACGTCCTCGCTGTCAGTAATTCCGTTATTCTCTCCAGCATGAGTATCTTCAGGAAATTGGGTTCCCCCTGCAAAATCTGACCTTTAGTGTTCCCTTCTGAAGACAGACCCAGAGAAACCCAGGCTGCAGCATTTGACCCGATTGCCTGACTTTACCTGGGCAAGAATCTAATTTACTGTGTTTTTGATCGGGGAAGACGAACAGATAGGCGCAGGGATGTGAATAGCATGGGAAAACATCGTGACTTCCACTAATGAATCGTTGAACACTACATCAAAAACTAATGGTGTATGCTCTGTGTTGGCTAACGGAACATAAAAAAAAAACCAACAACAAAAAAACAAGGAAGCATCGTGACTTTAGTGCTACCGCCTCTCACCTCTGTCATAGTTCCCTGCTGTCTTCGCGGCGCCCCGGCCTTCCCTCCCTCCGTCCCTGGCGTCCGCAGTGAGGGGCTTTGCTCCTTGCTGGCCTGTCGTGCTGCTGGCTCTGAAGACGCCAGCTGGGCTCGGGCAAGCTGGATTTTGTGCTTCTGTTTGCTGTCTACTTTTTCATCATTGAGTCTGTTCTCCCTCAAGTCCTGTGACTGCCCAGAGGAGAAATTGATTTCAGGGAAGGCTTGTCTATGGTTTGAGGAGATCGGGCCCATGGTGAGGTGGGAGTCCTGGAAACTCGGTCTCCTGACCTGCGCATCCCCCCTCCTCCTGGAGTGGTCCTGGCGTCCTCGGGGACATCCAGCGGCTATCCTGTGAGAGCAGGGTCCCACGGGAGGGCCACGGACCGGCGTGCTTGAGAAGTTTCCTACCCTTTGTGCTTCCTTCAGACATGCTGTGCTATGTTATTTCCTTTTTAAATTTCTTGTTCTTTCTTAGGAGCTCATTTCCTTTTCCACACTGTGCCGCAATGTGATCCCATTTGCCCAGCGAGGCACCCTCCCCTTGCAGAGATCCAGTGATCCTCCATATGCCCCGTGGAGTGCCGTGTCTGTGCCCTCTAGGCGGGGTGCGAGACGGCAAGTTAGACCTGGGGTGGGCTCAGAGCTAGCGAGCTGGCTCTCTCTGGGCCATCTGTTGCCAAGGAGGCACGTAGAAACTTTCCCTGAATGTCCTTAAGCGCGCCTCAGCAGTTCGAGTCTGCCCAGAAATTGCCGTAAGAGTTTGCGCTGGCCGAGGCTCTCTTCTCTGGCCAGGAGGCGTGTAATGAATGCTTAGGAGGTTAAAACCCAAAACTTCACCACAGGCAAGCAGGTGGTACTGTGTCTGCTCCGTCGGGTCAGAGACATCATTTCTTCATCTGGAAGAAAATGACAGCGTTGGGTGGGAGTCTGGGCTGACCTTGAACGGAGCTGTTTACTGCCCTCTCCCTTCTGCAGTCCTGGTGTCTCTTTTCCGATGGACTTTCAGATACCTTTACAGAAAGCCACTGGGTCTTTTTAATGTGGCATCCCTCCATTATCTGGCTCAGGCGTCCTTCCACCTGTTGTCTTCTCCAGCTGACATCCCCCCCCCCCACTGCCAAACTGATTTCTGTCTTAATGCTTCATTCATAATGTGACTATGGGAAGTGATTCTAAGGAGCAATTCATCCTCCATGACTTCAGAAAAGTCCAGCACTTTTTTTTTTTTTTTATTTTTTGTTTTCTATCCAAACCCCTGACCACCAAACACTGGAGGAGAGGGAGGGACCATTTCTCCATGGCCTCGTGGTCTCATGGTCTCAGCCCTAGGACGGGGAGATGTGGGGCACGTAGAAGATGCCCTTGGGATGACCTAAAGTCTTTGATTGTCTGATTTCTTGTCATCTGTGAGCAAAGAGGTCGGCATGTAGAAGCTAGAAAGAATGCGAAGAATGGTGGGGATGTGCTTCTGAATACATTAAACCCCATTCATTAAGAAGAAAGGAATAAGGAATTCTCTCTCAATCAGGTTAGAAATGTGCGAAGCTAGCTAATGAGAGTGGGATTGCCACCCCCTCCCGACAAGTAGACACTAATTAGTAATTAGTGGGATAACTGTCCTCAGATGAACTCTAGCCCATATTCAGGGCGTTATTGGCTCACCAGTCAAGCTCCTTCTGGAAACAACTGAAGAGGTCTGTAGGGTGGGTGAGCCGCTCCAGAATTTTCTGTAAATGTTTAAAATGTTACTACAGAATCAGCCGCCGGAGTGAATACTCCTTTCTTTGTAGATAAGAAAAGAGCGCGTGGACCAACATCACCCGTAGGTACCCGCTTAACACAATGTCCTGACTGGTGGTTCGGACAGTAGGAAAGGCCGCGAACCCCAAGATAAAACAGACAACAGTGGGGAGCCGCTGCTCAGAGGCCAGGCCCCCAGGTTCCCCGGACCCCCGGCGTCCTGGCGAGAAGGATGGTTTCCCTCGGGCTTGCTCCCCCGCCTCAGCTCCTAAAAGTGCAAAGCAAGCACCGCCCACGGAGCCATTTAGCCAACCTGAGACCGGCTCTTTCCGTTCAGTGAAGGTTCGAGCGCGGCCTGCTGCCTGCGGGTGTCCCTGACCAGGCGGGTGAGAAGTAACACGGCAGAGCCAGGCAGCTTGTGGCCGGCTTTCCTTTTCATGTTATATTAACCAGCGCCTGCCTCTCCAGGCTCAAGGAATTGTCATTGTAACCCTTCATTCCTCTCCCCTCCTCGAGGCAAAAAGAAATAGATGGCTTCAATTGGGAAAAAGGCAGTTATTTGTCTTTGACTTGAGCCTTCGACATGCCAGGGCGGCAGGGGCCCTGGCTGAGGCCGGCCCGTTCTTGATGGGGACAGTTGGCCTAGGGGACGTGTGGAGGGAGGAGGAGATCCATGCCCCGTGCAGGGGGAGAAGGTGTGGGGCTGGGGGGCGGTGGAGGAGAGCGGACAGGCCCCAGGAGGCAGGAATGGGTTTGCTGGGATTGTCTACCCTCAGCTCCCCCATTATTTGCTGTCTCTTGTGGTATTTCCTGACTTTAGCATCCATTTCTATTCAGTGCTTTTCATCAATATGGGTTTTTTAAAATAATTTTTTGAAACTGTAGCTGAAAAAGCACCTAACATAAAACTTAGCATCTTAACCAGTTTTTAAAAATTTTGAGAGAGGGGCGCCTGGGTGGTTCAGTTGGTTAAGTGGCTGCCTTCAGCTCAGGTTATGATCCCAAGGTCCTGGGATCGAGTCCCACATCAGGCTCCTTGCTCGGCGGGGAGCCTGCTTCTCCCTCTGCCTCTGCTTGCCACTCTGCCTGCTTGTGCTCTCTCTCTCTCTCTGACGAATAAAAAAAAAAAAAAAGTCTTTTAAAAAAAAAATTTTTGAGAGAGAGAACATGTGCGGGAGCAGGGGAAGGGGCAGAGGGAGACAGAGAAGCAGACTTCCTGCTGAGCAGGAGCCTGACAAGGGGCTCAATCCCAGGACCCTGAGATCGTGACCTGAGCCAAAGGCAGACCCTTAACCAGCTGAGCCAGGTGCCCCTTTTTAACTGCGTGGTTCGCGGTGGTAGGTAAATTCACATTGTTGCACAGCAGAGCTCTGGAGCTCCTGCATGTTGGAAAACAAACTTTATACCCATTGAACAGCTCCCGTTTTTCCCTGGATGCCACCACTATTTGTGACATAGAACTACATTAGATGCCTTTGTAAGTGGAATCCTACAACCTGCGTATACACCACATTTTGTTTACCCACTCTTCTGCTGCTGGACGTTTGGGTTTCTTTTACCTCTAGGCTATTGTGAACAATGCTACAATGAACAAGGGCACGCAGATATCTCTTCTTCTAATTCTTTTCAACATATGCCCAGAAGTGGGATTGCTGGATCATATGACAATTCTATTTTTAATTTTTGAAGAACCTGCAGATTGTTTTCCATAGTGACTGCACCATTTTGCATTCCTATCAATAGCGCACAAGGGTTTCGGTTTCTCCACATCCTTGACGACAGTTGTTATTTTGGGGTTTGGTTGTAGCTATCCTAATAGATATGAAGTAATCTCTCCTCATGGTTTTGATTTGCATTTCTCTAATAATTAGTGATGTTGATCATACTTCATATGTGTCCTGGCCGTTCATATGTCGTCTTTGGAAAAATGTTCAAGTCCTTCCCCCATTTTTCGAGTTATTTGCTTTTTGTTGTTGAGTTGTAAGAGCTCTTTGTATATTCTGGATATTAACTCCTTATCAGAAATATGATTTGCAAATACTTCCTACTGTACATAGGTTGCCTTTAATGATCTATTTTAAGTAAACTTCTTAGGCCCACTGTTTGCCTTCATTTTAATGGATATTGTGTTTTCTTGGTCTCAGTCTTACAATTCCAATTTAGTTATTCAGAGAAGACTACCTAGCTCCTCTCCGACCAGTACGAAAAGGGTTTGTGCTGAATGGAGGGGGAAAATTCAGTGGCCTTTTCCTTCCAGCCTATAACCAGTGGACCGGACGTGGGCAGCCCAGGAGATCCCTGGGCATGTCATCCTCAGGATACACATGCATGGCTGGCCCTGGTATTGTCAGATCTAACAGATCCCTGAAGCCATTGGGTTTGCCCTGGAATCTTTGAGTCTTCCGGGAGAACCTTGTAATTCAGATTGCTCTAAAGTCCATCTCAACCTTCCAGAATTTCTCTTACACAGCTCTTGGGCTTGTGCCTAGAGGCAGACACCCATACATACTGTGAAGGCTCAGATAAAGTCACAGTTCTCTCTGTCCGTGCCATCACCCCCCTGAGCTCACCTGCCATTAAAGTCCTATAACGCATCAAATCTCTGTTCCTTGGAAGGTTGCATATACTGGGTTCCTGTGGTCTTCCCGATAGCTCTTCTGCAGCCCTTGCAGTTCTTGAGACAGTTGGCTGATGGGCTGGGAGAAGGTTTCCACACGGTGGGCATTTTTCTGTCCCACATCAGGGTTCCTGGCACAAAGAGGAGCAGAGAATTGGAGCATACTGCCAAGTAAATGGACTTAGGTCCTCCAGAAGAATAACTGTTCTCGGCCTTAGGATGTGAGCAGCGCCTAGTACTGCGCCCTCTCTGAAGGCCGAATCCTGTGTGGGGGCATCTAGGCCCAGAGAAGCACAGGAGCAGAGTTCAGGGTACGGCCAGCATCCCAAGGTGATTGAGTAAAGAGATCAGAGGAGTTGGCCTTGTGAACAGACCACAGGGTGCCCTTGTGAGGCTCCATGGCCTTCAAGAAGGAAGGAGAACTTGATGGGACTTGTCCAACTTTTAATAATCATTCCTTGACAGCCCTCTCTCTATATGCAACCTGCAACGCGTATTTTTTCATTTGACCTTTGGTAGAAGGGTAGAGCGTGCTCTTGGTAAAAGAGAGGAGACTGAGCTAAGAAGTTGGGTTCCTTTGAGCCATGCTCCAGGGGAAGAACTCTTCCCCAGCCTTCAGAGCCTCTCCTGGCCTCTGGGAGCAAGGGGTTTGTGGAGGTTAATAATTAACTCAGAGGGCTTGGTTGACCTCCTTTTATTGCAGTTTCACTTTCCAGCAGATGCTACCTTACTTTTAGAGACCTTTGTGGCCCTTACCACACCCTGAAATTGGAGCAGAACCAGAAGGAAAGTCCTCTTTCACGTTTCAGGGAGAGGAGGCTAGTGAATGTAGGGGTGATGGTTATACCACCATGACTACAGACCTTGGGTCTCAGCATCAAGTCCTACTCTGTGATTTGACCTTCCTCCCGCCCAAGGATTCTGGTCTAAATATTCTCAACATGGATTATACAGGAGAAATCCAATTGCCTCTAGTATGTAAATTTCTTTGTGACGGTTTAATGTTGTGAACTATAAATTGATCCATTGTGCTTATTTTAGAAAGTTATCTGTGTTGATGGGAAGAATTACTACAGATAGAATCCTATTGTGAGGAAGGTGCCCTGTCTCCCTGGCTGTGGCTTCCTGAGGTCAGTTATCTTAGATGGTTTCCAGGCTACCCGGACCCCGCATTCATCTCTGGCCCTTCAGCAGGCATTACAGTAATGATACTAGATGGCAGAGGCATTGTTACCAGATCATATCTTCGAAATAGAGGAATTATGAGCTAATTTTAGGCCATCTCAAATGAATGAGAATATTCTTGGTGGAGTGCTACCAACATAAACCTTTAACGAATGACAAGTGGGAGATACTTAAATCCTTTATCTATGGAGCTTAGTCCAAGCCCTGCACGTACACCCGATCGTTATTTTCTGGCCAGTTGCTAGGGTGGCTCTTTTATCTTCCCTGTAAGTTTTATTAAGTTTCCTCTGGGGGTTTGCCGGTGTCAGCCTGTCTTGGGGTGCGGTAGCAGTGGGGGAGGAAATGAGGTTCTGAGTGACAGAACTCCGTGTCTAGGGTCATCCCCTGGACTGAGGGGGCCCCAGTGCAGCAGGAGAACTGGAAGGCACAGTGCCCCCCTCCTGCACGGCCCGGAGCGCAGCTCCCGTCTGGACGTTGCATCTTTGATCTTCTGGGGTTAACTTACAATTATTTCTCCTATGTGGGCGTGACCAAAGGCTGTTTTTTAATATGGTTGTCTCCAAACAGTTGACTCCTTTGATCTCAAAAGCACTCTCCGCTTCTCCATGTCTTATATCTTGGGCGGGGGAGGTGGGTGTGAGAGGTGGGAGAAGCCTGATGTTTCCAACGGAGTGGCCCCGTTGGCTGTTTGATGCATTTGTTCTCTACTGGGTGCTGCTTCTCCAAGACCCCCAGCCTGCAGCCCCGACATTTCTGTTTGGGAGTGGTGATTGGGGAGTACAATCTATTGGGGAAGACTGGCATAATTTTATATAAGATTGAGAAAGTTTCATTGTGTATACTGAAGAATGAGGGGTAAAGTGTAAGGTTATGGGGAGGCTGAAGCCTGTGTGCCCCCACCTCACCCCAGGTCCCTTGTTGATACTCCCACTCCTCTTCTGGGAAGTATCCTTGTCCACCCCCCCTTCCCCAATCTTTCCCTCCTTTTCTAAATGAAACTTTTCTGAAACTAAGAATGGGGCCTCAGGAATCACTGTCTGGGTTCACATACTGGCTCTTCTGCATACAGACTGTGACTTGGAACTGTGACTTGGAATTAATTATTTAATCTCCCCATACCTTCGTTTCTTCCACTTGTAGAATGGAACTGTTGTGGGCACCGAGTGAGAGGGAGCTCCTGAAGCTTTAGGGGCCGAGCGCTCAGTAGGCACTCATTCCGGCAGTGGTGCGAATGAGAAAAAGGCTTCTCTTCCTCCTGCATTTCTGCCCCTCCACTGCCTTGGCCCGATGGCGCTACCCAGTGTGCAAGATGGCCCCATTCATTGGTAGCTAATGCTGCTGATCCTGCTAGACCGTTCCGGCTTGGCAAGCTTTACCACTATCTGTTCGGTCACGTGGGTGAATCTCGGCTCCGTGCCCCGTTGGTCACTTGAAGCACTCTCATTTGTCCCTCCCTTAGTGTCTTTCGATCCTTTTTCATTACTTGGTTACCACCGGCTTAAGTCATGCCCTGATCGGTCTTCTGGGATCATTACTGCAGTCATAATTGCATTACTGACTTCCTGCCGTGGGTCTCACACACTTTCCCCCAAATCAGCTGTTCTCCACCCTCCTGCCAGTGTCTAAGCTGGACATCTGATCATCATCGAATTGTGTGTAAACTCGAACTTCATGAAAATGAATTAAAAATAGAATTTTAACTGGGACTAGGACAAGCAGACACTTGGATGCATTGGGAGGCTGGGGTGGGTGTGGGGTCATAACATGAATCGGTGTCGCCTTTCTGGAAGTTAATTTTCTTCTACCTTTTAAGAAACCATATTCTGACATGGTGATTCTGCTAAGATGATAATGTCCTATGGAAAGAACCATGAAAGACGCGTATACAACATTTGCCCCAGCATCGATAGCAGCTAAAAATCAGGAAAAGAACCAAAACGTCCTCTAATAGGGGATTGGTTAAATTGTGATTCATTTGCGTTGGGTGGGGGGACACTGCCAGCCCATGAGGGGCCGTTGTGTGAATTGGAAAAAGGCACCCCCTCTGGGCGGAATGCCCCCCTCCCAGGCTTGGGAGGGACTTCCATGCTGGAGTTGAGGGTGGAGCTGGATGGAGGGGGAGAGAAGAGATGAGAGCGGCCTTGGTGGAGGTCCCAGTGATCCCTTTGGTAAGACGAATGCCCCTTTGTCCGCCCTTTCCATTCTGCAGGTTTGAGACATTCGAGGTCAACAGCTTTGAGCAGTTCTGTATCAACTATGCGAACGAGAAGCTGCAGCAGCAGTTCAACTCGGTAGGCTCGGCTCCTGGACCTGGGGTGTCGGATGGGGGGACCTCTCGCCCTGGGAGCAGCAGCCTGGGGCACTTCTCTTCCATCAAGGGTCAGCGGGCTCTAGCTCTGCCCCAGCCTTCTCTCAGTGTCTCGGGGGTACCCCATATTTGGGAAGGCATTGCCTGCTGCTTGGGAGAAAGTCTGAATGCGGCAGCTGGGTTGAGAGGGTAAATGATCCCCCCTTGGTTTTGACTCCCACGCCTCCTGATCCTGGGCTTCTGGGGTATTTGTTGAATTGCAAGCCAGTTGATTACTAGAATATTCTAGAGAAGGGCTTGGCTTACATGGGAATGGGGATCACCTAACTGAGCTCTCCTTTTCTGCAGTCACGACTGTGACTTAGTGCCCTAACCTTTTCTGATGGGTGTACACCCATACACCCTTCTCTGGGACTCCAGGCTCACGTGGTTGCAGCTCAGGGGAGATGAACGTCGGGATGTGCCTGGAGCTCACTAACCTTGACCTTTCACTTACCCCAGCATGTATTCAAACTAGAGCAAGAAGAATATATGAAGGAGCAGATCCCTTGGACTTTGATTGATTTTTATGATAACCAACCTTGTATTGACCTCATAGAAGCCAAGCTGGGCATCTTGGACCTGTTGGATGAAGAGTGTAAGGTGAGACTGATGACGCGCTCATTGTGTTAGTTCAGTTCCGGGATTGGGGCGGTGGGTGCCAGAGACCGCTCTGTGCTGCAGGGGAGCGTGTGAGGTCTCAGAGCTGGGATTTCATGGGCACTTAGCCCACCTTTAGGGTGCCGAAAGAAAGCTTGGTGTCCGTTCTACACGCTAGAAGGTAATTGCGTTGGCGAATGTGTACCTCTCTTGGCTGGATGGTATGGATTGGCACAATAGAATGGTGGTGTGGATTTGGTGCCCTGGATATCCCAGGTGCTGAGAGACCCTAACATCTAGATGGGCATCCCCTGAGAGTGAAGGTCAAGAGCCCGGGGGCATGTTTGTCATGCCAGATGCGTTACAAGTGATGGAGCTGCACGCTGGTGGCAGATGAGGTCCATAGGTTCCCCCCATCCAGCTTGTTGTGGATTCTACTTTGTAGGACAGCGATGTCCTGAATGGCCAGCAAGGGCAAATCAGGCAGCCTTGGAAATGTGGGACAGGAGGATCTGGGTTTTATTTTATTTTTAAGGTATGTATGTATGTATGGGAGCATGAGCAGGGCACAGGGAGAAGCAGGCTCCCTCCTGAGCAGGGAGCTCAATGCAGGGCTTGATCCCAGGACCCCGAGACTGTGACCTGAGCCAAAGGCAGACACCTAACCCACTGAGCCACCAGGCGCACCGAGGATCTGGGTTTTATTGATCACCTAACTTCTTTGGCCTTTGGTTTCCTGCCCTGTGAATTAGTAGGGTTTGATCCGATGATCTTCAGAATTTCACCCAGTTTGATGGTTGCTGATAAGAGGGTAACATTCCTCCAGCAGTGGAAACTCTCATCCAAATGCGTAGAAACCACACAGATCTCGGGATCGCTAGGGAAATGCTTGGTTACCTTTACTCTCTGGCCTCCCATGTCTTGCCTGTGAAGGATTGGGTGTGGCCTGATAGTTTCGAGGAGGCATCTCCCTTCCAGGAGGGTGCTCCTGGTGTCGTTATCTTTGACAATGAAAAGGGATGGTTGAGGGAACAGTAGAAGACAGAGGGAAACATGCTGAAGTCCACAGCTCGCACATCTTCACTCCTAACGGTTTTCAGCATTTCTTCAGAGCTACGGGCTTTGTCCTGAGTCCAGTCCGGGCAGGGCTGATTCCTCGGCGTGTAAGGTGTGTGCCTGGGCGTGCATCAGCCTGTGAGGTAGTGGTAAAACTGATAGGACACTTGTCCCTGCATGGAGCGCCACTGGCTCAATGACCAGAGTCCTGGCCCCAACTCCTGAGTGTCGTTCCTCCCCTCCCCTGCCCCGTGTTCACCACTCACTCACTTTTGGGTTCAGTGTCTGCTGCCAACAGCTACCTTCGATGCTCAGTGGGACCCTCCTCCCCTCCTCCAGTGTCGTATGCGCTCCTGTCTGTAACCCCCTCCTCCTGCCCCACACCTCAACCCCGAAGGCACCGTCGTGTCCTTGTGTCCACCCCCAGGCCTCTCGGCTGCTGAGCCAGCCTGGCTCCCCAGGCCCTGGCTCCGGGACTCCAGCTCTTCAGGCCCCTCCCGGTGGCGAAGGTTAAGACCCTGTGAGGCTCTGAGGAGGCCCCTGAAGTGGGTGGCTGACCTTGTGAGGCTCTACCTACCCCTACCTAGCTCTTCGTAGATGCGCTAACTCCGGCGTAAAGCCCCGGGGCGTGGTGTCTCCTTCCTCGTGTACACACACCTCTTAGAAAGACGCCTAATGCTTCAGGGTGACGGATTCTGTGACTCAAGCAGCTGCCCGATTGCTTTCCAGTGATTGATGTGCCTTTAGCAGACAGTCAAGGCCCGCTCGAGGTGGGTTTGCCCTGGCTTACAGTTTGAGGATCGGAGAGGCGCCGCTACCCCAGGGCACAGGTCCCAGGAATGTCAAGTCAGAGTGGTAGGAACACAGGTGCAGAGACCGTAGACTGCTCTCCACAGGCTGGGAGGCAGGCCAGCAAGGGCAAACCGGAGTCCTACGGGCCTGGCAGGCCGGTGGTTCCCAAGGTGGTGGGAGATCCTTAGTGGAAAAGCTGAGAGTGGTCACCGGACGCCCAAGCTGCAAGCCGTATTCAGCAGTTGGGAAGGTGACTTTCCCAGACCTCTGCGCTCTGCAGCCTTGGCTATTTCCAGCGCTGTCTCCCTGCTGAGTGCAAACCACCTGGGGCCTCCCTGTTGGAATCCGTTTTACTTTTGAGAAGCTAACGGAAACCCTAACTCTTTGTGGATGATCTCTGCCTTCCTGTTCTGTGGAGCCTTCTGTCTGGGTCAGATTTATAAAATTAGGTGATTTCAGCTGAAGACTGCACCTGCCTAAATTCCTGCTCCTGCTATCGGTCAGACACCCCGAATGTATTATGCACCCGCTGTGTGTCAGGTCTCAGGAGAGGAGGAAAGGTTCTCCTTGCTGGCCAGCAGGGATGGAGAGGGGCAGGACTGTGCTCTGAGGGCTGGGCCTGGGTGAGTGGGGGTGGGGCCCAGGAGGGCTGTGGGCAGGAACCAGTGTCCCCCCTCGGCCCCCCGCACCCCCGGGGCCCAGAGCAGGCTGGAAGAGGCCGGGACCACAGCCCAAGGGCCACAGAGCAACACCTGAGCAGAATCAAGGGAAGGGGACGGTGACGCAGAAAGAGGGCCGTTCCGTTAGGTCTCCTTGCTTCCCTGTCCCCAAGGCTCCTTGGAGGGGCAGGTCTGAGGAGAACCTGGATTTCCGGTCGGTCCAGCTGGTGTTGTGAGGAGGTGTTGCTCCTGCCAGCTGGACATGGCGAAACTCAGCAGTGGATACAGGGCGGGCAAGACAAGCACCTCACTGAGGAGGAATACAGAGCCCCAGTCGGAAAGCTTTTCCTCCCAGGGTGAAGTGCTCTGGGTGTTGAGGGGGCCTCAGTGCAGTCTGCTGTAGCTGCTCAGAGCAGACGGGATGGGGGGGGGGGGGGACCCGACAGGTGCTGGTGCCTTTGCCAGAACTCACGGCCTCGTGTGCCTCTAAAGGGTGTTTTCCTGTAGGGAGAGCCGACTGTAATAAGCCCAACTCTACCAAACGGGGGGCCTGCCGCCCCCTCTGGAAGCACCACTGGCTGTGAGCCTGAGCGGGGGAGGGAGTCCCCTGGAGCTGGCCACACCCAGGTGACCGTCCTGTGGGACTGCGGAGCTGCCTCACACCGTGTCCCCTCCCTCCACTGCCGCTCAGACACATGCCGCAGAATGGGAAAGAAGAATGGGACTGCACCGTGAAGAATTGGGTTCTGTGACCCCAAGTGACGGCACACAAAGCGACATGAAGGATTAGACGCGTGCTATAAAAGTGGCCACTGGGAAAATCACTTTTCTTGGAGAAGACACACAGCAGCAGGCAGAGCCAGTGAGCCGGGATTTAAATTAGAACTGGGGGGGGGGGGGGGGGGAGGTTGGCAGTCATGGATTTAAAGGAGCAGCACACAGGGTGGCTCTCCCCGGAGCCCGAGATGGGTGCCCTCAGCCGCAGGCGTGCTCACGGAGCAGCGACTGAAGCCACCCAGGGCTCCTTGAGGAGGAAAAGCCCTCTTGCAGTCATGGGTCTGTAGTCTGCCCCCGGCCACGCCACAGACTACAACTGCTCCGTCAGGACACGGGGGAGGACACGGGGTGTCTGCTCGCAGCAAATGTTTATTTCCAGGCTGCTCTTAAACCTCTCCTGTCCCTGGTGCTCTCTAAGGCTGCCATGGGGCTGGGGGTGCAGCACGACGTAGGCCGTATTCGGACCGGGCATTCCCTGCCCTCCCTCTCGGGGGGAACAGCTAGTTAGGGCTGATGGGATAGGAGAGGTCAATGCGAGCTCCCTCGTAAGTGACACATTGGCATCAGCTGGAATTTTCTGAACGTGAAACCTTGACCCCTGGAAGCAGTGCTTGCGAGTAACCCCGCAGATGCTCTCAGTTCGGGGAGTGGGCGCTGGGGACCCACGGGCGGGCAGTCCCGAGGCAGGAGGCAGGCTCTGCCCTGGGGGAGCAGGGTTCTTTCGTTCTCGGGGCCCGGCCTGAAGAGCTGGCGGAGGGCAGACCTTCCGTAACTCCCGGTTGAGGCAGCGGAGCCCCCCTGCTTCCTCACCTGGGTCCGGCCCGCTCTCAGGGGAGTTCGCTCGGTGTGAAGCTCCACGGGTCGTGCTTTGTTGGCCTGGAGGTGTCCGTGTCCCGCGTGTTTGTGAACTGGTTGAAAGCGGAGAGGGAGGGAGCTGAAGGGGCCTTCCCACCTCTGCGGGTTCCCTGCCCAGCGAACCCCTCGTTCCCGTGACTGAGTCCCTGCCCTTCACACAGCCCCTCGAGGGGTCAGGCACGCGCTGCAGTTATCACCACGGTGACAGGGCGGGAACGCTCAGGAGGAGGTGACCGAGGAGAAAGTGTTGTGGGGAGAAGCAGCCCCCAAAGGGCCGTTGAAGCAGAGAGGTCAGGAGCGGGGGTGCCTTTCTGGGCCAGGGGAGTGTCACCTTGGGAGAACTTGAAGTGGTCCGACCTGTCCGGACCCCGTGGTGGTAGCAGGTGAAACTGGAAAGCAAGAACCCTCAGAACGGGAGGCTCTGTCCCGAGTGGACATTCGGACCTGACTCTGAAGGCTCCAGGGGCGCAGGGCTGGGAGGCAGGGACAGGTGTGATCAGAAGCGAATCCCTTCTCCCGGATGTCACCGGCCACCGTGGGGAAGCCGAGATAGAGAGAGACGGGGAGAGGAGAGCAGGGAGGCGGCCTCATGCGGTCCGGGCGGGGAAGACAGACTTGCAGGGAGGCCAGAGGGCCCCGCCTTTGGCAGCAAGCCTGTGGGTTTGAGAATTTGGTCAGGGAGCTGTCTGGGCAGCAGGCTGGCTTCTGCCACTTCGTGGGGGATGAGGGGAGGCAGCAGAGGTGGCAGGTTTGACACCTCCCCCCGCCCCAAGCTATGGCTGCAGGAGGCCGGTGGTGAGAGCACAGGACCCAGATCGGGAGAAGCCTCCCTCCAAGGGAGGCAGGAGGGGCGGGGCGGCGGGGATGCTCCTGTGTCCGGGTGTGAAGCAGGACTCGGATCTCCCGCTTGGTTGGCACCTCTGCTTCCCTGCAAAGGCGGGAATGAGTCCTGTGCAAGAGGGGGCAGCCTGGGGGCTGGCGGAGAGGGCAGGAAGGAGGGGAATGGCTGTCCTGTCAACAGGGAAGGTCAAGGACCATGGAAAGAGGGGGGTCGTTGAGGCCAGCTCCCCACTTAGATCTGGGCACAGTGTCCTCATCCTCAGAGGTGCCCCCTCTCGGTGAAACGTGATGGCATTTATTTTCGGCAGTAATACTGAATGATACTAAGTGACCAGCAGGACCTGATGAAGGAAAGAGGAGTTGACATGTGGTCTTGGCCACCCCGGCCTGGGGAGGGACCCCACGGGTAGTCAGGTTGGTCTGGACTTAGTGTTCTGCTGAGCACACAGAAGGGTGCTTGTGAAGGTGGAAAAGTACAATCCTAGAACAGGCACTGGGGCTGGCAGCCAGGAGGGGAGGAAGGAGTCGGTCTCTGCCCCTGCTGCTCTCGAGCACCTGAGCCCCTGACCTTGTAATGCGGGCTGTTGGGGGAGAGGCGCTTGGGGAGCCTGAGGATTCACTCTCTTCCCTTTTCCTTATTTTTTTTAAATTTTATAATTTCAGTAACAAAGAGTAAAATCAGGCATTAATGCATTTTAACAGCTTTATTGAGATGCAATTAACATACCTTAAAATTCACTCATTTAAAATACAGACACCTGGTTGGCAGTCTGTTCAGAGTCGTGCCACAGTAGCAGAACCCATTAGCAGGGGCACCTGGGTGGCTCAGTGGGTTAAGCCTTTGCCTTCGGCTCAGGTCATGATCCCAGGGTCCTGGGATCGAGCCCCACGTCGGGCTCTCTGCTCATTGGGGAGCCTGCTTCCCCCTCTCTCTCTGCCTGCCGCTCTGCCCACTTGTGATATCTCCCTCTTTCTCTCTCTCTCTCTCTCTCTCTCTCTCTCAAATAAATAAATAATCTTAAAAAAAAAAAAACCATTAGCAGTCACTCCCCCTCCCCCCCACTGCCCAATCTCCCTCCACCACCCAAGGCAGCCTCTCATCTATTTGTTGTCTTTAAAGATTGGCCTATTCTGGACATTTCCTATGCATTCAAACCTACGCTTTTTGATCTGACCAGTGGCCAACCCTGCAGGTCAGGGGGACTGGGTCTCTGAGGCACTGTCCCCACGTAGACAAGGACAGAACTAGGATCCAGGCTCCTCTTCATGTTATTTTGAGATGAGAGGAAGGCCACTTGCATGAAGCCACATGTAGTATTTTCTAAAGGATTTGATTCAGCATATTCTAGAGCTACTGATCCCACAACCCAGATTTTATCAAAAAAACAAGATTTGCTTGCTTTCTTCCGTGCTTGTTTCGAATCTTTTTTGGAGATCAGTGCCTTCCATCTAACCCCGTCTTCGTGGCTGCTTTTAAATCTCTGTTGTCAGGCAGGAAAGCACAGTAGCAGGGAGCATATGCTCCAGAGCCTGCCTGGCCTGGTTTGAACCCCAGCCCTGCCGCTTCCCAGCTGTGTGACCTTGGGCCAGTTACCTAACCTCTCTGTGTTGTCTCTGTTTCTTCATCTGTAAAATTGTATAAACATAGTGCCTGGCTGATAGGATTCTTGTGAGGATTAAATGAGCCTATGCATCTAAAATGTATAGAAATCTGGCCAATAGTGCCGTGGGCATTCGCTCTTAGTATTGTGTGAGACTCTTAATTGTTAATTCCTCCTGGCCCTTACTTTCCATTGAGGGTGGAGGTTAAGAAACGACGCCCTTGTCAGGAAACTTGTGTACATACTGTTTTCCTGTTTTGGTCACTGATGCACGCCAGGCTGAATTAGGGAAGATGTAGGATTACGGAGTCTACTAACGGAAGTCTGGCTTCTCATTGTCAAGACAAGAGGATTTTGATACTGGCAAATGTGTTGACCTAAGTGAGTCTTGTCTTCACATCCTACCCTTCCTGTTCTCTCTGTCCTGGTCCTGCCACTGATGGGCCCACTGCGTTCCTTCCTCTAGCCTTGCCTCCAACAGCCCTGCCCGGCTGACCCCTTCCTTCCCCTGTACCTGGTGTTTCTGAACCCAGGACGCTCAAAGACCAGTACAAAACAGTGTATTAAAAGTGCTGAATCCAATGTATTTTGTCTGCTCAACATAATAGCGTCTGTCAAGAGAAAGTTTTCTTTTCTTGAATTACCTACAGCACTTAGCCCTGGGTATTCAATAATGGTCACACTAAACTGAATATGGAGAAAAATCTGGTTTGCTTACTTACTGTCTGAGAGATTTGCGCTTAAAAGTGTGGGCATTTTTCTTATGCCACGTTTTTTGTCAGTTTACTAAACAAAACCCTTTTTAAATGGCTGGTGTAAAGGTCAACCCTGCTTTGTCCAAATGTACAATGTAATGAGGGGCAGGCCCAGCTGTAAGTGAGGAGTGGGTGTGTGCAGTGGTCTTCAGGGATGACAGTGGAGGGCGCGCCTCCCCCCCCCCCCCCCCGCCCCGAGGAATTACCATTATCCTGGACAATTCGAATGATGGTTACAGTGACTCTGTTATATTTTCAAGAAAGCAAGATGCTGTTTCACTTCTGAAGCCAGCTCGGGAGGTACTGAAAGGGGCCGCCCTTCAGAATGCTTGACGTCGTGAAGCTTCTAAGTTTAAACTTGGG
>CM052889.1:21194515-21224347 GCA_028534135.1 Potos flavus | reverse complement strand
CAGACCTCCTGCCCCTGAACTGGCTGCAGGGGCCTGATAATGCTAGAAATTGCAGATTAATGGCTCTTGGTGATAAGCTTCAGATGAATGTAACAGGGCAAGATGCTGGAATGCAGAAAATACACCTGGCAAAACAGACCCAAGGACAGAAGGGTGAGTGCAGCCTGCTGAATCCCATGGCCTCAGGCAAGGGGTTGAGGGAGGCTTTGAGTCCGTAGGAGCATGTGGGTGGCTCAGGGCAGACCCCTGCCCAGGGTCCTCTCTGGAGAGCTGCAGTATCTGGGAATGAGTTGTCCTGGAGGGAAATCTGGATAGATTGAAAATCACTTTGAAATTCAGCACAAGATTAAGCTCTCAGGTTGCCAAGTCTGTGGCACTGTCATCCGTGGTGGGTTATAGGACTTTTCCATTCTTTGCAAGGGGAGGTGGGGACCGAGGAGGCATAAGCCACAGGGAGAGAGGAAGTGGGTGGCACGAGCTCTCAGTGTTGCCTCATCGTTTCTTAGAGCTCTGTGGCCTCCTCTGTCAGTGACACGGTGGCCTCAGGCAGAGAAACTTCACTGTCTTGTTCTCAGTTTCTTTTTTCAGGTAGGAGCACAAGTGAGGGGTGCGTGGTGGAGAGAGTCTCTGGCACTTTCCATTGAAATACAGAGTTGGGTTCTGCTGGTGTACTAATTTTGAGGGTCCCTCAGGGATCTTGAAAAGTAAAAGGGGCATCTCTCCAGCAGATCATCTTTTATTAGTAACTGACTTTTTTTCCCCTTTAGTGGGTATTCGTGTGTTACGTAGTGGTAATGAATACATAAAGTTAAACTCATGGATCTTACAGTCCAGTGGAAAAGATACTTTAATTACGAATTTTGGTAATGCCATGAAGGTCAAGAAGGTGGTATGAAAAAAACTTGTCGGGAGTCCCCATGGTCACCCCCAAATTCAATTATTTGCTAAGACGACTCCCAGAACGCAGCGGATAGTTCTACTTGAGGCTATGACGACTTCGACCAAAAGGATACAGAGCAGTGAGCAGAGGGAGCAGTGCGTGGGGTGAAGTCCAGGGGAGACCAGACCTGTGCTCGCAGGAGGCCTTGCCTAGTGGCGCGGCGCCCACGGGCGTCATTCCTACAGCGGTGTGTTGTGTGAAGTATCAGCCAGGGCAGCTCATCTGGGCCGAGGCTCAGAGCTTTTATTGGGAGTCAGTTACACAGATAACCCTTTGCCTAGCATGTACCAAAATTCCAGACTCCCAGAAGGAAGGCAGGTGTTCAACATAAACCATACTGTTTCCCGAAACCATTCAGACCCTATGAACCATTCTTACCAGAGTGTGGAGAAAACCCGCCCCAAATCTGAGTTCCCAGACCCCAGCCAAGGGTGAGGCTTAGAAGCAGGCCTTTCCAGGGGTAGCCGTCTCAAGCTTGCTGTGTTAGCTCTTTTCTGTACAGGGGTGTCATTTTAGATTGGGGATACTGGGTTTTTATTAGAAATGTAATATAGACTCATCAGTTTAAACAGCTTAAAAGCATTCTCTGCTATTCCTTGGCCCACCTTTTCATCAGGTACCATTCTGCATATGTAAGCATATTGGTACATCTGAAATGAATCACATTATACATGGTTCTGTCTGACTTTCCACTTATATCTCTGCTGTCTTCCCACATGACCATGTATCTCTTCTCTGTTTTAAACAGTTGATATTTTACTAGTTGAAGTAATGCCGCAACAAATGCCCTTTGCATACATCTTTGTCCGGTTACACCAGTCAGGTAAATTTTTAGAAGTGAAGTGAATGGTTCAAAAAAGTATGTACATGAAAAGTTCGTGGACATTCCGAAATAGGGAGTATAAGGGAGATCTGGGATCTACTCTTAAAGATAACAGTCCTTCCCTACCCACCTGCCACACTCTGGCTTTCCCCTTTCTTTCGAAAGAACCAGTGACCTTGATGCCAACCCGCAGGCCCCCCCCCCCAGCACCTCCCAGCATTCAGAGATTGGCCGAGAGGGGCTTCCAGGTTCGTGAGACCCTAGCAGAAGGAGGGCTAAGAACTCTCTGCCCTGCGTCTACTCCAGACATCCCCGAAGGGAGAAAGCAGAGATCGAAACCAGGTCCCCGTAAACCTGCAAATGGGCCCGACCCCGACTGCAGCCACGCGTCACCGAGTGGCTCTCCCTGTGCTTTACGTTCCCTGGACAGGTGGACATGTGTGGCAGCACCTGTCGTGGTGCCGTTTGTGAAGTTTTGTTCCCTGAGCCTCTGTCACCTGTAAAGCTTTGTTTTTATAGCAGTCCTATGAGGTTTATGTTTCCCGCTCGGTGTTAGTGCAAAATAAAGACCTAGAGAGAGATGAGGCCCTGTGGCATGGAGTTAGTGCCCCACTTCTCGTGTTACTTGCCGTCTGAGCATAGATAAATCTCAAATCCTATATGTAAATCCATAATTTCACTTACAGCATTTTTATTTTATGGGACACCTATTAGCTTTTTTTCTTTCGTGCGGCACCCCTGGTAAGAAATTAAGAAATCATTGTGAATAATTAAGCAGGATGGGACGGAAGACTCCCCTATAGCCCTACCAGCCAAAGGGATGTTTAAAGCCCTCCCGCCAAGAGCAGTGAAATAAAACAGCGTTAATGAGAATGTAATTAGTAAAGCCGGTTATACCGCCTAAGAGGTTATAATGTGGCTAATTGCTTTCTCAGCTCCTGGAGAGCTATAAATAGAGACTTAGGAAATGCTTCTTTAAAACACGACTTAAAGTCCTTAACGGACTGATTTGTTTTAGGTACTAACGTGGAGGTTTCTCCCTCCCAGTGTTTTTTTTTTTTTTTTCCTCCCAGTGTTTTTTATAAAAAACGATATTTTGTCCCCTCCCCCCAAAAAAAATCCCCACAGGAGCACATATTTACGATTTCCTGTGCCGGAGCCGCCTGATGGAGTTTGTCCGTGAGCCTCGGGCGGCCAGGGCCGTCGGGGTGCTGTTCCCAGGCCGGCCGTCCTCTCATCCCAGCGGAAGGGATCTCGAGCCCGATCGGTACAGAAATCAAGGAGACTGTGTTAGCCCGAGGCTGCCTACTCTGGGCCGCAGCAGTCCCTGAGGTCTAAGAGTCACAACGGCCTACCTCAGACAAGGCCCGGCGGCGTGTGCTCTGGTCTCCTTTCTACGACCTGGGCTCCACTTCAGCTCCTCGGGGAATGACTCTGTGTCTGTGTCTATCATTTCCACATGCCTAGGTTTCGTACGGGTTACAGGCACATTCCGTTGTGAGCAAATACATTTGCTTTTTTAAAAAGTTTTTTTTTTCTCCGAATTCGTGTTTTCATTTTCTATGGGTAGATACCCAGCAGCGGAATTACTTCATCATGGGGTAACTTTATTTTTAATTTTTTGAGGACCCTCCATACTGTTTTCCACAGTGGCTGCACCGGTTTGCACTCCTACCAGCGGTGTGTGAGGCTTCCCTTTGGTCGTCGTCCTCGCCGACCCTTGTTAGTTCTCAGGTCTTTGATTTTAGCCGTTCTCACAGGGAGAAGGTGATCTCTTGCTGTGGTTTTGATTTGCAGTTCACTGCCGATAGTTGGTATTGAGCTGCTTTTCATGTGTCCATTTACCATCTGTGTGTCTTCTTTGGAAAATTGCCTGTTCGGGTCCTGTGAATCTTTAAATTTTTAAATCCGATTATTTCTGATGTTGAGTTCCTCTGTCACTTGCAGATGCCCTCTCTCTTCAGTGGGTGGGTGAGGGGAGGGAAGAAATAAAGGATCAGGGAGACACTTATGATGAGCACTGAGTAATGTATAGAACTGTTGAATCCTTGTATTGCACACCTGAAACTAATATGCTATTAATTACACTTCAATTTAAAAAGTATTTTTAAACCTATTTTTCATATAACCGCTTGGAGATATAATTGACACACAATATAACACTTTCAAGGGCATTTGAAGTGCTTCCTGTTTAAGATCAGTAGTGTTGGTAGTTAAAAAGCTTCCAACTATATTTAGAAGTGACTAGGTAAGAGAGAACTCTTCAGTTGATAAAACCGTATCATCCCCTTTCCAATACAGGAAGGTCCAACTTTGTCTTTAACAACAAAAAAAAGAAGTGCCGAGACTTTTCCTTCAAAGCCCATTTAAAACCCCTTTAAACAAAATATTTTGTAACGAAAAATTGGAGCTTTTTTCCCCAAAGGGCTGCAGTACCTGTGGGAAAGAACCGCCCTGAGAAGAAAGTGTATTTTTTATTAGGTCTGCAGCCAGGTTTCATGGATGAGATGCTGGGCAAGAGATTCCAATCAAATGGTTGTTCGAGCGCGTCTTTATTTTAGTTTCACGCGTCTGTTTTAGAGGAAAGGTGTCTTATGTTCCTACCGAGGTGAGCAGGCATGATTTCCAAGGTAACAGCTATGTGCACAGCTGTAATGGACATTTTTCTTCAACTTCTCGCATGGTCTTTACAAAGCGTTTTCATACTTCTTTTAACCCCCCCTCAAATAGATTTGCCTCGGGCTTTTAAAAATTCAGCTCTAGCCCTGCCTAGCAGAGAGTACCAAAGCCACCGTCTCTGGGCCCTTGGAAGTAAGTGACCATGGAATCCGGCAAGTGCGGGGTCTGTCTGGAGATCGAGTCTGAGCGCTGTCATGACTGGGGGGAACCAATTCTCAGAAAGGCCGCGTGGATGCTGCCTCCCAGGGCTGCCCCCGAACGAGCTGGAGTAGCGGCGTCCCTGGTCACTCGGCGCACAGACAGACTTCCCAGTGCCTCTGAAGTGCAACTGGAGTTAGTCAGCTAAAGAGAAAACATTCCCTGACGCTCATTCTTCTGCATGAATTGTGAGTCCAGCAGGAGCTGGGCGTGACTACTTTTCCTTGAGACTTGAGGTTGGTTTATAGCTGGGACCCTGCTGAGCCCAGGAGGTCCCTGTCTAGCCCAGACCCTCTGTGCCGGTGGCCGGATGGGGGTGGGGCGGTATAGTCATCAGTATTTCCTGTCTGTTCTTTTTACTGCTTTTCCTTGAGTTGGGGTCTCAACAAACTCCTCTCCTTCTCCACTCCAGATATTTCCAAATGCAGTCGCAATAGCCGAGACCTATAATTAAAACCTAGCTTTTAAGATAAAACGCAAGTTCTCCAGACTACACCTAGGTTGTTCTTTCCCAAATTCTAGCGTGAGGCCCAGGGAGGAGGGTCTGACTGAAGCAAGAGAAAGGGCCTTCAATTTTAAAGTCTTCTTACTGTTGAATCTGATTTCAGAGTTCCCTATGTGGCTTTAATACATTCTCTTGACCTTAGAAGCTAATAGATTTTTCAGAGAAAAAGCCACTATTAATAATTTCTGTAAATTAGACTCCTGAAACAGCATCATCATGCATGTGGTAACTTCTACCCTTGACTCGAATGTCTTAGAAATCCATTTCAGAAAGTAAGTGAATTACGATTTAGTCAGCATTGTGTTTAGACACGAGGGACTGGATGAATCACTCATGTCTTTAAAATGCAAGCCTGCCTTGAGCCTCTGGTTCTTTCCCTGGGGAAGTTTCTCAGCTGCAGTCTGGGCACTTGACCCTTCACCTCACGTGTGCCTCTGCCATCAGTCCCCCCATCTGCCCGGTGCCCGGCCCGTCTCTCCCCGCCTCCCACTCATTCCTGTTTTTGCCGCTCCCCATGTTCTCACTTACCATTTGTGATGGTGGCTTTCTGCCATAGACCGTGAGGACCCACGAGTCTTTATACGAGGAGTGGCTGGATAAGGTTTGTATTTGGAGGAGACTCTGGCTGGTGGGTAGGCTACGTTGGGACGAAGGTGTGTCCGGAGCCGGACCCTCGGGTTCTAAGCACATGCGGTGATCTGGGCGAGCTTGGGAGGCCTGAACTGGGCCAGCAGCGTTCTGGTGCTTCAGGACTGCTGGAACTGGACCGTAGACGGAACCTGGGGATGTGGGGCTAAGAAGTGGGGTGTGGGCAGGCTCTCTAATACAAATTTGGGCAATTGGTGGGTGAGGGCCGTGTAGGTCATATCAGATTTGGAGTTTCCAGCAGAACACGCACAGGGAGGAAGATACGCAGCAGATCATTGGGACTGCAGGTCGTGGTTGTGAAAGAACAGCAAGACTAGAGAGACAGGCTTGAAGGGGGTGGTTGAAGCTGTAGATGTGAAGGAGACGGTCCAGGAAACGAGGGTTAGAAAAGATAAATGGTGAGGATGCTGTCCTGGGAAACAGCACTGCGGGGAGATGGGCAGGAGGATGGGCCCATGGGAGGTGCCGGGAAAGAGCTGTGGGAGGGAAGGGAAGCAGAGCTGCCCAGTCAGGGAAGAGGGCCTCCGAGGAGGGACTTGGGTCCTTCACCAATGACAAGTCGGACCGAGAGTGAAGCTGGACCACTTCCAGCCACTGGAGCCGGCAAGTAGGGTCCCCAGAAGGCAGTCTCAGGGTCGGTTTAGGCACTGTGGGCACAGACCATGGCGTGTTGGGTGGGGGAGAGGTCGAGAAGGGATGACCCAGGGCGGTGTCCACGGACACCTTGCCTGAGGCGACCAGGGTGAGGGGTAGGGGGAATGTGGCACAGGGAGAGCCAGCTGGACGGGGAGGTGGTCCCGCATGGAAGGAACTTGAACCTAGCTACGTATTGAAGGGAAGGCGACTAGAAACGGGGAGAGGTTACAGATAGGAACAAATGCAGGAGTCTAGGTCAGACTTAAAGGAATCCTCTTTTTCAGTTACCTCATGTTCACAGATGAGAAATTTTAAATCTAGTAAGGCTGGGAGGTCTTCCAGGGGTCACACAGCTAATTCAGTGGCGGAGTCGGATGTAAAGGGACTCGTGACCCTCACTCAGTGCCCATCCTGTAGCACCGTACCTCCCAGAGACCTGCTAGGTGGCGGGCTCCTCTCTTACTGCTCTACCCCAGAGCTTCCTGTGCAGCGGACTTCGGGCGCTCAGTCACGCTGCAGCCGGCATGGTCTTCCCCGAAAGATCCCTGGTCATTGCTCCCCTCTGTGACCCTCTGTTGCATGGGCTGTGGAGCCAGGCCGTCTGGGTGCAAATCTTAGCTTTGCTGCTGAGGAGCTCTGTGATCTAGGGCGCTGGGCCTCTGTTTCCCCATCTGTGAAATGGGATGGCCTACCAAGTGGTCATTGGGAGAACTGAATGAATTTTATGCTTGGTACATTCTAAGTGCTTGATAAATGTTAACTGCTCTTATTTAAAACCCCCACACCAAAAAACAAAAACTACCCTCGCAGAAAACACCCTTAATGGCTTCCATTGCCTTTAGGATAAAGAGGATTTTGCACGAGCTAGTCTTCCTTGCTTCCCCCTCAGGGTGTGTACTAAAGCTGTAGTGGCTTTATATTAGCTCCCTGAACATGCAGATACTTGCTAACAGGCTTTCCTAACCTTCCCCCTCACCCCCTACTCCCCACCGCCCGCCATGACGCACCAGCTCAAACAGCCCTTCCTAAGAGAAGCCCTTCCTGATTTCTACCCCAGGGCCCTGATTCAGTCACGTGCATCTGTTATTTATTTCCTCGAGGAAATCATCTTTTTGTCATGAAGCTTTTCATTATGGAGTTAATCGATGAGAGTTCACCTTCCATGCTAGATCATAAACTCCGTGATACCTAAGAGGCTCTGTTTGTTTTTGTTCATTTTTGTGTCCCCAGCTCCCAGCACAGTATTTATCTGTTGGATGTGTGGCCATCAGTTAAGTATTGGTGAGTGAGTGAACGAACCAGTCCATCTAGTTGCTTGACATTCAGGGACCTAATATTTACTTCCCGTTCTTTGAAAGCCCCTGGAAATGATGAGTTAACAAATGTGTGATTTTTATGATATTGGCACGTGCACATTTTAGCCACAGATTTTTAAAATCCTATCTGAGTCGTCTTTATTCCTCTAACAGCCTCATTACTTCCCCCTGGAGAAAGGCGATATTTATGATTTTGAAATATCACATGTGGATGGAAGTTGTTGATCTATTTCAAAAACGCTAAAATAGGAACCGAATTGTCACCTGTTGGCACCTGACACTAGGAGACGTCTTTAATTTCATTGGGGTGACCTCCCAAGCCACCAGCTGACGACAAGGGCCTAAGACAGGGATTTGGGGCATGTCTTACTCAGGAATATGGTAGCTTTTTCTAGTGCTTTCATGGGGTCACCCCCGAGGAACCGGCAGTGAGGGTGGGCTTGAGCTGCTTATCCGAGGTGATCCTTGGCTTTATGGTCGTTAGTCGGTGCTTTTAGACTGAACTTCAAACCCAGACCGTGGAGTTAAAGAACCACCACCTTTATTTGTATGTAGATCGCTGCGGTTAAAAAAAAAAAAAAAAAAAAAAAAAAGAGCTTCTGATGACTAGTGTGTTTGTGGTCAATGAAAAGTGCAGAGTGCGAATGGAACTTTCCAGAACACATGTGTTGATTCCACTTATGCCCATGTGTGTGCACACACGGAGTTGTTGAACTGCTTTGTAACCCATATGGCTAGCTAATGGGTGGTATAAAATTATTGACTTGTGTGTGCAATTACTTTTGACCCTAAAATTAAAGGCTTAAAAACTGTTCATTGATAATACCTAAGAGTGAGGTTAGGAGGAAGTAATGTGTTTCTTCTGTTTTCGTGTGAACTCTTGATACAGGAGATGTAATTTGAACCAGACTTTGATGCTGGTTTTCAGCATTAAGCGTCACAGCCTTCTGTGTGTGGGTGAGCGCAGCTGCTGCGCTCATCTGTGACCGTGAGGTGTCTCTGCACAGGACCAGACTTAAGGCTTGGTGAAATCAGGCGTTTGACCTATGGAAGTCCTACAAGTTACCTTGATATGCAGGGAAGAGCAGAGGTCCCCAAACTGAGGGATGCCCAGCGAGCAATACATCTGCATCTACCCAGTTCCACACAGAAAGCGCCTACACTGATTGCCACCGATCCTACGTGTGTCCTGGGGGTGAGCCAATGGCAGGCAGCCCCACGGGGATGGGACGGTTGCTGCGGGTTTTACACCCCCACCCCCATATCACATCACCTTGCAACCCAAGCATGCCACCTAATAAGGTTGTGGAAACCGCCCTTGAGTGAACGCAGTAGCCTGGCTCTAACCCCCAGCTTCTGGAACAGCTGCAGCGCCCCTCGCACCGTCTTGCTCCTTTGCCCAGATGCTGTAACACACCAGTATGCCGGGACCTCACATGTTTATATTGGCATCACAACGACATGCCGTGAGGTGTCTCTGATTGCAGGAAGGGATGAGCCCGGGCTACCCTGGGCTGGAATATAAGAAAGCCCATATGTGTTGCCTAATACAGCTTCTCTGATTTTTTTGAATACCCCCGACGTGGATGTGTGGGGTACCGATGAGAGTGTGCCATTAAATTGTGAAATTTGGGTCTCTGCTTTATAGGATTCTTTTACTTCCTGAGCTCTTGGCTTGAAATACTCCCTTAAATGGGGACTGAACTTGTGGACAGTCTGGAAAGTTAAAGGCAGGCTGGTGTCAGCCTATGTGGACTGTCACTGCGCTCTTGAACCTGGAGCCTTCGATGGAGATGATGTTGCCCTTCAGGCTTTCCTTAGCCTGAGTCTCCTGCTACAAATTCCAGGGGATGCTGTCAGCTGCAGGGACGTTTCATGAAGTTCCCTTTTATGTGTTCTTCCTCCTCTCGTGATGATGAGGACCCTGGTCCTGCCAACCACCACCTCTGAGAATGGATCACCTTCAGAGACCAAGGCCAGCTCCACCAGCCTCCCTCCCTCCCCTCCCCCTTGCCAAAAGCCTCCAGTAAGGAGGGTACCGCACGGATGCATCAGAGAGCGTATCTTAAACCCTTTGCATTTCCAGTTTCTCGATATTGCTGGTGTGAATGACCAGAAGACCATTGTCTATTGGAAACAGGCTCTGACCTGGACATCCGGAGCCTGGGATTCGGGCCCTGGCCCAGTCACTAGCCAGCAGCCCCCGGTGAGCCGATCCCAGCCACTATGCCCCATGTTGGGACAAATGGAGATGGAAGCAGAATTCTGGAGGGGCCCTTCTCCCTGAGTTCCTCTTTCCTCACCTGCCCCTTGAAGAGGTGATCTTTATGCTTTATGTTCCAGCTTTAAAGTTCCATGATTGAGTCTCCTCTGTAGCTTAAAACTTTTACCATGTAGGCAGACTTTTCATGTATATCCCCCTAGCAAAGATAATAAAACTGGGCAATGTTTGAGTGCCTGTGATATGCTGGGCACACTACTACATGCTTACGTGGACTGTCTCCTTTAATCCTGTCCCCGGCCCTCCTCCTCCTCCAACAAAGGGGAGGCTAGGAGGCCATACGTAGGCTCAGCAAACATGGGGCTTAGGGCCCAGTGCAGACCTCGGCTGGTACCTGGGTGCACGATGGAGACATGAGAGGGAGATCCAGGAAAGTCCATGGAGGAGGCAGGGCTGGGCCTTGAGAGATGGGCCTCTTGAAATGAGCAGAGAGGAGAAATTCTAAGCTCTAGAAAACATGCATTACTCTGAAAAGAGACTGTACTCATTAGCAGTCGTTCCACTTTCTTGTCCCCCAGCCCCCGGTCCCTGCTGAACTCCTTTCTGTTCCCTGGACATTTCATGTAAATGGAGTCATGCACAACATGGTCTTTTGTGTCGGGCTTCTTTCACTTGGCATGTTTCCAGGCTTCATCCGTGATGCGGGACGTGTGGGCACTTCATTCCTCTAGGTCATTGAACAGAATTCCGTGGTACGGGCCGTGTTCTGTTTGTTTACCAGCTGATTGATATTTGCCCGTTCCTGCTTTGTGGCCTCTGTGAATAATGTGGTTATGGACTTTGGTGTGCAAGTCTGTGTATGGATGTGTGTTTTCAGCTCTCTTGGGTGCGGACCGGAAAGCTACTTGGAAAGTCCAAGAGATCTTGCGTTCAGTATTCTTCCTGTGTTTGTTTCTAGTTCCCACTAGTGGCTGACTTGTTTCACGATGACAAGGACTCCGTTCCTGCTGCCACTACATCTGGAAAGGGCTCGTCTTCAAAGATCAACATTCGCTCCGCCAGACCCCCCCTGAAAGCATCCAACAAGGAGCACAAGAAAACCGTGGGCCACCAGGTCAGCTTCTGGTGGGACACCATGGGTCAGAGTGCGTGTGGCCAGGCCAGTCTCTGCAGACGAAGGCCGGTTGCAGGGTCGGAGGAGTCCAGAGCAGCCTTGGACCCCAGCTCAATCCGTATGTGCTCTTTGAAGAAGGACACTGGAAGCCGACTCTAGAGAGAACCGACCAGAAAGAGAAAGGGGATGAGTATCGCCCCCAGCAGTGCATTTAGTTCCCCTGGTAGGACCACAGACACCTGGTAGAGGAGGCAAGAGGGTCCTAGAATCTGCAGGTTGGGTTAAAGAAGCCTGGGGACTTAGAACGGAAAAAACCTTCCTCAGGGTTTTTGTGGGAGTCTCTGTCCAGTGTCTCTCCCAAGAGGTGGGAGTGCCTGCCAAGCCACTAACCTTTCCATTGCACTGGGCTTGCCTGCTCTGGACATTTCACATTACTGTCCTAACTGCCAGGACGCCCGGGCATTGGATGTTGGGGCTCCCAGCCCTCTGGTTTAGGAATAACCAGCCTCCGGTCACTGTGACGACTTCTGTCCTATTTCCCAGCACTGACCCCCCCCTTTCATCCCATTTGATGTACCGTGCGGAGTCAGACGCATTAGCAGCTGGGCTCTCCCTGTTGAATTTGAACAGCCCTAACGGCAGGACGTGGGAGGGCCTTGACTGTGGACCTACAGCAAGGCAGGAGCGTCAGGTAGAATCTGACCCCGGGTCTCTGCCTTTCGTCCTGTCCTTCCGGATTCATAATGACGATAACCGTATCAACACCTACCACCCCCAGCTTGTGGGAGTTTCTTGGTTAACTACACATCTGCAGGATGTTAGAGAAAAATAACCGGGTGCTGCCTCCTGTCTCTCCAGTTCCGCACCTCCCTGCATCTGCTCATGGAGACCCTGAACACCACGACGCCGCACTACGTGCGCTGCATCAAGCCAAACGACGAGAAGCTCCCCTTCCAGTAAGTGGCGCCGTGGGTGTTGGCCAGCCGCCTCTCGGCTGGGGTCAGGCTGATCGAGCCTGGCCTCTTCACGTTTCCTGACAAGTTCAGGTGGAAGAGACGCAGGCAGAGCCTGGGGGCAGGGGGGAGGGTCTGCAACAGGACAAATAGTTGATCTCACACCTCACAGATGGTTTACGTGCCGAATACAGGCCAGCAGACATTTACCAGGTTCCACCTGTCTGCTGTCTAGAAGGCTTCAAGAGGAGAGGATACTGTTCCCTCGTCCCTTGGGGTTTGCAGGGGTGTTGAGTGTGCACACCTGAGTCCGAGAACCACGTAGAAGTGTGTCATGAAATGGAGATGTACCTGTGTCTGAATTCAGAGGTGGCAGGATAGCCGGAGTGGTCAGAGAAGACGTCTTCCACTGGGGATACTTGACCTCAAATGACTGTTGAGTGAGGAGATATGAAGACGGTCCTATTTCTCACATCCCCACCACTGAGCTTCCACAGTTACTCATACCCACCCACCTTCCCCTGCCTTCCTCCTCAAGTCTAAATTCTGCTTCTACCCCCTATCTTGGATATCATCTTCCAACTCCGTCCATGCCCACGTGGTTGACCCCACCCGAGTTTGTATGGCAGCCACTCTTCAGGGTCTTTGTTCATCTCTGGCTTCTGCCCAGTTCCGGACCAGAGTTTCTGAATGCCTCCTGCAGTTTCATTGGCTGAATCACATTCAGCATGTCTGAAATCAGACTCCTTGTTTTCCCCCCAAGAAATGGTTCCTCTGTCTTTGGTCTCTTATGTAGTCAATGGCATAACCATTCCCTGACAGCTCATTACTGACCAAACCTGAGGGTTGCTCTGAACCAGTGCTATCATCCAATAGAACTTTCTGTGATGGATGCGACTGTTCTGTAATCTGCCTTGTCCAACATGGTAGTCACAAGTCACGTGTGGCTATTGTGGGCTTTGGCATGTGGCCGGTATGACTGAGGAACCGAATTCTATCATTCTAATTGCATTCACATACTTGTAGTTGGCTGACGGCTACCATATTGGACAGCATAAGCCTTGATTCTTCCCTCTTCCTTATTCCCCAATGTCCAGTCATGGTCAAAGTCTCATGGAGTCTGCTTGAAAATGTATTATTTTGGTCTCCCTTTTCTCTTCCTTCTGTCACCTTGTTTTAGACACTGTTACTTGCTTGAAATCTTCAGAACAGTCTCTTACTTACCTCTGCAGCCCCATTATTCCAGTTGCCCTGAGCCACCACACAGGCTCTATCTTCTGGCCAGAGGAGGTATATTTCTAAATTTTTAAAGCACTTTATTCCCAGCTTTCTGACTTCCTTTTTGATCCTAGCCTAATTTCTTTCTGGGAAATAAATTATTTTGGCAACTCTGTCAGAGTGAATCTCTGAATTCCCTTCTGCCATTCCTATTATCTCGTAAAGCTTGCCCCGCACTCAGATGGGCCGTGTGCTGGAAAAGGTCAGGAAAACAACATTGAGTCAGCCTTCTTTGAAGCGTGCTGATTGTTGACTCTTTTCCTCCCAGTTTCCAAGAAGTGGTTAGGAATTCCCCCTGTGTGACATCTGTTTACCAACTGACTCCAGAAGAAGAGAGGCTATTAGAAGGGCAGCGTGCGTGAAAGACTTGGATTATGTGTGAAGGGCAGCAGCGGCGTGCAGGGGCCCCGGAGAGGAGTGTCGAGGGCTAGGTACCCGCTCTGCCCTCAGCCGTCTGCGACCTCGCGCAGTTCGTTCCTCAGAGCCCGGTGCCTGCCACCTGCCGGAGTCTCTCGCTGGAACTCCGCTCCCAGATGGAAAGAGATGCCGGGGGCTTTCAGAATGCCTGTCTAGTCCTGATGGCCCACGTTTCTAAGACCTTCCTTTGCCTCAGGACCAAACTCTCCGTAATAAAGTGGGGAGAATAGCGGACCAGGTGAGAGCACCTGGATTCTAGTTTGGGTTCTACTGCCGATTGTTTGACCCACGAGCTAGCCCTATACTATTGGCCTCCTCCTTCATCCACTAAATGTAGCTAAAGCAGGTCATCCTGATGAAAGAAATCAAGGAGGTGGTGTAGATTATTTGTGAGAAGCATAAAAATTTTGATGAGTAAAAATAACATTTGAAATATATATTTTATTTACATATGTGTGTGTGTATATATATGTATAATTATTCCAGAAGGAAAGTTCTGTATGCCTCCCCTCGACCCCCTACAACTGCTTTTGCAACCTTCACATCCTTGACGTTTTGGGCCAGGTAATATGCTGTGGTGGGCGGCTGTCCTGTCCTCTGTAGCGTGCTGGCAGCATCCCCATCGCTGTGACAAAAGTGCTCTGTGAGTGCCAGATGTTCCTTGGAGGACAGAATTGCACCCCCAATGGAGGACCGCTGTCCTACACTACATGCTTGGATAGCGTCCCTTGTAGAAAAGTCTTTGTCCCTCTGCTTCTTCCTTTATTCAAAAAACATCCATCATACCCACTATTCGCTGGACCCTGGGCGAGGACAAGTGGAATGACAGAAATGTCCCTCATCCTTAAGGTGTTTCCGGTCACTAGTCACGGACAGCAGCATAGACGGGACCGTGCGTGGGAGTGCCATAGGAGCAGAGCAGCCAGGGGCAGGGATGCTTAAGTGTCCAGGGAGGAGGTGGCCTGGGGAAGTGGACGTGCCTGGGTTCGCTAGTTGGAGGAACGGGCCGGATTCCTGAGGGCTGGTCCCCTGAGCTCGGAAGCGGACAACCCTGAGAGTCTTGGGGTCCGCGCGTGTGACCGCAGCACGCCATGGAGCCTGAAGATGGGCAGGAGCTGCCAGTGTGTGCGAAGGTCAGGGAAGGGGCGCGGGCTCTCTGCTGCTGGCTCTGTGAGCCTGCACATTGATTGGGAGGAGAAGGCGCAACCCCGCGTTTCAGCGGTTGGACCCTGTAGAGCTTTGGTGACTTTTCAGTCCAGAATTAAGTGTTGCCAGTCCTCGCTGTGGTCCTCCAAAACGTGTTGTGGGGAGGAGCTGGCTTTCCAGTCCTGCTCCCCTGGTGACACATGCAGCGAGGCTGACAGAGACACGCTGGTGACAGCTTTCTTTACCGCTGAAGAGAGAAGATTAAAATTCGGGAGGCTGGTTGGCTTCACACGTCCCCTGGGGGCTGTGTACAGGCAAAGGGTGGCAAGATCTTCTCGGTGGAGTGTCTGCTTGTTTCTTCCTAAGAGCGTTCTTCTTTGCTACCACTTAGTCCTTACAAGCAGCCGGTGAGTTCTGGTTGGGCAGACAGATACTCTCAGCTTCTGTCGAATGAATGAGGATAGGGAGTGCAGAGAGAGAGGTTTCCCACAGTGGCGTAAGCTGTTAGCGGCCGTACCAAGTTTTCTGCTTTGCCCTCACTCTCTTCCCCCATCCCGTGGGGAAGAGCACGTGTAAGCAGGGGAGTGGGGAAGACCGCAGGTGGGCCCGCAGCCCACCAAGGACGAGGGGTCACAGGCTTGCCAAGCACGCTGCCCATCCCTGGCACACACAGCAGATTGAATCAGACCTGGAGAGCACAGGTGCAGAGAGCCTCTCGGGGAGAGGTCTGCAGCCCACCGGAAACCCCCAAAGCGCGAGCACATCCACCGTGCGTTCCTAACTCGGGGCCCAGCTGGCCTCCTTCGAGATGAGAGCAGCCAAGCCTGCATCCTGAAGGCTGCCCCGGGTCACTCCAGGTCACAAGCAGCCTTTATGCCCCGTGTTCTCAGACTCCTCAGTGTCACTGCACGTTGGTTATGGCTTTTCCGGAACCCCAGAGCTGTGCCGCGTCCCGGCGACGCCTCAGAACTGCCGCAGAGCGGATCACGGAGGCTCTGCACACACACTCCTTTGGTTTTCTTTCATCCTGTAAGACCTTGCGCTGAGGAGCTTTTTGCCTGCCTGAAAACATGACATGAACTCCTCTGAAGTAACTGGCTTGCTCAGGACTGTGCAGACTTGAGTGCTCAGTTGTCCCTTACTCAAGAACCATGGGCACCTTGGGACTTGAGTAATTAGGAGGACTTCCTGGAGGAGCTGGTGTCCAGAGTAGCAGGACTTGGGCAGGTTCGGAGGCAGCAGGAGAAGGCCGAGGGGGCACAGGCCTGGAGGAGGGTGTGGGTGTCTCCCGGGACACCGAGCCCCAGGGCTGACCTGGAACGCAGAGAGTCCCTGCACTCAAGGTCAGCTCGTGGCCTTCAGTCACCTGGTAGGGGCCTGCCGGCCCAGTGCATCTGCCTTGAGGGACTGCTGGGTCCTTGGCATAGGAGGGCAGCTAGCACTAGGAGCTGAGCCGCTCCTGCAGAGAGGTGGGAGGGCAGGACAAGTCTCTGGGGAGAGCTGTGATCTGAGCATGGCAGATTCCAGCCCTGATCCATCCTGCAGTATCCTGAGGGGGCCCAGCTGCTGGGAAGATTCCCAGGGTTGTCAGCAGGCGGCAGACACGGGTGGCAAGAGGCTGCCCCCTGGTGTCCTGGAGATAAAGCCGCCCATCTCTCTCCACGGGGTCCACAGGCTGCCTAACAGCTCGGCCGAGGTGTACATGGCAGTCAGTGAATGGGATCCCGGGATCTGAGCCTCAGCCCCTCCTGCCGCCCACTTCCCAGAGCGGAAGGAGCACAGGACGCCTGGCCCTGGGCTGGAACGGAGCTGAGGAGCAGCCAGAAAGGGAGCATTTACTTGCCCTCCCTTCTCAGAGTGGGGCAGTGGTCTTAGCAAACTGCAGAGATTAATTCTAGTTCAGCAGAATTCTTTCCCCAGGAAGCGCTGCCCCCCACCCCAATTGCCATAGCCACCCCCGGCCGTGCTCCGCCTGGCTTCTCACAGCTCTGGTTCTCACCTACGGCTTTGTGCGTTTCTGTACCCTTCTCTCCCAGGGCGGGGGCTCAGCCCAGACCACGTCTGATCGCTGACTGTGGTGTCCTACCCGACGTACGTGTTGGCGTACGTCCCGGGTGTTCGGGGCTAAGCAGTTTAGGGCACGGGAGTTGCCGAAGACGTGGCTTGCATCTCTGAAGACCGGAAGATCAGTCTCTATCTTAACCGGGCAGCTGTCATGACAGCCGCTGACCGTGCACGTGTGCTGATGTCCCCGGTGCTGGCCTAACTGCTTTCCTTGCCGTTAGGTCTCATCTTGGCACTAACCCTAAAAAAGGGGTTCTACCACTATCCCCATTTTGTAGGTGAGGATACTAAGGCCTGAGGAAGTGATGTGGCCTTCCCCAGGTGACCCACAGGGCTGGTGAGTGACCCTGTCCCAGTTCAAACCCAGCTCCGCCGGCCCGAAAATCGCTCCTGTGACTCCTGAGCCACATACTGCTGGTGGTGGCGAGCGTGTATGATTTCGCCTTCGAGCACAGACGCCCCCATGGGTGCAGATAATAAGGGGAGACTCTGGAGAGGCTGGACAGAACTCAGTCATGCCACGAAGACGATGGCGTATCCCAAGTGAGAACACAAGCGTGCACAGGACCGGGGTGCCGATACGGCTCACGCATCTGCCAGTCGGTGTCTTCTAGTCAGTGCTTGGCCCCCTGACCTTATGCTCAAGGTGCTTGATGGTCTGTGTCTCGGTGCAGGAGGAAGTCGTCTGTCCCTCTCCCCTGTTCCATTTCTTTGCCAGCACGGCCACTCACAGCTTGTCTTACTGTGTTTGCAGCTTCGACCCAAAGAGAGCAGTGCAGCAGCTCCGGGCGTGCGGGGTGCTGGAGACGATCCGAATCAGCGCGGCCGGCTACCCGTCCAGGTAACACGCCCTCCTGGGGCAGCCCGAGCCTGGCTCTCCCGGGAACCCGTCTACACGCTGTCAGCCAGAGACCCATCCTGCGTGAGGTTCCCGAACACTGAGGGCCCAAGCAGGATGCTGACAGATGGGAGAACGTCCTTTTGGCCTGAGAAGCCTGGGAGTCCACGGTGGCATCCTCTGGGGCAGCGTTTCCCATTTCAGATTGCCACTGGTCTGGGCGAGGAGCTAGCTAGAGCTGCAAAGGGGATTTCTCCTTTACTCCCACCTTGTGCCCTTTCCTTCTATTATTATTTTAAAAAACACCTATTCACTGAATGATTTTGAAGCATACAGTTTGGTGGTAAGTACGTTCATATTTGTGCACCCATCTCCAGAACTCTTTTCATCTTGCAAAACTGAAACTCTGTGCCCATTAAACACTGAATCCCCGTTTCCTTCCCCTCCAATGGCTGGCAGCCACCATTCTACTTGGTCTCTTTGACTGTGCAGCCTTCGTCTATACGGAGTCCTACAGTGGCGGGGACTGGCTTCTTTCACTTAGTCTGACATCTTTAAGGCTCCCCCATGTAGCGTGGTTCAGAATTTCCTTCCTTTTTGTGGCTGAATACTATTCGTTGTACGTGTAGACCGCTTGCTGTTTATCCATCCATTTGTCAATGGACCCTTTTACCTTTTAAAATAGAAGCAAATCTGTGATGGAAAGTGTAGTCTGGAATTTAAAAACCACTATCAAGATCTAATTTGCACTGTGGATGAGTCCTCGAGCCACCCAGAGCCTGTTGAAGCTATGTCAAGCCTGGGCCCTTTCTAGATGCTTGCCTGAAGTAGGAGTGGGTGCGGATGGTGACCCGCTAGCTCTCGTGAGGTCGCACCGCATACCAGCCTCTCGCAGGCCAGGTGTCCTCTGCCGTGGATTGGAGCCGAGCTGAGCAGAGCCAGTGTAGCAGCCCTTGTCCTTGGAAGTCCTGTGTGTGTCAGGAGGTGGGGGGAGGGGGACATGCGGGCCAGGCCTCCCCCCTCCCTCCCTCCCTGCCGTCTCCTGCTGGGGTGCGCAGCCATTCTAGTGGAGGAATGCCTTCCCAGCAGCAGGTAGTGACCACAAAACAATGTAACCACCAACAGCTGCCCAATGTTAGACCCCAGAAGGGACTTAGTGATGGAATTAGGAGTTTGCATTTGACCCAGAGAGTACAAGAACTACCACTAATCTGGAACCTCCAGGTGGCTTTTCCAAACCCAGCAGGTTGGAGCATTGTTCACAATAGTCTCCTCTGGCCCGGAGGAAGACCATTCATGTTTTCTTTCAACGTTGTCTCTCCCTGCTTAGAAGAAAGACAGGGAGTGTCCTGGGGCTGCATCTCCTTTTCCAGCCCTAGGGTTTGAACACAAATAGCCAGCAATTCCATGAATGAGGTGAGCCATGCTTGCCCTTCTCGGGTGAGGGCTCTGCCTGCCTTCTTGTCTGCCCTGCGGGGCCCAGCATCTACGGTTTGATGGAGGGAACGGGGCTCAGGCCACGGGCGCAGTAGGTCTGTCTTGAGTTCAAAGAACTGTAGTCTAGCCAATCAGATCAAATTTCAGTGGCTGCTCCAAACACAGCATTCAGATCAGACGTGGTTCATACAACTTGCAAATGTGGCAAGGACCTCAGGGAGCTGCCTAGCCGCTGCTTTGTAAAGTGTGCTCCCCAGACAGCCAGGCTCTACCCCTGCTCCCCTATCTGTTGGCCTCCCCCAAAAAAGTCTTTACCATCTTCAGTCCATTGTTTCTCAGAATTGCTTTGCAAGCCATTAGTGGGTCAGGAAATCAACGTAATGGGTCATGACCGGCATCTTGTTATTTAATGAAATGACCCCAGGATGGAAAATAGAAGATGGCAATTTGTGGTAGAAAGGGTATTAGAGCGTGACCTCACTTGAGCTTTATATATAGACATGGGTGTGTCATGATGTAAAACAGGCTTTTGCTGATGAGGCCCACGGAAGGAAGTGGACTGCTCAAGGTCACTGTGGCTGTGGTTGGGTGAGGACTTAGAACGCCCCCTTCCTCTGCCCGGCTGCGTGCTGGTTAGCAGGCACTCGACTGCTCACGTTGGGGAGGACGTGCTCTCCAAACGGGGATCAGGGGAGTGAAGAGCGAGGCTAGGCTTTTATGTCTGCTTCCCGGGGCTGGGTCCAGCCCTGGGACTTGGAGTAAAACTGCACCCTGCCGGCTCTGGCTCGTAGATGGAAGTCCAGGCTGCAGCATGGTGTGGGGCCTGGGCTGGAGCCAGAGGAGCCTGGTGGCTGAACCCTTGGCCGTTGGAGTCTGGCCTGGCTTGCACGGTCAACTCCCACCCTCCTTGGCTGGGTGACCTCAAACGAGTCAGTCTCTGAGCCTGGGTTCCCTTATCACTAAGTACTTCCATCACAGGTGGTCGTAGTGAAATAATGCTTCTGGAGTCCTCCACGCGGTGCCAGGCACTTAAGCATTCGAGAACAAGTTTATCACTCATTTAGATATGCGCACGAAACTGCATCCTTATGGATGCAATTACGGGGTAAAACAGGCCTTTACCAGAAATGTTTAGCTTTATTTTTGTGAAAACCTGATGGTCTGGTCACCTCAAAAGAGCATTCCAGAGTTCTCTAAGGAATTGAAAAGGTTGGTCTAAGAATTACCTAAGATGTCCCATGTTCAGCTGTTGAGGGTCCTCGTGCAAGAACCTTGGGGATCATGGGTCCTCGCAGCCACACCTGTGCTGTGCAGCACAGAGGCTCCGGGTGAGCCGAGGAGCGTGGTCTCCTCTGTGTGTCTCACGTATAACCGATGCTGCTGGGGGGCTCATCAGGAGGCGTGAACACTGGGACCATGCCATGACAGGGGACAGGAAAGGAGGGAAGCGTGTTAGAATGAGATACTCTAGGGCAGCTGAAACTGTGGGGATCCATCTCAGGATGTAAGGAGCCACCTGTTCCGCCAAGAACTTTCTAACACAATGAGTTGCTTGATAGTAGGACAGGTGCTTTGCAGAGAGTGTGAACCTCTTGTCTTGGAGACGGTCAAGGAAAAGCCAGGAGTCTGGGTCTGATGCGATGAGCTCTAGACTGTGCTTGCGGCAGAGGTCCCCATGCCTCTCTGCCGCCTCGGATTCACCCACCCGATTTGGTTGCAGCCTCGCGGTGAAATCAGAGAGACCAAATGTCCCACCCACACCTACGTTTTGCTGCCGTGGCACAGAATCCTCCGTTGGAGGAGGTGGAAGAGGAAGGCGGATGGGATTTCACTCCCGTGGCCTTCTCTGAGCTTCTGTAGAATGAGGAAGTGTTCTTGCCTTCATGTCTCCTCTCCTGATAACCTGGCTGCCTGCTGCATGTCTCCTCCCCCGTGGAGCTTTTAGCTCTGTGCCAGGAGGGAATCAAGGATTTACGTCATGACCTCAGCCCGTCAAGAGCTCACAGTCCAGGAGAAGGGATAAAAACCTAAAACAGAGAGCAACATGGAATTAGACCAAGTCTGGAAGGAAATGTGGCTTCGGGGAGGAGGTGAGGTTTGAGGTGGGCCTGGAAGCGGGAGGAGCTTCGGGTGGATGGGGAGGCAGTGGGAGGACTCCCCCAGCCCGGAAGCAGCTCCCTGTCCAGGCCCAGAAGGGACGATACCTTCTCCTGCCTGGCAATCCGGGAAGAGACCTCCTCTGCCGGTCAGTCCTCATTCATTCCTCCTGTTCAGTCTCCCAGTTTTAGCATGCCCGATTGGCATTTGTCCTCCTCCAGACCACCCCTCCCTTGGCGGCTGAGAGAGCGCACTGCCTCCAGGCCTTTAGACCCATATGGAAAATGGCCTTTCCTGCCGTTCATTCCACCTGGCTGCCATCAGAGTCGCTGGCAACGTTGAGATGCCCACAGGCTCGCCTCTACGGGGCACCCGATGGGTGTCCTTCCTGCCTCCCTAATCGATTCACACTTCTTTCTAGCAGCTAATCGCAAGGGCATCTGCACCTTTTGTTTTCATAATTGCAAGTGCTGTGGAGAGTGGAGGGAGGGAAGGAAAAAACTGGGGTTTTCTGCCCCAAAGGAAATGTGACCTAATGCTGTGATTTACACATTTGGGCTTAGGTCCAGAGTGCTGCCCTACCTTTGCTGTCTTAGGAGATTTTGCTGAAGGCTCAGAGCGAGGATTCCCTCCCCAGATGGCCATTTGAAGTATTCTCTTTTGGAAAGAGGCGTTACAGTCTTACGGCACTTTTGTTAGTGTCGAGGTAGAGCTGAGTCCTCCATACTATTTCATTTTGGTGCTAGTCCCCTCTCCCAGAGCCATGGCACCCAGAGCGGTGGGGAGAGGCCTGGGGAGCAGAGCTACCCTACCTGTGATCTTGTGACTCCACACACCGCCTGTCTGCCCCTGCCAGTCACGGTAACCGTTGGGAGTGAACTCGCCGCTTAAACCTCTCCCTACCGCTTCGTCCCGGAGGTTGGGGTGTCCGCTGTGTCTGGGTGGTACAGCTACTGTGTACCCATCAAGGTGGTAGCTTTTGAAGGAAGGGTTACCTCAGAATGTAGAGCCCAGCGACCATTTTGTTAGCCTGACCTTGGGAGACCTTCGTGAGCCCAGAGGGACCTGAGCAGGCCGGGGGGGGGGGGGGTCATCTCAGAAAGAATTCACCTCCATGGTACAAAGACTCAAGACAGCAACGTGATTTCACTTGATTTAACTTGTCAAGTAACCACGATTTTGCAGAGCTATTGCCCAAGGAAACGTCAGTGGCTTCTTTGATAAGGGAGGATCACAACTCAGAACATTTTCCTACATTTCTCCAACTCAAGTGGCCCAAGGGCACGTGCCAACTCTTTCCAGGGAAGAAGATGGCAGAGAGGAAGAATGTATGGCCCAGGATCACAGGGACTTACGATGTCATGTCCGGAGGCCGCTTCCCCAGGAGCCCATGCAGAGGGCAGCCCTCTGCAGCCGAGATTTCAGGCCAAGTTCCTGCATCCAGCCTCCTGATGCCCTGGGCACAGGACGCTCAGCCCTGTTCTGAAGCGGACACACGTCCAGTGCCCCCCAGGCCCGGCCAGCCCGAGAGGACGCCCGAGGTGTGGCAGGCCGGCGGCGGCTCTCTGGAGGTCCCTCGGCCCGCCCTGGGGCTCTATACTTGTCTATTTTTATCTGCCCAAGAATTACGACTGTCTGTGAGTCTGATTGAAAATGACAATGTATCATTCCATTTGAAACGTGCTACAGCGCTAAGAAATACGGCCGTTGTCACACTGCTGAATGCGCTGTCTGGGAAGAGCCGCTGGGCCGCTGTCACCCGACCCCCCCCGGGTGTATTCCGTGCCTGTGCGATGCTCTGTCTCCCGTGGGGGGCGGGGGGAGCGCGGGTTCAACGCAACTTTGTGTCCCAGAGGATCTGTGAAGCAAACTCCATTAACCACAACACGTGTGCTGTGGGAGGACGACTTGAGTATGCAAGGTTTATATTTAAAAACAAAATGCCTGAACCTTCCGTGCGTCTCCTCTTCACCTCAGAATAACTCAACAGCACCTTCTGAAAAGACTTCTTGCCCACCAGCCTCCGTCCCTCAGCCCCCGTGCGGACAAAACACAGGACGGTGGAAGGAGGGCAGTCTCGAGAAGCTCGGTTCACCTGCCCATGGAGTCATGATTTAACAGACCCATAGTCGCTCGCCTTGCGGTTAAAAACCCCACCCAGCTGGTAATGTAGAACTTACTTTGGAGTGAAACCGTTCTTTGTCCCGAGATCTTACAGCCCTCCATTCTGGCTCCTTTGCCTGAGAGCCACGCACCCTTCCTTGGACTGGAGTCTGTCCCAGGGTCCTCCTCGGGGGGGAGCTGATCCGGACACGCACTCTGCCTCGAAACTCCCTCAGAGGAAGTTGTTGGTACCTGGTCAGCTGCAGCCCCTTGGTTGTATCTGGGCAGTGCCAAGACGGATGAGATTTTCTGCTCCTCACTTTGTAACTTGGTTCCAGCTCAGAGCCAATGGGGAAGAATTTGGTTTCCTTCCCTCGGCAGCAGAGCCCAGCAACCTTCAGACCGGAGCCACCTCTGAGTCTGAGGCTGAGTTTCCCAAGACGTAGGTGGGGACAGCGGGGAAGGCAAATAGAGGCTAATCAACGGTGGTATGAATGGTGGGCAGACACCCTACTGCATTTGCACTGGGAACCCCTCAGGATCGGTGCCGAAATAATGACAAATCCTAGGTTTTATGTACTGCCTTACAGAGGCCCTCCCCAAATCTCATTTGTTCGTCACACTGACTTTTAAAAAGTGAGATATAATTTATGTACGATAAAAATATCCTTTTAAAGCATGCAGTCCTAGAGTGGTTTTCGTTATATTCCCAGCATTGTACACCCATGACTACCAATTACAGAATGTTTTCTCACCGCAGAGAGAAACCCTGTTCTGGTTCATGGTCGCTACCTCTTTCCCCTCCTCCCAGCCCTGGCAACCATGGACTTTCTCTTTCTATAAATGTGTCTACTCTGGACATTTCATACCAGTGGAAGCATGTGATAAGTGGCCTTTTGTGCTATCTGGGTTTTAACACATATCAGAACTTTTTTTTTTATATTTCCCAATACCATCCTCTCGTAAGGATACACTAGGTTTTATCGATGGACATTTGGGTTATTTCCACTTTTGGCAGGTATGAATCATGCTGCTCTCAATATCCATGTACGTATTTTTGTGTGAACATGTATTTTTGTTTCTCTCGATGATACACCTAGGAGTGGGATTGCTGGCTGGTATGGTGACTCTGTTTACCCTTTTGAGGACCTGCCAGACAGTTATCCACTGTGGTTGCACCATTTTATATTTCCACCAGCAATGGATGTGGCTTCCTCTTTCTAGACATTCTTGCCAACATTTGTTGTTGTCTCTCGTTATAGCCATCCTAGGGGGTGTCAAGCGGTATCCCATTGTGATTTCAGTTGTATTTCCCTGATGATTAATGATGTTGAGCGTTTCTTCATGTGCTTATTGGCCATTTGTATATCCTCTTCAGAGAAGTGTATTTAGGTTTTTTGGTCCATTTTTTAACTGGGTTATTTGTCTGGTGCTGTAGGAGTTTTTTCTATTTTCTAGATACCAGTTGCTTATCAGATAAGACTTGCAAACGTGCTCGCCATTTTCACCCTTATGATAACCTGACCTGCCATCTTCAAGGGTTCTCCTTGGTGGCCTGCTGTGGTAGAGATTGTGTGACTTCGAGCTTCATACCCTGGTCTTATTGGAGGGACTCCTAGAGGTGGTTTTTCCAGCCAATCCCACATGAGGGAATCTATGCAAGAGAAGGGAAGTACACAGTGCGACCACTTTGACTGTTCTCATTCATCCACTAAGGACCGCTCAGGGAGGCATGTTCTCTAGAATGTTCCCGCATACAGATGGTTAAATCCATTATCGGGCTCTAGATGGCAACTTAGTCAACCGGACCGTCACCCTACTGCGTTTGCTCTGCCATGCACAGCAGCTGTGTTTACTGCATGCTGTCTTGAGCCTGAGGAGCTTGTTGTAAGGAAGCATCTTTCCGACCTTGCCTCTGCCTCTGATCTCCCCATTCTCACCAGGAGTGATGGTAGGCCCTGGGCTTTCCCTGCGCGCCCCCCCCCCCCCAGCTGTGACTGCTCTACCAGGTCGGCCCATCTCCCTAGCAGGCCAGGGGCACGCGGGGTGAAGCAGGCCTTTATCCCATAGGAAGCACGGCACTGAAGTCTAACACATTCGCCCAAGCCCCTTGCCCGTGAGTCCAAATCCAGGGAGAGCGGGGCTGAGTGCATTCTGTCCCCGAGGCCACTAGGGCTCCATACAGCCCAGGGTCGAGGCCACAATTGGGTCCCCGTAATAGACTAAGAATGGGAGCTCTTCTCCCACCGTTAATGGGACACAGAACGGAGAAGCAGCCAGGCCGAGGACTGACCTAACAGACCTGTCCAGGCCGGTGAACCACACAGCCGGAGTGCAAGTGGGAGGGGACCTGTGCAGGGCCACCTGAGGAGGGCAGAAGGCAGGAACAGAAGCAGCGGACTTACACCGTGGAGGAAGATGGCAGGCCTGCTTGCTTGGTCTCAAGAAGGTGGTTTTCTGGACTAGAACTACTTCTGTAGTAAACATTCTGCAGATACTTGCAAACATGCCTGCATACCTCAGGGAATGGTCCAAAGAGGCTCCCTGTGTGTGTGTCGGAGCACGAAAGGGTTGTCCTAGGTTTAACGTGGGATTCGAACCTCTTTACTGGTCAGGAAAATACCCATTCTTTTAAAATGTAAGTAACTATGTATGAAGACACTGTGTTAGGGGCTGAGAAGTTTAAAAATATATGCTAGCCCGGCCAGAGGAGGCTTGAGTCAAACAGAGAAGCTAACACATGTACAAAAAGTATCTTTTAGAGCAGGCATAAAGCTCTGTATCCCACATGGAAACAGGGATCGTTCAAATACTCTAGGAGGGAGAGATTCTGTGGTAGTGGAGTACTTCAGGGGGAAATCCTGGGCACGCTGTGGTCCTATAGAGGGGTCTTCCCCATGTTTACATGGCCCACAAAAAACCTACATCGAGATGTCCCTACCAAATCAGGAAGTTCTGTTAAATTCTATTTTTTGAAAAACAATCACATATTCTATTTAGCTTCACCTGGGAGGTTTTTCTTCTGCAAGTGATGGGGCCTTTCCTGCAAGGACTTTCTCTCTAACCGCACGGAGGTCCACAGAAAAGAGAATCCCCATTTGCTTCTGGGTCCTCCGCTGAAGGACCCTTGTACACGTCCGGCTGCCGTGGTGGCCGTGGGCTTGTTGGGTAGCTCGCGAGGGAGAACCCGCCCAAGCCCTCCGCAGCGGATGGCTCGTCTTCTGCAGGCGCCTCCCTCCTGCGCCTCCCTCCTGCGCCAGTATCGCTCTGGAGCGGGTGTTCAGTGAAGCCTTCGTAAGAAAAAGGGTGGGGGTCAGGCAGGAAGGGAGAGGACCTTGGCTTGGGGAGGGGGGGGCGGTGGTGGTGGGAAGTTTTCTAAGCAGTCCACATCCATGAACTCCTTGGCCCCCACAATGCTGGAGGTAGGTCGTGAGGCAGGTGGTGGTCTCTCCATTTTGGAGAGCTCCATGTGGGACGAGTCCGAGACTTGCCTGAGGCCACGCCACCGGGCCGCCTCGGAGCAGGCCTCTGTGCTTGTTCGGTCGCGGCCTAGATGTCTGCAGTCGCATCTCCCTGCTGTCTCGTTTCCTTGAGCCTGCAACCTCCCCGAGTTATGGAACTGCCAGCAGTAAGAGATCTTCAAATGAGAACCATTTAAAGCTTTTAGCCCAGCTAAACGCTGCTTTGATTATTTCCCCCGGAGAAATTGCGAACTCGTTGGGAGAAATAAGACGAGTACACAAATAACTACCGCAGGGAGGGGAGGTGCCCTCAGAAAGTCCCGCAGAAAGTGCTGAGCGGCCTTCGGGGGAGAGCCCGCGCCTCCCTGAGCCGCAGGAACAGCGGCTGGGGGAACCACTTGTGCACGGGTGGGCGTGAGCTCCGAGAAGACTTAGACCTTACAAAGCCCTTTTTCAGTGTGTGTGATTGTTTGCATCTGACCCCACAGGGAAGTATCAGTGGAGAGAATGGCCTGTGTTCAAAGCTTGGGGGTTGGGGCAGAAAGCTCGCGAGAAACCCGGCAGTGTTCACGTGCCTTAAAAACAGGCACCTCTGATTTGTGGCTTACCACCTCTCGCTCTATTCCCAAGCCTCCAGAATTAAGATCGGTCAGACCTCGGGAGTTTTCTTGACATTTAGTGCACATGACTGGAATAATTGAAGCAGCTTTCCTCTGGGCCCATGATCTTCAATGTTTCCATTTCTAAAAGCCGCCTGTTAGAGAAGGCCCGGAATTGGGTGCGTTTGGTTCATAGTCTCCCCGCAACTGGAGGGGCAGGAAATCACAAGAGCACAGTCGGTGAAGGGACCCTTCCCCAGGCCATGAAACAGAGGCCTCGGGGGCTCCCAGCGCCTCTCTGCCCTCCCCGTGAAGGAGTCTGCACAGATCACGGGGAGCCCGGGAGCGGGACCGTGTAATGCCCAGTCAGCTCCAAGCAGGATAGAGGCTGCCGTTAGCTCTGCGACAGGATTGATTAAAAGGTAAGAAGCATGAAGACGAAGGGTAGGAGTGGTCCCCAGGGTCTGGGAGGGAGGGGAGAATGGGGAGTGACTGATAATGGGCCTGGGAACTCGGTGGGGGATTATGAGAATGTTCTGGAATGCAGTATTTGGTATGGCCGCATTACTTTACAGATACACTAAAGTCTATTGTCCGTATTAAAAGAGTAAATTTTATGGTGAATTATCTCAATAAAGCTGTTTTCAAGAAAAGGCATAACTTCTAAACAACCATTTTACACAGTAGGGAAAAAATGAGAATGCTTTTTGTTACTTGCTCTTACGCTCCCCCCTCTGACACCCATCGCTAGGTTAGAAATCTTCCACCAAACCAAGGCAAGTGGTGACCGAGGTGGCGGAGAGGCAGGTAGCTCAGTCTGGGTTTTCCTTTGCCTCTCAGGGCACGGATAATGGCCTGGGAGGGAAGGGGGGACCCGAGGCCCACACTGGGGGGTGGTCTTGGAGGGCAGGGAGAGGCACTCTGAAAGAACCAGCCTCCCAAGCATGTGGTGTGCCCTGCTCCCCCAGGAATACCTAATATTCCACAGTGCTCAGTTTTTTGGATGAAATTTCTGGAGGACTCCCCCCCCCCCCCCCCAAAAGGCAATGTACTCCAGGAGAGGGGATTCGATCCATTTACTCCCCATTAATACTTAAGAATGAGATAGTCACACAGCGAGGCTCCAGGGGATGGTAAGTGGTAGAAGCACAACCTCGAAGCAGCACCTGATTGCTAAGTGGGCGACGGGGACCGCATGTGTGCCTGGGGACAGGGTGTGTGCCGCACCTCCAGGTGCTTCCAGAGGGGCGGGCGGGGGCTGATGGGGCGCCTCTGCCGTGGACGCATGGGGTGTGGCAGATGGAGGGCCGGCTTCACCTTCACAGGAGTTAGATTGGGGGAGCTCAGGCTCTATAGGGCAGCATAGCGCAGGAACAGAATGCGTGCTGACATGAGGCGGTTGTGAGCGTCCCCCTGACCCCAGGTCAGAAGCCAGGAGTTAGAGAGCGAACATCTGCATGAAGGGAAAGGGGCTGGACCCCTTTCTAGAACTAGAAATAGTTCACTCATTGAAAAGCTTGTATTTAAGTAGAGCTCTCCTCAGAGGCCAAGGGACAGACCTAAGGCCCTCTGAAAGATTCCCTTCCAGAACCTACCAGAGAACACTTACTGAAGAGGTAGTAGGATTAGAAATGCTCCTCAATTTTTTTTTTTTAAGATTATTTATTTATTTATTTATTTATTTATTTAACAGATCACGAGTAGGCAGAGAGGCAGGCAGAGGGAGAGGGGGAAGCAGCCTCCCTGCCGAGCAGAGAGCCCGATGTGGGGCTCGATCTCAGGACTCTGAGATCATGACCTGAGCCGAGGGGCTTGATCCAGGACCCTGAAATCATGACCTGAGCTGAAGGCAGAGGCTTTAACCCACTGAGCCACCCAGGCGTGCCCCCCCCTTTTTTTTTTAATGTGAGTTGCTGAATGTTTCCTTTACAGTGGGCTCACGTTACTCTAATGAACAGGGGGGAAATCCTAAGGGAAATCTACTTTGGGGAGAAAAATGGTTCCTTCTAAGGTATACCAGAATCTGTGAACAGTAGTGTTTGGGCTTAGGAAATCGCTTATTGGCTAATGTGTACTTTTCTGCACTTTTTAAGTTTTCAATGAGAAGTATTAATTTCATAAGGAAAAACCATTTAAAAACCAAGCCGCCTTCCCAGCAAAGTTCCCCCTCAAGAGGGGTAGCGGAGCGCCCCCCTTCTGCCTGGGTAGACGCCCTGTAAGTTGTTCCGCCTCCTGCCGGTCCTCCCAGAGCTGTCTGCAGAACCCTCCCTTTCTCTCTTCCACTCGTGATTGTGTAATTCAGCTACGCACTGAAATTCTCAGAGGGACTGGAGGAAGACCAGCCCCTGGAATGTTTTTC
>CM052889.1:21090642-21194015 GCA_028534135.1 Potos flavus | reverse complement strand
GAACTAGGATTAGTCTGGGTGAGCGTTATTCTCAGTGCTGCTCGATTGTTCTTTACTGCACAAACGACTTCCTTTCATTACATTTTCCTCCTACACTGGTAGGAAGAATAATTTACAGAATGTTACATGTCTGGTTTTTGTGACAGAAAAATGGGTGACGGCTCTAATTTCAGCAGGCCAGGGAGAGAAGACTTCAGAAGGTTCGCTCTGGCAAAACAGCTGGATTCCTTGCTGAGTGCTTTTGCAGTCTAATTAGGGTGAGTTACATAAAATGCAATTTGGACTGAGCTGCCTTCTTGCAACGGTACCTTAGACTTTCTGCCTCCTCCTAGCCTTCAACATGAAACTGAATGGAGGACTAGAAATGAGCAGATTATAAAAAACACTTTTTTTTTTTTTTTTGGCCATGTTTGAATTAACCAGATTAAAGTGAATGAATAAAACTTAGCCATTAGAATCCTCTGAATGGGAAGTGTCTCCTCACGGATGCCTTTGATGAGCTCGTGCTCTAACTGGTGGCTTTGTGTTCAGTTAGGGCAAAAGTGAATCATAAAGTAGTTCAGGGCTTTGTCTGGGGGTCTGACATTTAAGCGGAAATTGCAGGTGCAGGAGAATCTCTAGAAGAGCAATAGCGCACAGACAGGCAGTCTTTCTCATTGTCGAAGAAATGCCATGGCAACATCTCTGCGAAGCTGTGCGTGGGCGGAGGGGACGGTGCCAACACGCAAGTTTGCCCCATGTGTGCTGCGGCGTTTTGCATGGACCAGCCTTCCTTGTAAATCCTCATGTAACTGTATCTGTTTAGTCACACATGCTTCTATCAGCTACCCCAAAGCACCAGCACCCCAAAGTCACTTCACAAGGAAATCAAACTGAATAAATTTATCAACGAGGGGGACGGAAACGTCTGCCAAGCCTACGCCGCATGAATGAACCGAAGAACAAATAGACACTTCTTAGCTTAGAGAGCTCCAGGGGCATGTACGTTACACAGAGGTATGGCGAACAGTGATCGCTCTAACAAGCCAGGACTTCGAGAGCAATTTGGATTCTTTCTGCAGGTAGAACAAAATTGAAAAGTCGTTTCCAATTGAGTGATTTAGTGTTGAGGACAGAGGATTCGGAGTAACTAAAGTTTTCACGACTTCGTTGCTTCGGCATGGGCTCTCAACTGTGTTTTGAGGATTTATAGAATATCCTTTACCTGTTTAGAGAATGTAGCTGGCAACCAAGAAGGGATTGGACATGAGTGGAAGGAATGGAGGCAGAAAAGCCAGGAAGAATGCAGTGAACATCTATCGATCTACTTCTCTATGCCCAGGATTCTGATGTCTGCTATACGTACATGCTCGTTTATTCTTCGTGGTAATCCCTTGAATAGTTGGGAGAAACGATTTCAATTCCTTTCTTTCGTTTATTCAGGCAACACATGCTTATTGTGCACTTATGATGCTCGTGGCACAGGACTTGTCCCGGGCAAGAAAATGTTGACCCAAACAGATACGGTCTTTACTCGCAGGGAGTTTATACGCTAAGGGGCATAGGCACCTTAGTCAAATAGCCATGTAAAGGGGATAAATAATGGGAAGGAGAGGCAAATGGCTCTCAGAATATTTTATGATGGACTCGAGAAGGCTTCCTTAAGAAGCACGCTTTGGCTGAGATCCTAAGAATGAATGAATAGGAGATAACTGAATGAAGTGAGAAGAAGGCATGTTCTAGGCAGCTGGAAGAAAGCATGGGCAAAAGGTCCTGTGGCAACACTTGCAGTGATGTGAGGAAATAAATTATAGCCAATTTACTACATACGGTTCTTAAATGAAAAGAAGAGAGACCAATTTGGGCCAATTTTTCCTGAAGAGGAATTTATTGAAAGATTGAGTAGTTTACAGAATATCCCAGAGCGCTATACAAGCAAGTCCATAACAATGTCCAAAATGATTCCATGGAGATCGTTCCATAAGGATACCCCTTACGCTGGCATCGGTGGCACCATCACTGCCGGGCACTGGACGGTGCTGGACCCGCTGGAAACTGGCCACAGCCCCTCCTCTTGCCTCCACGTGCGTGAGGTCGGATCTCTGCTGCTCTGACGAGTTCCTGAGCAATACCCACTGCGGGGGAGGGGGGGGTTCTACAGGGCAGAGCCTTGTGGACATGTCTGTGCCCCAGCTACACGGCAGGCTTGGAAGGCAAAGAAGACAACGAGATGCACAGCCTCAGGGGCTGCCTGTTACGAGGAATTCCCTTCTGCGTTGACCGTAAAGCCCGTTGTGTCATTCCACCGGTCCCTACGTAACACGCAGAGTGTTCTGCAAACTCAAGCCCTCTAGGAAGCTCCCCATCAGTTGAGGGAGGGGTGTCATCGTGACAGGTGTAGGCCCACGGGAGTGGGAGCCTCCTCGTGACCATGACGTGTGATTGGAGACCTACTCTAACACACTCCAGTGTGTGTTAGTTACTGTTGCATAACAAGCTACAGCAAAACGTAGCTTGAAACAGCAAGCATTTCTTATCTCACATAGTTTTTGAGGGTCGGGAATGTGGGAGCAGCTCAGGTGGGCGGTTCTGGCTCAGGGTTTCTTGCAAAGCTGCAGTCGCGCTGTCCACTGGGGCTGCGGCCGTCTGAAGGCTTCTCTGCGGCTGGAGGACAAGGCCTCGGGTGCTTGTCGCACGGGCCTCTCCACTGGCTGCTTGACTGTCTTCATCACGCGGCGGGTAGTTTGTTCTAGAGCAATTGATGCAAGAGAGAAAACGAGGCACACACCGCGATGCCTTTGATAACCCGGCTTCAGGAGATACATATCATCCCTTCTGCTGCATTCCATTGGCTCCACAGGCCCACCTTGATGCAGTGTGGGAGAGGACTGCACAAGGCGTGAGCACCAGAGGTGGAACCACTGGAGGTCCTCTGAGAGACTGACTACCAGGTCCTGTTCCTTCTGGCTGGTGGGGTGCTGCCGGGCGCAGCAGACTTCAATGCTCAGTGTATCAGAAACACCCAGTTAGTGAGCAGAAATTCACGTTCTATGTCACATGGTAACTAGGGACTCAGTATTTACCAGTGTCTAGTAGTAATCCAGGAACTGTAGCTCAAAAGGAGGATAGTTACTTTCTAAAGAGGGCATGATTTTATTTCAAAACCCTTCAGGACTGTGGCTGAAAATGTCCCCTCGGGCTTGCCGTAGGCTCCTTCGAGCTTGCTGATCTGCCATAGTCACTTAGCCCTCCTTGGCCAAAGGACCAAATGTCAGAGCCTGGACAGGCCAATGAGGCTTCTCTCGGTGTGGGCCCCCTCAAAACCCCCTCAAAGCGGCAGCATATACATGGATCAGAGCAACACAGTCACAAGAAAAAGCCAAACAAATCCAAAATGGGGGACGTTCTATAAAACCGGGAAAGTATACTGCGGCCCCTGGCAAGATACAGAGTTTCCTTCTGGCATTTTCTTTCTTTCTTCCTTTCTTTCTTTCCTAGGATAGATTTTTACAAAGCACCAGATTGAGAGCTACATACCAGATTGCGGACACTGTGTTGATCTGTTTTGATAGAAACAGCTTTTGGAACACCAGCCACAATTGCCGTATCACTTGAGTAAGCTCGCATCATTTTTCTAAGACTTAGCTGTCTTTTGTATTAACCAGACATGTGACTAAGAAGGTGATACAGCAGGAATCACTACCTCTACTTCTTTCAAGAGATCTTCAGTTCATGAAGGTTTACAGTGTAGGGAGGAGGAGAGAGGTCCAAGGCTTCCTCTCACTTCTTTCTGCCATCAGAGCCCCTCTTCCTCAGATCAGGAAGCCCACATGGCTCTTCTGCCGACTCTCCCCTCAGGAGCAGGGAAATAACCTTGACCAGTGTTAGGGTCTCACGAGAGCTACCAGGAGATGGACCCAGGGCAAAGTTCACTCATCACCTGACCATCACAAGTTCCCTCTGCGGTTGAGGACCCACTGTAGTGTTTTGGGACCCTAGAAATAGTGTTAGTTCAGAACCTGTGTCTGATGATCCCCCAAGAAGCTGGATAATTACCATTCCCCAAAGTCCATTTGCCCTAGTAAGTAGCCACGGTTCCATTGGACAACACCAAAAGAAACACTTAAAGTGTGTACTTCGGTTGGTCTATGGAATCTTTTCCTTGCAGTGCTCCTACATTCAGGGCACCCTAAGTTTAGGGATTAACTAAGTTTGGGATGAGCTACTACAGCAGATAGTCTGCGTCCACCCATATCTGCTTGGATCTCTTTTACAATTTTTGTGCACCCCTCCCCTGGTTTCTGGGTTCTTGTGCTTCTAATGTCCCATACTTGCAACTGTCTTCAGACGCCTGCCCTTCAGCTACTGCAGCCACATGCACAGAGAGCTGGAGTGCCTGGGAGCTTATGACCCTCCCTCATGGGGCTTCCAGCCAATGACTGATGGGAGCAAGAGTGCGAAAGCCCAGTGTCCTTGCCTGGAGCTGGAACAAACTCTGAGATTATTTATTTATTTATTTTTAAAGATTTTATTTATTTATTTTGACAGAGAGAGAGAGAGAGAGCACAAGCAGGGGAAGGGGCAGAAGCGGAGGGAGAAGCAGGCTCCCTGTTGAGCAAGGATCCCAATGCGGGGCTCAATACCAGGACCCTGGGATCATGACCTGAGCTGAAGAAGGCAGACGCTCAACCCACTGAGCCACCTAGGTGTCCCAACTCCAAGATAATTTAAACCCCTGACTTCCCTGTGGGATCAGGCACCTTGCTTGGCTTATTTCCCTTGCTTATCATGCTTCCTTCCTCTTTCCTTACCAGTTTCTCCTGGGAGCATTTCCTTAGCGAATATCCTGTAGAGAAATCTTCATTTCAGGGTCTGCTTCCAAAGAACTCGACTTAAGACAGGAGCCATAACTATTGAGGTAGCTCAGGTCTCTGTGCATCGGACTTAGATCTTGTTTGTTTGTTATATTGACCAATAAGGAACTAAGTAGGCTGGCCAAGTTCTAAGGTGCTCATAATCAATGAGCATTGCCAGAGATCGCCACGAGTGAGACTATTCTATTATTTTGGTCCCATGTCCTATTCAGCAACTGCCTCCACTTTACCTCTCAGACTTAAATACTGTTCCTAGATTTTATCTACCCTGGAATTCCAACATGGTCATGAAAATCAAGAAACTCCTTTCCATTTTAGGTTCTCCCCCCAGCATCCTCAACCTGTAAAGAATAGGCTCTACCATTACTATTGAAGACGTTGGCAATACTCCACCAATGTAATTCTCAAGAGCTTGGTTAAAAGAGTGTATTCTGGGTTCTCTTAAGGCACATAGAAAAATGGATGAGTGGGATGCCCAGGATAAATCCGCTTTGACATTCCTATATCCCCCAAGGCATTAGATCATTTCTCTCTATCATTACTGTTCAAAGTGTATGAAGACCGGGAATACTGGCATCACCTACCTGGGATCTTGTTAGAAATTCAGAATCTTGGACTCGATCCCAGACCTTACTGAATTAGAATTCTAACAAGACCTCCGTGCTATTCATATGCACATGAAAGCCTGAGAAGCACTAACCTACAGTTATGCCGGCAGATTTCTGGCATCTCAGCACCTTGCATTTAGACCACCCCTGAGCCCAGGTATCAGTCAATTAACTGAAAGCACAGCTGAAATCACTTCCAGATGCTCAACCTGGAATATGGAATCCAGAGTTTCTGGTACACACAAACAGCCATCAGTGTGGCCTGATCTAAAATTAAGTTTCTCTTTCCTTGGTCTAGACCCATATTCTGCAAGTTTTTTAAAGCAAGCTTTGGCAATAGCTTGCATATCTTTTGGTGTGTACTTCTCCTCCTGGGTTTGTCTTTGTAATTCCAGCTGAGACTACGCTGATACTGGAGCCTGGAATCTAGTCAAAAGCCTAGAAAGAAATAGGGGCGGTTGAGCTAAAGCCTGAGGGGAATGGGCTCACCTGGCAAGCTACCCATCTCAGCCGTCATCGTTCGAGGTTCTCCGACAAGGCAGGAATAACCTCATCAGAAGGGAAAGGAAAGGCTCCTTCTGCTGGGTTCAGATGTTTCTCAGGCATTCGGATCTTCCTATAATATCCCATTCCATCCTGATCCACTGTTTCCAGACCGATGCCCAAACTTTTACGTAAGAATGAAGGAGGCTGCGAATTAAACTAACGCTGTAATTCAGCAACCCTTAGCCACTGCCCTGTGACCTGATATCTGCCTACGAGAGGCGAGATGAGGGCAGACTAGCTACTGGGCTTTAGAGGGTGTGTTCTTGTTCCCAAGAGAGAACCAGAGGGAAAGATGGTTTCTTTTCTTCCAGAAACTTCAGTCTTGGTTGTTGCCTGGCACTAATTGCAGCAATCCTGCTGCCAGCTTGAGTACGCAGATAGCACTGAGAGCCACCCAGAGAGATGCCAGGGGCCTGGGGCTCTGAGACATTGCGGAGTCTTTGAATCCACTAACCTCTGAAGGCTGTTTCGCTTCTGTCCTTCCTTTTATGTGAAATGACATCTTTTATAACCTTTTTTAGCCTGTTTGAGTTGGGATATATGTTACTTATGGCTGGCATCTGGGCAGAGAAAGACAAGGCTGCTCATTTATGCCAGAGTCCACAGCTGATAAGCAAGAGACCCAGGATTTAAGTTGGTCGGAGGGCAAAGCCCTTGTTCTAGGACTGTGGCCCTGCCTACAGAAGGAACATTTAGGTTTTTATCAGTGGTCTCTTGGTAGTTCTAGGACAGGGGGCGGCAAGAGCCTGATAGTAAATATTTTAAGCTCTGTGGGCCCTAAGGTCTCTGTCCCAATGCCTCAACTCTGCCATTGCAGCAAAAGTAGCGCAGAGGAAATGTAAATGAGTGGGTGTGGCTGTGCTCCAATAAAGCTTTATTTACCCAAACAGGTGATGGGCCTATGGGGTTGTAGTTTGCTGACTCCTGTTCTAGAGTAAAAGATTGAGAAAAGAAATTATGGAATTTGGGGCGCCTGGGTGGCTCAGTGGGTTAAGCCTCTGTCTTCGGCCCAGTCATGATCTCAGGGTCCTGAGATCGAGCCCCGCATCGGGCTCTCTGCTCAGCGGGGAGCCTGCTTCCCCCTCTCTCTCTGCCTGCCTCTCTGGCTGCTTGTGATCTCTCTCTCTGTGTCAAATAAATAAATAAAATTTAAAAAAAGAAATTATGGAATTAGAGCCCATGTTTTAATTACAAGTGTCTTTACATGAAATATTGATGGAGTCTGCGTGAAGTGTCGGGGGCAGAGTGTGAAATTTCAACACAGAGCCAAATCTCGTGTTGCATTTTGGAAAGGTTTTTACCTATGAGCTTCAAGAGCAGCCTCTGGATCAGCTTCACGGGAGTTAATTTCTGAATACTAAGAACGGTTCGCATATAAAGGGCTATCACCAAGCGCCCCAGGGTATTTGCAGAGGCAGCCTGACTGCGGGGGGCGGGGGGGGGGGGCTGCTGACTGAATTCTGCCTCAGATTCTGGGAGATGAGGCTGTCTTTCCCTCCGATTCCTTCTGCTGCTTCCTCCCCAACCGCCTTAAGTCAGGATGCTGACAGATACTCTCCAGCTAGGGGCATTTATTGCCAGTGGAGGACGGGGTTAGGAATGGGGATCCCTCCTCTGTCTTTTCCCCAGAGATTGTTCAACTAATCCTAGACAACCAGAACTTTCCACTTGGTCTACAGCAATTATCGGCAAATTAAATGCTCTAGGAGAGCTTGTAAGGTTTTTGACCTACGGGAAGAGGAACATTTCCTACCCTCTTTATTGTGTTTCTATCCCAGAGCTTAAGCTGGTAACCGAAATGTGCAATGGTGAGGATCTCCATGGAGGTGTTGGCCAGAAATGCGGAAAGAAAGGTGAGACGAGAAACTTTCTGAAGAAATAAAGAACAGAGAGTAATGGCATTGCAAGGTCACGAGAGATGAAAACTGCGTCCGTTTTCTGCACAGTGCACATTCTCAGGGGAGGCACGTTTTAAGACTGATGCTCCAGAGAGCGGAGTATTTCATATGTCAACGTAGCAGTAATACCATCAAGAGCAGTCAATAGCAAGCACTCCTTTTCTACTCGCCCTGATGGAGGGGAGCTCTGGCCCCAGCTCGGTTAGTGCGTTTGTGCCTGGCTCCTTCAGCCTGGACAGCATTTGAGGTCCCGGCCCTGTTCCAGGCGTTCACCTCTGAGTTGGCTTATGTCATCTCCCGCCGCGGGAGAGAACCCCGGGGGCTGCAGGCCTGAGCAGAGGTCACCCAAGAGAGCCATTTGAAGCCAGTTTGAGCTCCCTGCTCCCTGCACACTGGCTGAGGTCCCCATTGACGCTGGTCAATTCCAGCCACTGATGGCTCAGGAAAGAGGACCACAAAGCCGAATGTGGCAAGCATTTCCTTGTACAGGATGCTTTCTGAAGGCTGCACTAGAAGAAGGGATTTCCAACAACAAAACAATTAGTGGCCCGTCGCAGGTGTTGACTAAGCAAAGCCGAGGCCTGGGAGCAGCCACAAAGCCGAGGGCCAGGCCAGGAGCACAGCACAGCTGCTTTCAAAGAAGATTCTTAGACAGAAAGTCGTAACTTATTCATGCTTCATAAACACACACAGGCATGCCACTTTACTTCAATTAACAGCAAAGTGGTGCCATTTGCGGCCCAAATTCTGCCAGCTGCTGGTGGTAGAGAGAGCTCCTGCAAGGGGCAGCTAGCTGTCCAGACCGGGGCCATGGTGACCGATTTCAATACAGGGAAACGCTGGCCTCCCGGGCTATGGGGAAGATACTCTGGCCATTTCTGGGTTCTTCTTTTTTTTTTTTTAAAGATTTTATTTATTTATTTGTCAGAGAGAGAGAGATCACAAGCAGGCAAAGTGGCAGGCAGAGGCAGAGGGAGAAGCAGGCTCCCCGCCGAGCAAGGAGCCTGATGTGGGACTCGATCCCAGGACCCTGGGATCATGACCTGAGCTGAAGGCAGCCGCCTAACCAACTGAGCCACCCAGGCGTCCCTGGGTTCTTCTTAATTTATAGTAATAAATGAAACTCTTCCTTTTTTAGATTTATTTATTTATTTGATAGAGAGAGAGTGCGAGTGAGAGGAGGAACAGAGGGAGAAAATCTTCAAGCAGGCTCCCGGCTGAGCAGGGAGCCCGAGGGGGGCGGGGCTCAATCTCACGACCCTGAGATCATGACCTGAGCTGAAACCAAGAGTCAGGAGCTCAACCGACCGAGCCACCCAGGCGCTCCAGTAATGAACCAGAAAGTCTGAGTATCTGAGCTTTACTTGATAGCTAAGAAGAGGTACCTATTGGAAATAGCAAACGTGTTAGGGAAGCTGAAGAAATAGCAAGTTCATTATCTCCCGAGTGCATGTCCTGTCTGATCAACATAGAGAGCTATCGGTCAACAATAACCTTTTATTGGGGCCTAAATGGCTTCAGTGCAATGTCCATACAACTATAGGATTCAGATGGAACAAAACACCCACCACATTAAAACCTAGATGATTCCAGCACACCTGACAACAAGGCAGGTGTTTATTTTTTAAAATATTTTATTTATTTATTTGACAGAGAGAGACGCAGCAAGAGAGGGAACACAAGCAGGGGGAGTGGGAGAGGGAGAGGGAGAAGCAGGCTTCCCACCGAGCAGGGAGTCCGATGAGGGGCTCAATCCCAGGTCCCTGGGATCATGATCTGAGCTGAAGGCAGATGCTTAACTGACTGAGCCACCTAAGCACTCCAAGGTAGATGTTTATTGATAAGACTCTTGCAATCCCTTGTGGAGAGAGCACACCTCAAATACTTGCAGGAAGTAGCCTGGAGACATCCCTTTATCCTAACGTTTATCAATTAGAATCATATGGCTGAAAGCCCCTTTTAGAGATCACACAGTTCAGTGACACTTAACCAGGAGTGGTATCATCCCCATTGCTCCCCACTGCCCCGTCCTCCTCCCCCCAACCATGGGGAATTTGGAAATATTTGGAAGCGGTTTGGGTTTTCTTAAAGACTGGGGGTGGGAAGCGCTCTAATTGACAGTTAAAACCCAGGAGCTCAGGAGCGATAAACATCCTGACAGATGTGAGCAATTTGACCTAAGAAGAATCATCCCAACTGAAAAGTCAGTAGTATTCCCTTTGGAAAACACTAATTTAGACGAGTCGCCACACTTTACAGATGAGAAAGCGGGGGCTCCAGGATACGAAGGCTTTTGCCCAAGATTATCCAGGTTAGTCCTGGAGCTGGGTCCAGAACCCCCGGATTCCTGACTTCTCCTTCAGAGTATCCTTCATTAAGTGTCCAGTGACCCCTTTTCATAAAATTAAAATGAGGACTAAGTCAGACAAGGGGGAGAGCAGCCATAGGACAACAGGATGGCATTCCACGCCAGGACTGCCCTGGAAAGAGCCTCCCAGGTCTGCATGAAACCAACCTGGTGTCTGTGCTCAGGGCTCTGACCTGCCGAGTGAGCCGTGGTAAGCAGGGCTAGTGATGGCGAGCCTCCTTTATCACCTGGCGGAGGAGATCCTGTCCCTTCAGTTCATCTGGACGGGGTACTATGGTGGTTATGCACCCCAGAGGCAGAGCCTTCTACCCCTCTTTGGGGGTAGAACTTGCTAAGGCTCCGTCCTAATGGACAATGCGTAAACCAGCTGGTTCACTCCCAATAGATGGTAGACGTTTGAGTTTTTAAGTGCCTTTTCATTAAAACACATACAGACAAAAACAAAGAAATGATACACGGAGGTGGGATGGTATCAGGTTTTCAGATGAACTGGAGAAGAAAAGTTACTTACAGAGCCTGCAATTTTTTGTTGATCACTCCTGCTTGAAACGCTTGGCCGGCCCTGAATCCCCTCTCCTTCCATGGCATGAACCACATTCTGTTGCTTCTTTGTGATAACTTAGGCACCTTTTGCTGCTCTTGCTATTACCCGGCAAGCCCCTCGAGGGTAGAGACTCTGTTAGTCACCGAAGACTCTCATGGCGCTTTGCCCAGTGAAGCGCGTGGCAGATTTTTCATAAATGCTTGTTTGATAAGCCAGTGCAGGCCAACTGACAACTCGGTCTCTGTCCCCGGGCTGCTGCTATGCCAAGTCACTTGCAGGCATGGGGATCATTTCATTCTCTTTCCATTCTTTAGGGTATCAGGTAAATCTGAGCTCAGATGGCTGGAGTTGGAATCCTGCCTACCCCACTTACAGCGTGACCTTGAAGAAGTGACTTACCCTCTTCAAGCATCGCGGTCCATACCCAGACAATGGGCATCCTACTAGTATGTACCTCATGAGGCGGTTGTGCGGATAAGCTATGGGATAATGCATGTTTTCCAACACAAACAACCGATTATCCAGGACATCAATTGGGTACACAACCATTTAATTCAATTCTGACACTAACCACCACAAATGTAGGGGTTCGGTCCCAGGAGACAGCGTCTGCCTCACACGCCAGTTGTAAGTCCCAGGCCACCTGTCCTTCTGACCAAACAGCTATAAATCAGGGGGCCCCACAACTCCAACCTCAAGTTAGATCACTTGCTATCAAACAAATTACTTTTGTTTATTGATTTATAATAAAGGACACAATTTGGGGCACCGGGGTGGCTCAGTCGGTTAAATGTCTGCCTTTGGCTCAGCTCATGATCCTGGGGTCCTGGGTTCGAGCCCTGCATCAGGCTCTCTGCTCAGCAAGGAGCCTGCTTCTCCCCCCACCCCCCGCCTGCCACTCTCCCTGCTTGTGCTCCCTCTCTCTCCCTCTTTCTCTCTGTCACATAAATAAATAAAACCTTAAAAAAAAAAAACCAAAAAACAAAACAAAATAAAGGACACAACCCATGAACAGCCAAATGGAAGAGAGCATAGCGCCAGGTATGGGGAAGGGGTGTGGAGCTCCCTTGCCCTCTCTGGATGCATCATCCTTCCAGCACCTTCACCAAACTGGAAGCTCTCCGAATCTTCTTATTCAATAGTTTGTATGCATCTCACTCTCCAACCACCTCCTCCCCGCCAACGGCCTCTACTTCTCAGAGCTCTGTGGGAGGGGCTGGAAGCTCCCACTCTCCAATTACGGAGTCTTTCTGGTGACCAGTCTCACCTGGGGACTCTCTAGGGGCCCCCTCCCTAAGTTACCTCCTCAGCATAAGCTTAGGTGCAATGAAAGGGGTTCATTACAAATGATAAAGGACACTAATATCCCTTGGAAAATTCTAGAATTTTAGGAGCTTTATGCCAGGAACTGAGGATAAAGCCCACATATATTTCTTAATATGCCACAGTGATAGTTAGTTAGTGCCTGGTAGGTCATAAGCCCTCAGTAAATGCTATGTCATTGTCACCAACATCAGTACTACCTTCCTGAGTTAAGCCTACTGTCTTGCAATTGGGCGGGTTTCCTGGGATGTAGATTGAAGATATAAATTATAGTTTCTAATTACAACAGGAAAGCAGTCAGGAAAATACAAATCTCAGTACACTGAGATTTGATGTCCAGAAACTGTTTGTTCCAAACAGAATGTCTCCGCCTAAAAGGCCACACTCAGGGCAAAAGACCATATGGTGGCATGGTTGGTGGCATCCGGCAGAGTGCTGGAAGAATTATTCTTTGGCCCACCTGTTTTTAACTAACATAGTCTGGAAAGAGAGTAAGCCGCCCATTATGTACACCTAGAGGTACATCAAGCATTAAAAAACAACTCGGAAATAACACACTGAAAAATATTTGCCTGCAAGATGAAAAATAAAATATGATTTGATGGAGAATGGTGACAGTGCCAATCCATGCTAGTTTGCGTGGGCCTCTGGGTCCTTGGCTTGGTAGAAATAATTTTCAGGCAGGCTAGGATTTTAATTAAAATGGAAAAACACTCACTGCACAATCTCAAGTGATCATTATCAACAAGGCGATCGTAAGTTTAGAAGAAGCTGGTGAAGATTTACAGGTGGTTGGAATAACTTTGCATGGAACTTTCCATGCTTGTAGGAGTCCTTAGACATGATTTCCTTTAAAACCATTATTTTACAAGAAAAGAAACTGAAGTCTGGGGAGGTGATATGACTTGTCCCCATCCTACACAGTGAGTTAGTGACATAGCTCAGCCCTGCCGGCCTCTATCCGGGCCCTCCCCTCACTTACACGATTTTAAGAAACCTTGTTTAAATCAGCATTGGTTCCTCCCATCTCTGTTTCTTTCTATTTCCAGTCTTAAAAGGAGAGGTTTTTCAAATACAGAGAACGTTTGATATGCTTGTTATATTTCCGGAGCTTTTTTGTGCTTTGAACATTTCTGTATAATAAAATGATCTTCCGTCATAGGAAATAATGGCCCTTTTCTTCTCACAGAGTCTTCTCTATGCGGCGTTCCTGATAGATGTTGACCTAGGAAGGTAGATGTTCTCATCACTAGAGGACGCCTCAGGTTTCCATGTTCTGTCAGACGCGCTGGGGCCTCCAAGCCAGGACCTCTGCTCTGTGAGCGCCCTTCCTCCCTCCACAGGACACATTGGCCTGGAGGCCATGGCCGTCACACTGGCTCTGCTCTGCAGGGCAGTTCATGTCACACCTCTGGGCCTCAGTTTCCCCCTTTGTAAAGACGGAGGTGGGCAGGCCTAAAGGCCAAGGTCCATTTCACTCTCACAACTGTCATCCCACATTCACTTTTTTTAGAAGGCAGGTTCTGCTCTTATCAACTGACCGAACTGGCTGGTGTCAAGTAGACTGTAGAGCTGAATGAAATGTGAAATTGCTGGGTTTTTTCCCCATTAATAAATTATACAAGACTCGACAGTCATGTTTCCCCTAAAGGCTGATTACGTTAGTGGTGGAGATTATTCTCTGTCTGTTAAATATGTCAGAAATGAAGCTGGAAAGAAATTATATGGATCATATATCAGTAAAAGAGAAGTTCACTCTTCCGGGAAGATGGGAGTGAGAACAACTTAAAACAGTTTGTGAACGCAAACAAACCAGTTGCCTACTATTTCTTACTGTGCAGCAGTAGAAAACGTAAATAACACTCATTTACTGAGGGTGGAAGAAAGAGCACAATCAGGAAGCTTTGTTGGACAAAATGCTCCAGATTCTTTTGTATTTTCAACATTAAGCTCTGTCTTCAAGACAGATAATTACAATACATGGTAATATATTATGTTATAATAATTGTAACATTATTGAGAACGGTAGTAATGGTTTGAATTTCCTCCAAACGCTTTTCAAATTTCAAGCTCTATTATAATTAATATCATCGTCATCATCATGTAGGGTCCATCTCTGCACCCCCTAATCATGGATAGTATCTTAGTCTGTTTGGGCTCCAACTGCACAATACTGCAGACCGGTAACTTACAAATAGCAGAAATTTACTTCTTATGGTCCTGGAGGCTGGAAGCCTGAGATCAATCAACTACTTCATCCTCTCCTGGGGGAGGGCCTAGAGAGATCAGTGGAGTCTCTTTTATAAGATACTAATCCCATTCCGGAGGGCTCCACCTGTGTGATCTAAGAACTTCAAAAGGCCCCACCTCGTAGTACCATCACAGTGGGCTTTAGGATTTCAGCATATAAATTTAAGAGGGGCGACAAATATTCAGACCATAGCAGATGGTGACATCACTGGGCTTTTACGCTATTCTCAAGTTTGAAACCAGAGTGGTCGTAGAGCAAACTACTTCTGGCAATGAGATGGATTGTTGGCAAAAAAAAATTAAAAAACAAATAAAGAAAGAAAGAAAAGAAAAGAAAGAAAGAAAAGAAAGAAAAAAGGAAACCTACAAAGGAGTTAGAGACCTTCCGATTCTCCCCAAGTTTTCCCAACCATCTGGGGGGCGCACAACTGAGTAGGCTCCGTGAGGTCAGACCGAAGACTAACTGAGGTCTTCAGCACTCTCCGTATCCTGTCATCTCCTACACCAGACTCTAGCCTCCCTTCCTGGGAATCCCGAGGCAGGGTCTCTAGATCCACACAGAATTCTCTATTTTCCTGCTCCCAGCCAGCTGGCACTAAAGCACCCTCCAGTATGGTTGGAGAGTCCCCAGGGTCTGAGAGTAGGGGACAGACTCCAGGGGTCCACCTTTCTGAATGTGTCTGTGGCAGGAGGTTTCTGGGATTGTGTCTGGCTGGAACTGTGGGGATCATTTACTCCTGTGTCCAGCACTCCCGAAGGCCCTCCAAGCGGTGCAGGCTGGTTAGATCAGAGTGAGTGGTAGTCGTAATACCAATACCAATAGCCATGCATTGAGTGTTTTCTCAGGGCTTGGAGCTGTGTTAAGCACTTCATGGTCATTCTTATTTAATTCGGGGTTTTTTGTTTTTTGTTTTTTGAGAGAGAGAGGGCATGGGATGAGTGGGGGAGGGGCAGAGAGAGAGAGAGAGAGAGAATCTTAAGCAGACTCAGTGGCTGAGTGCAGAGCCCACTGCAGGGCTTGACCTCATGACCTTGAGATCATGAACTGAGCTGAAATCAAGAGTCAGACACTCAACGGACTGAGACACCCAGGTGCCCCTTAACTCTTGTAATAACCCAGTGAAGTGGGGATAATATCCACCAGGTAAGGTACTTGAAACTCAGAGAGGTGGTGTAATTTGCCCAAGCTCACACAGCACACAAGTAGCAAAGCTAGGACAGAAATCACACGGTCTGACTCTGAAGCGACGTGCCCTCTGCTGCTGCCTTCTCCTCGGGCTTCTATTTTGGAGATTCAAGCCCCATCCTGGGAAAGACCCACAGACATGAACTCTCCCTCCCCTAACCTGGCCAGAGAGCTGAGACCCAGGGCCTCAGACAGGCCTGCTCCTCACATTTGTGGGGTCTACGACAGGGTTTCAAATGGTGGCCCAAATGTATAAATATTTTAAAGTTATAAATCCAGCTAATACGTTGTCAATTAAAATGAAAGGAATTCTGTTTCTGCTGTGACAAATGTATCTTCATCACCCTGAAACTGATTAATAAAGAATAAATATTTAGGGGCGCCTGGGTGGCTCAGTGGGTTAAAGCCTCTGCCTTCGGCTCAGGTCATGATCTCAGAGTCCTGGGATCAAGCCCGCATTCCGCGTCGGGCTCTCTGCTCAGCAGGGAGCCTGCTTCCCCCTCTCTCTCTGCCTGCCTCTCTGCCTATTTGTGATCTCTCTCTCTGTCAAATAAATAAATAAAATCTTTAAAAAAAAAAAGAAAAAGAATAAATATTTGGTCTTTGTCCCCAGTTCCTGGCACAAAGCTCCAAAACTTTGGACGTTACTGTCTTTGTATGCTGATGAGACGGCTTTTGAGATGGGATGGGGGAGGGGCGAGAGAGCTACAGGATGGGAGCTGGTCATCAGAAAGATCAAGCCAAGGTTAGAGGACTGAAACTTTCAACTCTATCCCCGCCCCGCCCATTTCCAGGGAAGGAAGTTGGACCTGGAGTTCAATTGTCAGCGGTCAATGATTTAATCAACTATACCTATGTAAGGAAACCTCCATAAACATCCCTAAATAATGGGGTAGCTTCTGGGCTGGTGAACACATGAAGACGTTGGGAGGGGGCTGTGCCCGGAGGGGGGGCATGGAAGCTCAGCACACACCAACCGTCCATCCTTCGCACTACGTGTCTCTCCCATTTGGCAGTTTCTGAGTTGTATCGATTAAAATAAACCCATAATACTAACGAAAGTGTTTTTTTCTGAGTTCTATGAGTCATTCTACTTACTTGTAGAAACTGAGGAAGGGGTTGTGGGAACCCTGGAATTAATAGCCTGTCAACCAACAAGACAGGTGGCCCCTGGGACTCGTAGCTGGCATTGGAAGTAGAGGTATCTTGTGGAACAGGGCCCCTCACCTGTGGGGTCTGCACTAACTCGGGATAGTTTGTGTCAGAGTTGAGCGGAATTGTTGGACGTCCAGTTGATCTCGGAGAATTGGAGGATTGGTTGTTGGTGTTGGAAAACACCACACATTTGTTATCAGAAAGCCCCCCACAGCGTATACAGCTATGTCCTTTAAATGACCATAGGTTGAGTGACTGAGGCACGCAGGCTTTTGGTTTTTTTATTTTATAATTTTATTAATTTATTTGTCACAGAGAGAGAGGGCACAATCAGGGGAAGCGGCAGGCAGAGGGAGGGAGAGGGAGAAGCAGGCTCCCCGCTGAGCAGGGATCCCGATTCGGGACTCGATTCCAGGACCCTGAGATCATGACCTGAGCTGAAGGCAGATGCTTAACCGACTGAGCCACCCAGGCGTCCCGAGGCACACAATTTTGACTGCGTGTATGACCTGTGGGCCTTTGTCAGCACAGGCCCGGGGCTGGGGCACTGCCTGCCCAGGTCTAAGGGTGGTACTGGCCTCAAGGGACGTTAGGGATTGTCTAACTCTATGACCGATAACAGGATTTGAAGCGTCCCTTTATAAAAGACAACTTTCTGTGATTTTGGCATGATGAATTCAAATAGAGCCACGGTAACGCTTTAAATTGAGCTCTTTGGTTTGACCTCATTTTTGTTGTAATAATTCAGTTTTTAAATTATCATTTGGCATGAAATTATTTATCCCTAAACTCAAGGAGAACAGTTGACTTTTCTTGTCAGTATATTTAAACTCTATTAGGCAACGTAGGTTTGGGCTCCAAGACTTAACGGAAATGCAGTTTCGCCTTTGAGGAAATGTGTTAGTAATTTTCCCCCATGCAGAAACACCCCTTTGACATTTGGAAGGAACAATGCTCCAAAGGCAAGTATGACTTCTGATTTTAAACATTTCAGGTCAAAGAAGAAAGGTTAAGCTCCTTGCTATACATAGAGTTTTACAAGCTAAAAGTGAAAATGCAGTAGAAAAACAGAGAAAGGAAGAATCAATAATCAATGAAAACATTCAACTTCACCCACAATTTTAAAACACAAATAAAAACGCTAGCTGTTGTTTTGTGGATTACCTTAAAAAAAAAAAAAACCTGTTAGATTCGGGGGGAAAAAAGATCAATAATATGCGAAAGCAGACCTCTCAACCTACAAGAGGAAGTGTTGATTGGGTACACTATTTGGGGGCACAGGGCCACCGGAGTGTTATCTCTTATAATTGAAAATGTTCAACAACACTGACTCGGCAACTAACTTCTAGGAAGTTTACTCTAAAGAAACATAGCGTGGTCTAAACATGTATGATTAAGGATGTTCCTTGCTACAGTGTTTAATATTAGAGTGCAACATTGCAAATTCAAGTGCCCCCAAGTGCACGCACTATTCTGATACCAACTGCAGGTTCGGTTTGCCCCAAGACCAGCTTTAGGTTCAATAATTTTCTAGGACTCATAGAACTCAGCAAAGTCATTATTCTCACAGTTACATTTGTCATAGCAGAAGGACACAGATTAAAATCAGCCAAGGGGAGAGGCACTCAGGGCAGGGTTTACAAGACACACAGTACAGTTTCCAGATGTTTCCCCTGACTCCTCAGGGAACAGCAGACAGCACCGATTTCTCTCAGCAACAATATGTGACAATATGCATGAGGCATTGCCAACCAGCAAAGCTCACCTGAACCTTGGAATCCAGAGTTTTCTTTATTGGTGCTTAGTCCCCTAGACATGGCTGGCTACCTGCATGGCTGACTTCAATCTCCAGCTCCTCCAGAGGACGAACTGAATGGTGTGCAAACCAAAGCCCCCCAATCATACATCACATTGTTTGCAAAGACTACCTGACATGGCCCAGGGCCCCCAGGTAAACAACGACACTCTAATCGGGCTGGAGAGGTAGAGGGTGTATATAATGGAGGTCCCACCACGCCACTCTAGGGAGCTTAGATTTTATTCTGTAGATGGTGACGATTCACTGAAGAATCTTAACAAGAGGCTACCAGGTAGAGATGTGTGCTTTAGACAGAACGTTCTGGCGTCATTAGTAATGATGAACTGGAGTGGAATAAACCTGGGGTCTGGGAGGCCATTGTACTTATCTAGGTTAAAGATGCAAATGGGATCTCAATGCTTGTTAATTCCCATCCCTGGCAGCGCTGCTCCCCAACTGAGGCCCAGCCTCACTTGCAAATCTGACCCGGCTGCCATTATAGTAAAATGCTTAGCTCCACTAACAAGTGGGGTCTAGAAATGGTCTGGTTGCCAAGAGTTTAGCATCTCGCATGTGAGATGAACCCAGAGAGCCCGAGCCTTTTCCTGGGCACGTCTCCTTTCTCCTCGTACCCATGACTGCATGCTCCTCTGTCTCTATTTTATGTTATTTGCTCCAGGTGCCCCAAAGGACACCTGTCCTGAGCCGTCCGAGTGACCAGCTGCCTGGACCAGGCCAGCTCACTCTGGCACGAAGGCCAGATCATCCTTCCTCGTCTTCATTTCTGGACATGTTTCTGCTCTTCACAGAAAAAGCTCCTCCACCCACGGATTCTGCCATCCACGCAACTCCCAGGTCCCAGCACCGTCCAGAGAATGGCTAATGCACGCTCTCTCTCCCCTCTCCCGGGCCCATGCAATCAGTGCCAGGGAGCCTGGCCCTCTTTCCCACTGGTCATGGCTACCGCCTCAGAATCTTTTCTGACAAAGGACTCTAGGCAGCCACTCTTAAGGATTCGCATTGGCTGTCAAGACGAAAGCCATCTGTCACCATTTGCTAGAGGGCTCTGCCCCCTGGATATCCATACTCCCCACGAGGGTTTCCACTTCCCCCAGTCTTCCGGTTTGCCTTGCTGGCATGCCTGGAGCCTCATCTGGCCTTGGACCCACCTACTCCTCGCTTCTCTCTTCTCTTTTCAATTTGGGGGTCTCTTGAGACCAAGCCCACCCGAGATGCAACAATTCCAAGCTATGAATTGTGAAGATAGTTTGTCTTCCAGGAATTTTGACATCGCTGGAGACCCAACCAAGCCTTTGGTCAGCTAATACATGTTCTTCTCACGTCCTGCTCATGCTGCTCCTCTGCCGGCACTGGATACAGCGTTCTGCAGGAGAAGAATGACCTGGGAGACAGGCTTGCTTCCGCAGGAGCTCCTCAACCAGTTGGAGAGCTAGCACACAGTGCCATGAAGTGAACCGAACACTCCAGGCCTCCTAAGCTAAATGCTAAATGAGCAAGAAGAGGATGCCAAATGCCAGAGGAATTCAAAACACAGGAGCAGATATTCTGGGAAACAGCAAACAGGGCTCCACCCCCGATTCAGCACCGAGTCCCTGGCACTGGTCCCACCAGTGCCAGATGATGGGGAGGCAAAGCCAGGTGCCGCGGAATGAGCAGGCGGGAGGAGGAGGCGCCCTGCCGGCCGGCTGGGCCCACGGGGCTTTGGCGTTGCCTCCTGGTAGTGGCTGAGGCTGCGGGAGGCAGGCAGGAGTGGGCGAGCGGCAGGAACTCCAGTCACCGAGAACATTCACGCGGTTCCCTGTCATTATCGGAACTTAAACTCCTCTACACCCACAGAGCCCCGAAATCCCTAGGGAGGCAGCAGACAGAGGAGCCACTTCCGGGTGGGGGAGGCTGGGGCGTGCTCTGCGAGGTTTCTGGAGGGCTCCACGGCAGCTGAGGCATGTGGGCTTGGAGAAAGTGGAGGACGGTGAGGGGCTGTGGCAGCAGGAGCAGGGAGCCCACTTCCTACCATGGCCTGGGGCTTGGGGGTCCGAGCAAAGACATCCTCTCCTTATCGTTCCTGACAACTGCCCAGTGGGGTTCCAAGATGGAGTGGGCCTGACTGGTCGTGAACTCCAGGATCCCTAAGGATTTGCCGCTGACTAGTCCGGGCAGGACCATTTCGTGGGGAAAGAGAACCCTGCAAAGAGCCCACATGTGGTGGGTCACAGGGTGAACAAGTCTATGTCCCCACAGCATTTGGATCTAGTGGTTAATCGGGCAAATATGGGCAGAAGGAGAGATGGGCTGAGGAGGGCATGCGGAGAAGTGGAAAGAGGCAGTCCCACCTCTCCTCCCCCCAAGAGGGCTCAGGGTGCCGGGCTTGGAAAAGACTCAAGGAGAGTACAGAGCATTCTGATGGGTAACCTCAGAAAGGCAAGAAAGCCAGGCCCACCTACAGGAGCAAGCCTAGTGAAAGACTTGTGTTCTCCACCCTCTCCCCTCCCCCATTGCACTCACCTCCACAGCCTGTGGCCAGACGATGAGAGGGGTCCTGTCTGGGGTACCTTCCAAACATCCTACAAATCAGCCCTTCTCCACCTCTCTTGTCCCATCCTGATGGAGGCCGTGGCCTTCTCCTGCCTGCTCCTATCCCGGCTTCCTGATTCTAAGCTTGCCCTGTAAACAAATAACTGGATTTTACCTTTCCCTCCTGGAAAGGCAAAGCTGTTAGAAATACGAAACTGTGTGTGTGACACTCTCCTGTTGAAACCCACCTGAGCATGACCCCCAAACCTCTGAATGGCCCGGTGCACCCTTCCAGGCCTTCCTGGAACATCCCCGCTCCTGCCACACTGGTCTTCGTTCAGTTCCTCAAGGGCCCCCACTTCTTTCTGCCTTTGGGGTTTTGCACATGCTAATCCCATTGTCTGGAATGTTCTTTCCCTTGTTCTCAGCAGAGCTAGCCCTTTCTCAGCCTTCAGGACTTGGCTTAAATGAACAAAGGTCTTCTTTGGCTTCCTTATTCACTCTATGTCATTGAACCCAAGATACCATCAACCGTAAGACATACCATTATTATCTGTACCACTCAGAAAGTTAAAATGCCACTCCTTATAACCCAAGGCCTCATCTATGATAAATTGCATCTTGATTTCAAAAGTATTAAAATGTTAAAAAAAAAAAATGCATGTCTGGGGCACCTGGGTGGAGCAGTCGGTTGAGAGACCTGACTCTTGATTTCCGCTCGGGTCGTGATCTCAGGGTCGTGCTTAGTGTGGAGTCTGTTTGGGATTCTCTCTCCTTCTCCCTCTGCCCCTCCCGCTTGTGTTCTCTCTCGCTCTCTAAAATAAGTAAGTAAATCTTTTTAAAAATGCATGTCTGAAATCAACAAAATATGGCAAGTAGATTTTCCCTGTTATTCTCTATCACTGTGCCTTATTCACTCTCATAGCACTTATTCCAATTTTTAATGCTCTGTGATATTATATATGTATTATTCTTCTAAGATCTGGCTGATCTGCAACCGAAAGGCCCATGCTTTAGGGCACGTATCTGTCTTGTCATGACTCTAATGACCAGCAGTCACCGCCATTCCTGGTCCGTGGCGGACGGGTCACAAATTGTTGCTGACGGTGCGAGTGAGTGAGTGGAAGGAGTGCGGGCCCAGAAAGTGAGTCGTCCGGACTCTAACTGGCTCTCCTCGTAACCAAATGTGTGACCCTGAGCCAGTCCCTCAGCTTCCCTGGGCTCCAGTTCCTCATCTCTAAGATGAGAGGACTAAACACGGAAATGTCCCAAGGCCTCTCCCTCCCCTTAGTAACACAGCATGAGCCAGTGAAGAAGTCTTTTCCAACCATTTAGGGTCCTGGAGACAAACTGTCTTATTCCCATAAATGCAAGAGGGAGCCTCGCACGCTTGCCGCCTGCCGCCACGTTGTCACCTTGGCTGATCTCTTCAAATCCAGAGAAACCAAACAGGAAGAGACGCAGGCCAGGCCGGCAGAAGAGACTGCATCAGTGCTGGCTGGGGCTGCCTTGTGCGGCTCCCTCCTCCATGCTGCTGAAGCCTCAGGAATAAACGAGAACCGAGAACCGGTCAGCATTGCAGGCGGGTGCCCACTCTGCTCTGCGGGGCGACAGAGCGCAGGGTTCCTGTGGAAGAAAACTCTTTAGCTCTCCGCGGTGAGATGGTGCTCTTCTGCGGCGTTCTATTTCAAAAGCATGTGATGAGTTATTCTCCGTAGCACCCTAGGGTTTGCCGAAAAGAAATTGTATAGGGGAGCTGCATGCAATTCCAAGGCTAACAGGAGTCAATGCTCGAGTCTAGAACAGGGTACCCTTTTTTGATACACCTTAAACAGGCCAACTAGTAAATATTTCTTGCTTTTCAGGCCACAGAGTCCCTGTAGCAACTCTTCAACGCTGCTGCTGCCGCTATAGCAGGAAATAATATGTAAATGAATGGGTGTGGCCATGTCTCAATAAAGCTTATTTATAAAACCAGGGGTGGTCTGTACTTTGCCAATCTCTGGTCTAGGATTCCATATTCCGAAATCCTCTGGGACTGTGTGTCGACTTTCCCAACATCACAACAGCGGGGAAAGGAGACCGGGATCCCAGTGCAGGTTTCCAGACCCTTGTCACGTGCAATTTTCACTGCCGGGGCCATGGTTCCTCTTCCTGTGTTCATAATGTACCTATCACAGTCACTGGCGATCCCAGCCAGTGGGAAAATGTGTGCTGTTAGGCACCGAGAAGAGAAAGGAAAGAAGACTGAGAAAAATTCACCTCTTACATCCCATTTTAATCAGAAAATTTAGAAAAGAAGAAATGGTCAACTCTGGGTTGCCCTACTTCTAAACGCCAAGCCCATAGTGAGTGTGAGTGAGGCCCAGGGCCACTTTCTCTTCTGCCTCCTGGGACATCTATGGGACAGGGTTTCATCTATTCATTCCACAAAATGGATGGGGAGAGTTTACTCTGTGGAAGCTGCTTGTGTTCCTGGATGGGTTTTTGTCCGAGATGAGATTTTCATGTACGGAAGACATTTGTCAAATGCCTCCAAGAACAGAATAATAGGATAAATATATACATACTGCTGTCATGATAAAAACAAAAATCAGAAACTATGAAGATGGCAAATGAAGACTTCTTTGATTTTCATCCGACATTTTGCATTTCTCAGTCACTCCTGACATGAGATTCCCAGCCCTTCCCTGAGGAAGTGCAGAGCAGAAATGGCGGAACCAACTTCTCTGGGTAATTTCCCGAGGGCATTGGATATGTCATATCTGTTCTCGATTGGGAGCAGCCGCTGCCAGGAGTCTGTCCTGCTCCACAGCCCTGGCCTGAGGATGCTCCTGGGTCCTGCTCATGGACCAAACAACCACCGGGCAGATGGACAGCTGGAAGGGGTTTCAGGACCTCATCTGGGCCCATCCCTCTCTTGACCTTGAGCTGCTGCACGAGGTCAGGAAGTCCTGAAGCCAGCCCTGCCAGTAGCCGGTGGAAGAGCCAGAGGGCCAGGGCAGGAGCCCAGAGCTGGCACGCTCCCTGCCGAAGAGTGCTGCTTCTCCAGCCGGCTGATCGCTGACAGCCCTTTGCACCTGCACCTGTATCTTGGCTCGTTTCTGATTCTCCTCCTGGTTTGGGGCTCCCTTCCTCTGTTCCCTTGTCTGCTGGATTACCTTCCAGCTCTCCGCAAACAACCCATCCTGCCAACTCCAGTTCCAGTTTCTTTTTTTTTTCTAAAACTGGTAACTGGGAAGCATCGTGGGCAGAGGACTCTGGCTCCAGCCTCCTGATTCCACAAATGGTTCCATTTGTGCCCCAGATCAGAGTTATTAGCAATCACTTTTCTGGGACAAGGCTGGGACCAAGCCTTCCGGTAACTATATTAACTGCCACACTAAAGAACAACCGGTAAAAGCAGCTTTAATACCCTAAAAGCCAGGACCCTCAAAAGATAATGCCACTGACTTATCCTGACATTTCAAAGCAGGCGAACCCACTCACATTAGCAATCACAATTTTTAAGGCTCAGACTCTTTTTTGCTAGTCAGCCCAATATCATGTTAAAGGCATCAGATATTACAGTGAAACTCCTAAATTTGTCCAGAATCATAATGCTTTTGCCATTATATTTATGGCTCATGTTTTAACTCATTGCAGATCCTAACAAGCTGTATTATAACAGGGTGGTGCTATATTTGAAAAGTGACTTCACTTAGCCCAGAGATATAGAAAGACACTGACTTAATGGGGGGAAATCCTGTTTTTTTCCGTCTATCTCTGCTTCATTTGCACTTGTTATTTCAAAGGGACAGGATCTGCTAGGATGATGTCAGAATCATTGTCCACATGGACCTGGTCATTCCTGGATTTTCACCATGGAGTCAGACTTCCCAAATGTCGAAATGAAATTAACCATGGCTTTGGCTGTTCCCTTGTCTTTGGCATAACAACTAACATATGTGTGTCAGCTCCCAGTTTCCTGGTTACTTCTTATTTCCCCATTTCTGATGAGTGTCCAATCTCTTTTTGTGGTTTGCTTCTAGAAGTTATCACCCTAGGTTCCTGAGTGTGAATGAATCTTGCAATTCACTCTGAGCTGTGATCCCACCCAGTATTTTTAAGAATAACTATGCTTTTGGGTGCCTGGGTGGCTCAGGCAGTTAAGCGTCTGATCCCAGGGTCCTGGGATTGAGTCCTGCGTCGGGCTCCCTGCTCAGCGGGAAATCTGCTTCTCCCTTTGCTCCTCCCGCCCCCCGGCCCCGGCCCCACTCATGCTTGCTCTCTTTCTCTCTTGCTCTCTCTCAAATAAATAAATAAAATCTTAAAAAAAGAGAGAATAACTATGGTCTTTGTGAAAATTATACATTCTCATTGAAATTAATTTAAACAATGCAAAAGGTACTGAGATTAAAGTTTAAAAATCAGCCTATCCTCTACCACTCAGAGATACCTACCGTTTACTTCTTGGTAAACATCTTTTCGGGCATACAACATACATATTATGTAACATAAAATTGTGTGTGTGTGTATACATACACACACACACACACGATTTTGTACAATTACATTTTTACAAATACACTTTATAAAATTTTACAAATACAACTTTACAAAATTGTATACAGTTTTATAAAAATGGGATTTACCATACATGCAGTTCTGTGGCTTGCTTTTTTCACTCAACCACGTGTCTTTATTGGGCGACAGAGCTCTCCACGGGCATCTGTACTCCTACACGTCGTTCTGGGTACGTCAAAAATGTGTGAGGCCATTTTTCAGGATGTGTTTGTGGCAAGCAACCCTGAGGAGATTTTCCTCCTGGACGAGGGGCAGGCTTGCTTCCTGTTCACAATAAAATGGTGGGTTCAAATGAATGGCAGTCGAACCTCTATCAGCCAGGACAGAATTTACATGTCTGTAGACAGGAATTATTTTGCGTTGCTATCAGTTATCTACAATTTTTCAAGAAGTCAGATCTTTGCCATAGGATCAGATCTCCCCAGGAGCGGCTTCCAGAGACTAGATAATGTAGTTTTTCGTGCAAGCACACTTTTCCCTAACGCTCAGCAAACATTTAACAAACTCCAGCTGCCTCTCTCAGAGGGGAGCTACTAGATTTGGGGAAAAAAACTGGAGGACACCAAAGGGCAGGACTGTTTTCAGTTCTCCCTAAGAGCAGGGTTGATTTCAGAGCTGGGGAGGCAGGCAGAGGTGTGGGGGCGCAGAAGAGGGGAGGGTAAAATGTCTGAGACCCATGGAGGTTGTTACCAACACTCCCACTGTACAAGCCACTAACAGATGCCTGTTCCAACCTATTTGAATTTCATGAAGCAAACCTGATGTCTCACCAGATTTGTTAAAATTGGGTTTTAACCAATAAATGAAAATTAAAAGTGGGCAAATCCTAAAAATGATACTGAATTTTGGAAAGAGGACTAGACATAGCTGTCTTCGCTTTTACAATGTCCCAGTTTGATTTCCAGGCACAAATTTTCTCAGTGCAAGTGCCCATAGCTCAAGGGTCTGAGACCTTCCACGAAACTCTTTTTAGTGCTCTTTTCACTGTAAACAAACAAACAAACAAAAACAAACTCAAACTCATACTCAGTCGCTTTCCTCAGAAAGTCCTAGAAGGGGTCTTCCCCTTCCTCCTCCTCTGGAGCTACATTCTAATTAGACCCCAGGGATAGCTTTGGGGGATGCAGAAAGCGAACAGTTCAGTTTCGTTTAAGAGCTGGGCCCTTTTATTTTTTTGTCCTTCTGGGCCTTGGGCAGCTCCCCGAGCCGCAGCTGAGGGGGTCAGCTCCTCTAACTCTCCCCGAGCTCCCCAGTCTGAGGCATCGCTGCTTAGGGCTGGTTGAAAAGTCCTGAGGAGGTCCAGGGGCACAGAAATGCTGTGTCCAGTGACCATGAGGCTGCCTTTAAAAGAATAACAGCTTGTCAGTGAGGAAAATTCCACTCTGCTACTTGCCCTGCATCAGCTTCAAGGCCGGCTTCAGCGACTCCCCCAGCATCCACTCATCTGAAACCCGTCGTAGGTTTCAGACCTTCAAAGGTGAGCAAGAACAGAACTCACTTTTAATGAGGCTTGCTGGCTAGTGCGTGATAGACGCCAAAGCAGACCACTGTCGGCAGCCTGGAGGTGGCCAGAGACGCGCGGCGAAAAGGAACGAGCAGCGGGCACGCAGGCCTGAGTGAGGCCCAATCCCATCTGAGTAACGAGAGCTATTTATACACATAGAGAGATAGAAGACACATAGCCTTACATATGCAGAGAACATTTCTGGAAGCACACAGGATAACTGGTTATTTCTGGAGTCTTGTCTTTGGGGAAGCAGGCAAGGAGGGAGATTTTTACTTTCGACTCTCTACCCCTCCATATGTTCAAAAACCATTCTTTGTACAATGAGCATATATTACTTATATAATACAACAACAACAATGACACAGAGTGGCACCGCCATCAAAGACATATACACAGCAAGTTATGGGAGCAACAAAACAAAGCACCAGACCCAAATTCAAGAATGTTCCAGATTACTTTAGTCAGAATCAATTTTTCTGTCTTTTGAACTCTCATAGGTTTTTTTCCCTTCCCTTCCCTTCCTTTCCTTCTTTTCCTTCCTTCCTCCCTCCCTCCCTCCCTTCCTTCCTCCCTTCCACAAATATTTATTGAGATTCTACTATGGATAAGACAGTTGATTCAATATTGTATTATAATCAAGTTTGGCTGCATGCAATAGAAAGAAAAAAACTAAAGTAGTGGCTTAAATAAATACAAGTTTATTTCTCTCATACATGAAAAGTAGTCCAGAGGTAAGCACCCCAGGGCTCATATGGTAGCTCCAGAGTCATCAGGAACCCAGGCTTCTTCTAGCGTGCTGTTTTACTGTCCTTGGCATGGAAACTCGAGATCTAAGATGGCTGCTCCAGCTCCAGCCCTAATGTTCAAATTCCAGCAAGCAGAAAGGAGGAACAGAGAGAGGCTCATTCTCTCCCTTTTCCAAGAGACATCCCAGAACTACCACACTACACTCTGCTTAAATCTAATTGGCCAGAACTTATTCACTTGGTCACATCTAGCTGCAAGGGAAGCCGGGACATGTAAGGAAGCTGAGACCTGGAGGGAAGTTGGAACATATAATATGTTAGCTCAGTGCATTTCTGCCCCCAGTAAATCCAGGATTCTTTTATTAATCAAAAAGTGGAGACTAGGTATGGAGAAGTCATTACCAATCTTTGCTACACATAGGAGCCAAAACAGAGAGTTCCTGCCCTCATGATACTTACACATAGTGGGTGAATTAGACATTAATCAAACAATCATGAAAATAATTGTAAATTTGCACGCTGCAATAACCAAGGTAAAGAAAAAGTTCACTGGGTTCTAGAAATGTATACTTAGAAGACCTGAACTACTCTTGGAGGAAGACTTCTCTGAGAAAGTGTGTAAAGGGGCTGGAGAAGTAGGCAGAGGTCAGCAATGTAGGGCTTTGGTGTCTATGTCAAAGATTTTGATATTTACCCTAAAACAAAGGCCAGCCATTGAAGGGTTTCAAGTAGGGTATGGGGTAACATTATTACCCTCCCATGGTTATGTTTGGAAAGACCTCTCTGACAGGTCAGTGCAAAATGTGGATGTGGAAGTGTGGATATGAAAGGGGAGGGTACATATCAGCAGAGGGATGACCACAGAACTCTTGCCGAGGTCCAAGTAGCTTCTCTTTTGGAAACTGGTAGTGGTCAGTGGTGGAACTGCTGTTTGTCTTGTTCTGTCTTACCCAAGCAGAGGGGAGGGTCTACAACCACATGAAAGGAAGGCCTGCACCGCGTCATGTGGTGCTCTGTGTTATCTCCCCAGGCACAGCACAGCCTGGCGAACATGGTTGGTTGCCCACCCAACACTTGTCCTACCTGCCTTTTTCCTGCTGATAGATCCCTGATTTACTCAATTGCATGGTGAACTGGAGAAGGTAGATCCCTCTTCCAGCCCCTGGGGATGACTCATAATTGGTCTAAAATAGATATGGTAACCCTGTACCTTTTCCCAGGTACTTTCCCAGCCTTTCTGGAGCTAGTGGTGATCTTCTGACTCAATGAGATTGAAGGGGGTGGGGGGGATTTCTTGCCTCATTGCCCTGGCTAGATCCTCAAGTACTCTGTTGAATAGATGTGGAGAAAGTGGGCATTTTGCCTTGTCATTGATCTTAGAAGGAAAGTATCCAGTCTCTCATCATTAAGTATGATATTGGCTGTGGTTTTTTTCATAGATGGCCTTTATCAAGTTGAGGAAATTCCTGTCTATTCTTAGTTTGTTGAATGTTTTTGGCATGAAATGGTGTTGGATTTTGTCAAATGCTTTTATTGCATCAGTTCAGATGATCGTGATTCCCTCCCCTTCATTCTATGAATATGTACATACATTGATTGCTTTGCTTTTTTTGTGTTGAACCACCATTACATTCCTGGGATAAACTGCATTTTGTCACAGTTTATACTTATTTTCCTATATTGCCAGATTTGGTTTGTTAGTATTTTGTTGATGATTTTTTAAAAAAGATTTTATTTATTTATTTGAGAGAGATAGAGCATGAGAGAGTGAGAGAGAGAGCATGGGCAGGGGGAGGGACAGAGAGAGAGGGAGATACAGACTGCCTGCTGTGCAGGGAGCCTGATGTGGGGCTTGATCCCATTACCCCAGGATCACAACCTGAGCCAAAAGCAGACACTCAGCCAACTGAGCCACCCAGGCACCCCATGTTAGTATTTTGTTGATGATTTTTGCATGATATTCATAACAGCTATTGACCTGAAGTTTTCTTGTAATATCTTTGTCTTGCTTTGCTATCAGTATTATACTAGCCTCATAGAATGAGTTATGATACATCCTCTCCTTTTCTGCTTTTTGGAAGAGTTTGTGAAGAATTGGTATTCATTCTTTAAATGTTTGGAAAATTCATCACAGAAGTCATCTATTCCTGCTTTTCTTTGTGGGTTGTTTAAAAATATATACTAATACTAATCGAATTTCTTTCCTTGTTATAAGTCTATTCAGATTGTCTATTTCATCTTGAGTTGGCTTTTTTGTCTTGTCTTTTTAGGTATTTGTCCGTTTTGTCTCACTTTTTTTTGCATATAATTCTATCCATTTTGCATACATCTCCCTTGTAACCTATATTATTTCTGCAAGGTTGGTAGCAATGTCCCCTCTTTCATTTATAATTCTAATAATTTGAGTTTTCTCTTTTTCTTCCTTGGTCAATCTAGCTAAGAATTTAATCTTATTAATTTTTTTCTCCCAAAGAACCCACTTTTGGTTTCACTGATTTTATTTTTCTATTTCCTATTTCATGAATTTACATTATAATTTTTATAATTTCAGTCTCATGCTGGCTTTAGGTCCTTTTCTAGTATGTTAAGGTGAAAGGTTACATTACTGATTTGAGACCTTTCTCCTTCCTTAATATGAGAATTTTATTTTTTTATTTTTTTAATATGGGAATTTTAGAGCTATAAATTTTCCTCTAAGTACTGCTTTAGCTGCAACCCTTAAGTTTTGCTATGTTGTATCTTTATTTTCAATCATCTGAAAATATTTTCTGATTCCCCTTTTGATTACTTCTTTTCTCATTGTTTATTTATGAGTGTGCTATTTTTCCACATGTTTTTTAAATTTCCTAGATGTCTTTCATATTTTAATGAATAGAATACAGCAAATTTGAGACGATATCACTGCTGACATTAGATTTTTAAAAACTGTGACTTAGATCTTGTTTGCATACACTTTCCTTGGCTTTTCTTGCTTACTTTGATGAAGCAAGCTGCCATGTTATGTGCTGCCTTATATAGAGAGCCATGTGTCAAGAATTCACAGCCGCCTCTAACCAATAAGCCAGCAAGAAATGAAAACCCTCTGTCCAACAGTACATAAGACACTGAATTGTAGCTGTGTGAGAGAACCTGAGCCAGAGGACCTAGCCAAGACATGCCCAGATTCTGACTTACAGAAACTATGAGATAATAAATGTTGTTATCTTAAGCCATTAAGTTTTGGAATAATTTGTTGCACAGCAATACATAATTATTATGACAAGTTTAGTTCAGAAGGAGGGCCTGGGTCTTTTGGATGGGCTAACCATTTCTTGCATTTTACTTCCAGTCTCCATGAGTTACGAGGCCTAGAAAGGACCCTACCCCACACATTATCTCTGTGCTCTAGCTTCTCTACTGGAAACTGAGTTGCAAATCAGGTTGGATCTGCTCCAAAGAGCTGACCATCCTAGATTTAGGACAGGAAGAACCAGAGGCTTTTCCTTAAGTTCAATTCTTCAGCCTCCCCATTTAGTACTGGGGTAGAAGAGAAGCTGGTATTTCTAAAGTGTTTCTTTGTCTACTATTTGATTATTGTCTCTGGTGAGTAGATTTGTTTGTTTATAACCTTAAGGGAGGAAGGGAAGTGGAGGGTAGACTAGAAACCCTACACCAAATCCTCAACAGAGATAATGAAATCAGAACATTCAGAGCAGGTGCTCAAAAATGTTAATTTTTAGGGGCACCTGGGTGGCTCAGTGGTTAAGGCCTCTGCCTTCGGCTCAGGTCATGATATCAGGGTCCTGGGATCGAGCCCCGCATCGGGCTCTCTGCTCAGCGGGGAGCCTGCTTCCCCCTCTCTCTCTGCCTGCCTCTCTGCCTACTTGTGATCTCTCTCTCTGTCAAATAAATAAATAAAATCTTTTTAAAAATGTTAATTTTTCTTCTTATCATGTTCCTCTATCCTACACAGTCTTCCAATCCCTCAAGCTGTGACAAAGAGGAAAGACTCAAATTGCTTAGACTATAAACTGGAACCATATTTTAATTGGAGGTGGTAAAGCCCTTAATTTGTCTGCTATTCATGTGCTTATTGATAACCCTTACTGAAAGAGGAATTCAACGAAATTCAACTCAACACACATCTGGGTGATGGCATTATGGTGGGACTGCACAGAGATGGCTAGACCACCATCTCTGCCCTCAGAGCTGTGGGTCTGGAATTAGCATCCGGTTGGAGTAGGTTTTTCTTTACAGATCATCTAATGATTTGAAGGCCGCCAGCTAAGAATCCACCCTTTTTTTCCCCCCCATACTTCCCCCAGCCCAGACTACTTAGTAAAAATGTCAAGAAATCTGACAGTCCTTCCATTTTAACTTCACTCCTGATGATGGGTCTCTTCTGGGGCCATCCATCTGGCTATCTTCTGGGCTACCACACCTGGAGCAGAGGTCTGCCTTCAAGGAACTCTGGGGATGCCGTCTACTAGCTCACATGGCAACTTTGTGCAAATTAGAAAAATGCTCCCGAGCCTCAAGTCACTTCATAGCCATTAGTCACAATAATGATACAACTCTATGATGTTCTGTGAGGCGAATGGCTTCCTGCAGTTGTGTTCTACACACTTGCACAACTGTAAGTGGTGTACAACTGCTACAGCTGTTGGGAGCAGGAACGCTCTGGGGAAATGGTCTGCTTGGCCTGTGATATTGGAATCGGGGGATGCTGGGGAGGGATGGGGCATGGGCACGGGACGAGGACTACGCGGATGGCTTCTTCCCAGGCCTCCCCACCGCGTGAACACACCGCGCTAACATTAACACGTGGGCTTTAGCTCACAGTTGCCAGCCACATGACCACAGGATTTCCAAAGTCTCCTGATTAATTCTGGTCTCAGGTAGGTCCCAGACCAGGTTGGTTGGTGCCTCCTCATTGAGGTCTCCGGCCCACGAACCACTTGAGGGCAGTGTCTCACCACTGTAGCCGCGCCTGGGTCAGCTCTCCAAGAGCAATGCCTCCCCTCTGCCTGAGGCAGCTGCTTCCTGGGCAAAGGGCAGCAAAGCTCTTCGGATGCCAACACTGCTGTCCTGTGTCCTCTTCCCTCTCTGTCCGTGCAAGAGCCACACTGCATCCAGCTGGAAATCCCAACCCAGATCTTCCCTGGCTCTGGCTTCTAACCCTTCAGCAACGATGCCTGTGGCGCAGACTTAATGCTCTTCCTCATGAGACCAGTACTTCAAGGTCTTCCCTCCTCTAATCATTCCCCCCCTTAGACTTACACTTCCAGCTTCTCCACAGACTAACCGTCCTCCATCAACAGGTGCAACAGGATGTTGAGGGCACCACTGCCCCACCAGTTAGTGAGATACAACCGGATTTTGAATACTTGTCATAGAACATCAGGGACACTTAGGAAATCCTATTAGTCATTTGGGGAATGGACCTTTACTTCAAGGCAGAGATCTCCAAACTTTTTGCGTTAGAATGGTGCCAGCCATATTATTTCCGGTGCAAGAGGCAGATACGGGTGAAGAAGGCTAAAATCCTCGAGCAAGTTGTTTTATGTGACTGTGTCTGTGTGATATGTTGACCCATATACACCTCAGTGCAAGATTACAGGATTACAATGGAAGCCCCTGCCGGCTTCACTCTATTCCCTTTTGGAAATCCCAGCACACCTTGCGGTCCTGGTGAGGGGAATGGCTCATGGCAGGATGGCTGAGACAAGAAACAGTTTCTAGATAAACTGGATGGAGTTTTGGAATATGCCCTGAAGGAGTTTCTGTGCTGAACACACAGGTTGTGATTGGGGACCAGCTTCCCACCAGAAGAAAACTCAAAGTGCAGTGTTCAGGTAGGCAAACAACTATGTTTGGACAAATAACTGTGACAGTCAGATGCTTGACTGCGAATTTCCTGGGGTTTTGCCCAGTCTTCTGAACACATCCAAACCTTCCTTGAACTTTTCAAGGAGGTATTTGCTTCTATTCTCACAATGAATCAACCCAATTAAAAAATGAATGTTAACAAAATTAATGAATGAGCCTGCAAGGAGGGAGGGGAGAGAATGGAAGGAACGAAAACTGAATAGGGGTGGGGAGGCCATGGCTACGGGCTTTGTCATAAACCACTTGGGTGATGCAGTCCTGCTTAGGTTCTCTGTGTCTCAAAGATCTCACCATTAAAATAAAGGTTAAATCAGCCATTCTGAAGACAACTTCCCATGCGAACATTCTCTAACCTTTTTTCTCTCCCTCTTTCCTTCCTCCTCCATTTCTCGCCCTCTTTCCCCTTGCTTTCCCCTTTCACTCTTCTCCTTCTCTTATGTCTGTTGTTTTTATTCCCAGACCTTTACACAGGGTCTTTTATTTTCATCACCAGGAGATTTGTGCCAACAAATGTGATACAAATAAAGTCAGACAGGATTTTGGTTCTGACTGAATAAGAATTGCTCCACTTGAATTTAAAAAAAAACAAACAAAAACAACCCAGTCCCTCTCAACTGATTCTATTCAAAATTTCTTGGCTTCTGAATTTAAAGAACAAGTTGTTCTTGTGGAAGGTTAATTATAAAATGTTCAATCCACCCCCTTCCCCATGAGTGACCAACACACAAAATGAATCCCCAGAAGAGAGTACAAACTCAGAACCGTCTTCCAAAGTGAGGACTTCACCCTCATCTACTAGATCAGTGAACCCAAGTTCAAAATTTAAAAAGTCGGGGCGCCTGGGTGGCTCAGCTGGTTAAAGCCTCTGCCTTCGGCTCAGGTCATGGTCTCAGGGTCTTGGGATCGAGCCCCGCATTGGGCTCTCTGCTCAGCGGGGAGCCTGCTTCCCCCTCTCTGCCTGCCTCTCTGCTTACTTGTGATCTCTCTCTCTGTCAAATAAATAAATAAAATCTTTAAAAAAAAAGATTTAAAAAGTCTATGAAGCCAAGTCTATCTAATGACATGAGTTGAGGATTCTCAGGAACTTTTAGTATTTTCTGGCACATACACAGTAGGTTTTGACCCCTGCTGTCCAAACAGACTGGAACTAGAGACTCGGGCTTTCTAAATGGTCCCTCTTGCTTATAGAAACAATTGGCAGTGGTGGGGTGGCGAAAACAGGAGGAATAAGAAAAGCCACGAAAATATGAAGCGTCTTGAACTTCCCAGTATGAGTTAGTGGGAGGAGAGTGGGAGAACACCCCTTAAACGACAAGTCCCCATGCCCTACTCCCCTCCCCCCAGCCTCTGGCAACCACCATCCTACTTTTTGTCTCTATGAATTGGACTATTCCATGTATCTCATGGTAAGTGGAATCTTATAATATTTGTCCTTTTGTGTCTGGCTCATTTTACTTAACCTAATGCCTTCAAGGTTCATCTGTGTTGTAGTGTCTGTCAGAATTGCCTTCTTTTTTTTTTTTTAATTCAGATTGATTGAGGTACAATTTGTATATAGTAACATTCACTCTTCTGAGGTTTATAGTTCAGTGGGTTTGACAAATAGCCACAGTTCTGGAACTGCCACCATAAATCAAGATGTAGAACATATCCATTACCTCAGAAAGTCCCACTGTGTTCAAATGGCAAACAGACACATGAAAAGATGCTCAATATCACAGTCATCAGGAAAACGCCGATCAAAAACCACAAGGAGCTATCATTAGGATGGCTATTATCAAAAAGAATTTCGTTTTTTGAGGATGAATAATATTTCATTGTTTATACTATTTGTAATTTTTAAAAAAGATTTTACTTATTTATTTGAGAGAGGGAGAACGAGGTGGAGGCGGGTAGAGGGAGAGGGAGAAGCAGACTCCCCACTGACCAGGGAGCCTGATGCAGGGCTCGATCCCAGGACCCTGAGATCATGATCTGGGCAGAAGGCAGACTTAACTGACTGAGCCACCCAGGCCCCCTCCTATTTGTAACTTTTAAGAGTTCAGAGAGAGCTCCATTTGGAAATGCCAAAAGGCTACAGGTGGACTGATGTCCCGTTTTCAAAATGAGGAGAGCATATTAGTTTTCGTGGCGCAGCAAGCAACCTCAAAATCTCAGTGGCTCGCAACACCATTTATTTTTGTCACTCCCAGATGTGCAGGCCTGCCGGGGCAGCTCTGCTTCAGGCTGTCGGTCTGGTTGCAGTCAGCTCTTCAACTCTCTGTGGACCAGCAGATCCTGGCATAGGCGATTTTCATGGTGAAAGGCAGGAGCACCTAAGGAGTGAATGGACAATTAATGCCTCTTAGGACCAGGGCCTGAGCAATCCACAGTCCCGTCTGCTTGTCCTCCTCTCAGTGGCTAGACCTACAACATGGCCACGCCCAGCATCACTAACTCCAGGAATCTTCCCACTGCCAGCGCTGGTGGGAATCGGGCAACATCACACAGCAAAAGACAAGGATGCGTTACGCTAATACAGGCGAGCGAAGAATTAGTAGCAGTAACCCACTCCATCACAGAGTTGATTATGGAAAATATAGAGTAACCTCGACGTGGCTCTCTAGTAAATTCCGGAAGGAATTCTTAAATGGATGGTTCACAAGGACGGTACTTGGATAGGAAAGCAATGTTTACGAGGAGCCAGCCCAACGTCATTAAGAATAAGTCAGCTCAGGGGCGCCTGGGTGCCTCAGTCATTAAGCATCTGCCTTCAGCTCCGGTCATGATTCTGGATCAAGCCCTGCGTGGGGCTCCACACTCAGCGGGGAGCCTGCTTCTCCCTCTCCCACTCCCCCTGCTTGTGTTCGCTCTCTGTCTCTTTCTCTGTCAAATAAATAAATGTCAAAAAATCTAGGAAAAAAATAGATAACAGTTTAAAAAAGAAGAAGAAGAAGAAGTCAGGTCAGGGGCACCTGGGTGGCTCAGTCAGTTAAGCATCTGCCTTCGGCTCAGGTCATGATCCTGGGGTCCTGGGATCAAGCCCTGCATGGGGCTCTGTGCTCAGTGGGGAGTCTGCTTCTCCCTCTGCCCTCCCCACACACTTATACTCTCTCTCAAATAAAAAATTAAATCTTATACTTATACTCTTATACTCTCTTATTATACTCTTATACTCTCTCTCAAATAAAAAATTAAATCTGTAAAAAAAAAAGAGGGGCGCCTGGGTGGCTCAGTGGGTTAAAGCCTCTGCTTTCGGCTCAGGTCATGATCTCAGGGTCCTGGGATCGAGCCCTGCATCGGGCTCTCTGCTCAGCAGGGAGCCTGCTTCCCCCTCTCTCTCTGCCTGCCTCTCTGCCTACTTGTGATCTCTCTCTCTCTCTCTCTCTTTCTGTCAAATAAATAAATAAATAAAATCTTAAAAAAAAAGAAGAAAGAAAGAAAGAAAGAGTCAGGTCAATCTGATTGCATATCTTTTTTCTTGGATTTGCTGTATTAGCTAAACAAGGGAATATGACAGTTATACTTTATTTGGATTTTAGAAAGGCACTTAAATTATTTATATATTATTTTTGAGGACAAAATGGAGAAATAAAGATCATATAACAGTACAGTTAGATAAAGATACAAATGTGTATTTGTACAACTACTCTCAAATACTTTTTGATTTAAGTCATGTGTCATTTTGGAAGGGAATCTTTTACAGCATGTTACAGACCTAAAGTTTTGTCCTGATCGCCATTTTGTATCAGTGATTTGTGTGAGGACAGAGGTGTGAGGGAAGCAAGCACAGACTGGAATTACAGATAAAAACCAAAAGCTTGAAATTTAACAGAAATAAATATCAATGATTCTACTTAGACATTTAAAAAAACGCCAAGCAAACAAAAATCAAATACTGGATGAAGAACCCCATGAGAATGACATGAGCAAATCAAGAAAAGTTTAAAATTCTACTTGAGGGGCTCCTGGGTGGCTCAGTCATTAAGTGTCTGCCTTCAGCTCAGGTCATGATTCCGGGGTCCTGGGATCGAACCCTGCATCGGGCTCCCTGCTCAGCGGGAAGCCTCCTTCTCCCTCTCCCACTGCCCCTGCTTGTGTTCCCTCTCTCACTGGGTCCCTCTCTGTCAAATAAATAAATAAAATCTTAAGAAAAAAAATAAAATTCTACTTGAGATCATAAAGGAAGACTTGATCAAAGGGAAAGGTAAATTGTGCACAGGAAGACTCAAGTATTCTAAAGATGTCAATACTCTCTCAATTGATATATATTTTAATAAATGGGTTTGACTCATTCATATTTTGGGGAACGACTGATATATTCGGAATTCTTTCTCCTGATTATTTTAATTAGGAAGGAGGATGTGGGGGCTTCCTGGGTACTGGCAATGTTCTATTTGTGATTTGGATGGTGAGGTGTAAAGGAAAAACTCCCTTGTGTTTCTCCTTTACCTTCAGGCAAGTACCACACTTCACTGCACTTCTGACACCAGATATGTGGGGTGTGCACACATCAAGCAATTCTCTAACACTAGCTGCGTGTCCTAGAATTTAACTCAATTCTGATACTATTTACTTGGAGATAACATAACGTCAGATCCTACAGGTTAGGGTTCAGTCCCACACGATGCCCCCTACCCTTCAGATGCCAATCACAAGTCCCAGATTGTCACCTGTACCTCTCTACAACTGGCTATAAATCAAGGTTCCCAACATTCCTTCCCTGGGTTTCATACCACTCAGAACATTCCAAGGGATTTAGGAGCTCTGTGTCAGGAACTGGGATCAGAGACCAAATATTAGAACAAAAGATGCTCCTAGTGCTCTAAGTACTTAGGAAATTATAATAAGAATTTTAGGAGGTCTGTGCAAGGAGCTGGGGCAGAGACCAATATATATATTTTCTATTATTCTACACGTTGCATTATAATAATGCTTTATGTTTTACACTTGTTTTATGCTTTTCCAATCACAACTTCTTTTCTCTCCTCAGATGCAGCCACCATCTACGCTTTTATCAATTCCTAGTACTTAGTTTGTATATCTGAGCAAAATTTAATTCTGCCTATTTTTGAACTTCAGGGATAAAATAGTATATAAGCTTTTATGTCTGGTTGCTCAAAATTGTTTTTAAGATTCATCCATGTTGTGGTTCACCTTTATTACTCTTGAGCATTTCATCGGCCAAATATAATGCAGTGTATTTTCAGTTTTACTGTTGGTTACTTTGGCGTGTCTAGCTTTTGAATATTAACAAAGCTACTATGAACCTTCTTGTGTACGTGTTTGTGCAAATGTGCTTGAGTTTCTCTTGCACATATACTTAGGAGTTCCAGTGTGAAGACGTAGGGTATAAGAATCTTCAACTTAAAAAAAAAAAAGAATCTTCAACTTTAGGGGCGCCTGGGTGGCCCAGTGGGTTGAGGTCTCTGCCTTTGGCTTGAGTCATGGTCTCAGGGTCCTGGAATCGAGCCCCACATCGGGCTCTCTGCTCAGCGGGGAGCCTGCTTCCCCCCCCCACCCCTGCCTGCCTCTCTGCCTACTTGTGATCTCTCTCTCTCTGTCAAATAAATAAAAATCTTAAAAAAAAAAAGAATCTTCAACTTTAGTAGATAATACCAAACTGTTTTTCAAAGGGACTGTAACAGTACTCTGAAAAGCATTCAAGCATTCTTGTTCCTTCACATCATTTCTGACTCTTGGTATCGTCAGACTTGTAAACGTTAGCCAATACGATAGGTGTGATTGTCTTTACAGTTGTCACACGTATTATTTTTAAAAACTTTCAAAATAATCAGCCTATGTTTTCCCCTGGGTCAGGACAAGAACAGTAATATATTTTTACTTTCTACCACTCCCCTGCTGCCCCAGCAACCTTACACACGCCCTCCCATGTTGTTATCAGCTAGGATCTTAGACAATTATTTCGTAAATAATATCTTCATAAGTGGTACCTACTATATATTTTACTTTTTGTCTGTGCATCATTGTTTCTTCCATCCCCTTACTTCTTTCTGGGCTCCCTTTCCTTCTTAATGGAAAACAATCTTTGGTAGTTCTTTCAGGGAGGGTCTGTGGGTGGAAAACTTTTTGAGTATTGAAATGTCTTCATTTCATGAAAATAATACATAATACTATCAGGTGCGATTTCATATCACAGAAAAAAAAGATGGATTACTTAACGAATGATGATTCAAAATTAGATCCCTACTTCACACCTTACAGTTAAATAATTTTCAAATGGCTCCAAGATTGAAGTGTGCAGAAGGATGGGAGCAGGTTGGCTTTGCCTGAGCCAGCTAGTGGCCCAGTGGCCCACATGACCGTGAGGAAGAGGGAGCTCTAATACACAATTTATTTATTTACTTACTTACTTATTTATTATTATTATTTTTTAAAGATTTTATTAATTTATTTGACAGAGAGAGAGAGATCACAAGTAGGCAGAGAGGCACGCAAAGAGAGAAGGGGAAGCAGGCTCCCCGCTGAGCAGAGAGCCCGATGCGGGGCTCGATCCCAGGACCCTGAGATCATGACCCGAGCCGAAGGCAGAGGCTTTAACCCACTGAGCCACCCAGGTGCCTCTCTATACACAATTTGAAATCGTTTGTGTTTCTGCAACGTAAATACCTTTACTTACCCCAGCCCCTGCTATATGAACCAAGGCCTTTACGATCAGACTATGTTTGTATCTTGTCTTTTTCTTGGTAGGAGAAGGGTGAAGGAAAGCAAAGAGATGGGTTAAGTTCCCTATCAGGCGCATCCGGTATGGAATAGTGTGAAGTTCATAAACTCAAGTAATTCATCAGAAGAAAGGAATTAGAACCAGAGGTGACCATGAAAACATTCTTCTGGGAATTTGCAAAAATTTGGAGTGAAAGCTTAGACTTTCTTTTTTTTCCCTCTCTCTCTTCCTCCCTTCTTTTTTTGAGCTTAGACTTCCTGCAGGTGGTGGAGCCGGTGTTTGAAAAAGCCTCCTCTACCTCATAAGAGGCAGGGCCACCTCGGCGGCTAAGGAATCCCGTGACTGTGTTGTTCGTTTTTCGCGCTCCTGAAGCTACATTGCCCAGACTTCAAGAGCGTCATCTCTAGTTTCTACTGTTGCAAGCCAAGCTCCCTTCCTCGGTCCCCTTCAGTCGGTGCCCTTTGAGCCTAAGTAGTTATAATCCTTCCAGTCTATTTTCATATGACACTCGCTCCATCTCAAGCATTTTTTTTTAAAGATTTCATTTATATATTTGACACAGAGAGAGATCACAAGTAGGCAGAGAGGCAGGCAGAGAGAGAGGGGAAGCAAGCTCCCCGCTGAGCAGAGAGCCCGATGTGGGGCTCAATCCCAGGACCCTGAGATCATGACCTGAGCTGAAGGCAGAGGCTTTAACCCACTGAGCCACCCAGCCGTCCCGTATATCAATGCTCTTATTCAGAGTACAGCTTTATGCCAGTAAGGCTTAGTAATTGGACTGATGATATCAAGACAATAAAGATAAAGAAATGCTGGGGCACCTGGATGGATCGTTCGGAAGAGCATGTGACTCTTGATCTCAGGGTCATGGGTTCAGGCCCCACGTTGGGTGTAGAGATTACTAAATAAATAAATAAACTTTTAAAAAAAGATAAAGACATGCACTTCTTTTGCGAAGGACTATTTGATTTAGCACTGTACCTGAGAAAAGAATTACCGAACCCTGAATATTCCTTATTTCTCAGTGGGTGATCTGGCAACCGTCCAAACACACACAAAACTGGGAACCCCTTTAAGCCTTTCTAGTTGTCAGTTTTCCTTCAAACATTCAAACAGGCCAGCAACCCAAGGAACTCCGTTTCTCTCCTCTGAGCAAACTGCACCGAGAACTTCAGCGGTTACTGCCCCGAGGCTCTTGACGTTACAGAAGACTTCCTCTGTAAGCCAAGAAACAGATCTTTAGAGAGAGCCAATCTCATTAAATTGCCTCCGGGCTGGAGTGCTTCAGTCAGTGAGAGAGACACCTGACCCAGGAGCGGCTTCCAGCTCTCCTGCTGGCTCCCGCCGCCCTCGTTGCATTCTCTGCTGTCATCACTCGGGTTGAATTCTCGTTCCAGAGAGCAACACTGAAGAACTTCCAGGGCTCCACTAATGCATGTGGTTTTCAGACTTAGGGAACTGGGGCGATCCTCTTACGGTAGGATGGAATAAAATCACTATTTCGACACAGGAAAAAAGCAAAGGAATTAGGGCGGTGAAAATACCCTGTATGAGATGATCACGATGTTGCAGATCTATCATAGATCGGTATAATCCCTAACTCAGGAAATGAGCGGGTGAGCCCTGGCCCCTGCTGGGTCCTTGGGGGTCCTTGGGGGTCCTTGAGTGGGCGGGCGGGGTGGTTAGACAAATGCAGAGCACAGTTCCTGGCTGGTTGGTCAACACCGTTACTGAACAAACTCAGATAAACTCATGGCGAGAGAAGCCGATAAGACAGAAGAGTCTGGAAAAGAGAAAGGGAGACATTTATTTTGGGTTCTGGCAGCTGGCGGAGGTAGCAGGCTCAAGTCTTAACATCCGACCTCTCTGCAGGCAAGACGGACACCCAGAGCTGTAGAAAGAAAGGTTCAGGGGTTCCGTGCAAGAAAGCAAGCAGAGAGCACATGGTCATAGGTGAGGGGCGGTGTGTGTTTAGCTCCTAATCATGGGCAGGGAAGGGGATAGGTGGGATGTGGTTTTCTAGGCATTCGGTGCCTATCAGGGCTTTTCTAGTCTGGTGGTTGGAATGTTCCAGTCATTGTCAATGCCTGCAGAAAGTGTGATAAAAAATAAGAACAACAAGTTGCAGCTAGAGCATGAGTTAAGCGGTCCTATTTTTGGTTTTAACTGTTAGGATCTGTAGAACAACGGAGCTCACTGGCAATGCTGGATACATGTCATTAGACATTTGTCCAAACCCATAGGAAGAGTGGACCCTAAGGTAGACCACGGGTTTTGGGGGATTATGATGAGTCAAGGTGGGTTTATCGGTTGTAACAAATGTACTACTATGGGGGACGGGGCAGGGATGTTTGTAGTGTGGAGCCTGTGCGCATGTAAGATAGTGGCTACATGGGAATTTCCTCTATCGTGCTCTCAATTTTGCTGTGAATATAAAACTGCTCTAAAAAAATAAGGTCTTTACAAAGAAAGCCTAACAAAATTATAATAATCTGAACATACTCCGTGCTGGTTTGAATACACCAAGGGGAGTGTCGGCTGCCCCCTATTGGAGCCAATGGAAGAGAGGCATCAGAACGAAGGTAACTGGGGCACCTTCCCTCATGACAGGAGGCAGAAAAATCCAACCTGTGACTCTTAAGAATGAAATGCTAAGGAAATAGTCTCGCGTTCCGTCAGTCCCCTGGCAGGTGTCTCCCAGGCTATGGCACCCCAGTGAGGGCTTCCAAGCTGCCCAAACAACTTAGTGCAGCACAACAAACTCCGAGATTAGAACAGTGGTTCTCAGAACCAAGGTGCATGGGAATCACCAGGAAGGTTTCACAGACTGTGGCTGCATTCCCTTCCCCCTGCCCCCTCCACCCTCCCACCCCCCCTCCCCCATCCACACTCCAGGGTTTCCGATGCTGCAGGTCTGGGGCTTAGGCCCGGACATTGCATTTCCAATGGATTTCCAAGGGCTGCTGCTGCTGGTCCAGGAACCACACTGGAGAACCACAGGCGTACTTGATGTAGTCTTGCCTCTTCGACAGGAGTTCCCCGATTAAACAAGAAAAAACCCAAATCCTTGTATTGGATAATCATATATTTTACTCATATAAAATCTTTTCCTATACATTAGTAAAGACAATGTTTTTAGGGGCAAAACCAGTCTAAATATGTTTGCTGCGTGGAGAACAGTGACATTGGGCTACGGCGATGAATGACATGATTATGAGACAAATTTAGCTAGGAAAGGAAAGAGGGAATAAGGAACAATAATTAGTTTCAGGAATGGGAAATCATGTGAACAATTTAAAATCTGCACTGCAGTCAAAATGTTCTGTGACTGTTTCATACCTTTTATTTTTTTCCTCCAAACTTAGCTATCCAATTACGCGACTAATGGCAGCTGAATGAGAGGTCTTGTTGAGATTATTAAGGCCAAGATGTGAAGTTTTGAGGCCTTTGTTCAATCACTTTTGTGGGAACTCAGCGCCCTATTTCTACTCACCAGAGCTGGAGGCTCCAATCCAATTTCCCTGCTCCCCATTCCTCCTCCCCGCCCCTCACCGTGGCCTCCTGGGCTGCCCCCTGAACAATGACCACATTGTCACACCTCTCTTGGCTACTGAAGGAAGCCACCAAGTGAAAGTTTTCAAACCTCCCCTTCTAATCTCCGTCCTCCTTCAGCTGGCCCCGCTGCCACCCGGAGCTCCCAGGCTGAGCCCTCTTGTCCATTGGCAGCATCTCGCCTCGTGCTCTGCCTGTAGTAACGCCTGTATGCAGTGATTACTTGACTTTGCACCAAATGGCACGGCTCAATTTGAAGATCACTAGAAAACGCTATAAAAAATCAAATTACAGCTCCAAACAGAGGGTCTGATAGACACAGTCCCATAGAAAGAGCAGTCTTTTCTGGGAAATTCATGGGGCCGTGGTGTCATTCCATGGATGAAGCTCGATTGGAAAATATCCAGAGCGATAAATAAAGAACAAAGAGGGGAAAGCCAGCAGCTGAGGTGGAGAGGAGCCCCGCTCGAAGCTTATGCATCCCCAGGGGCGCATTCTGGCCTGCCCGAAGGCCCAGGCAAGTGGTCCCATGAGGTCGGGGAAATAAAAACAAAGGTAAATGGGTTCCCTAAATGTAACTGCAGCCCAGCAGCCCACCCAGGTAACAAGAATGGCACCTTACCTCCGTGGAAAGTGCGGTAAAAGCAGATTTCAAATTTTAGCTGGAAATTAGAATGAACTCCTTCAGGGATATCGGTGTGGCAATCCAGAGTTCTGGTTTCCTTTCTACCTCTCAAATACCATGCCTGTGACTCCCTGCAGGGAGCCCAGTGGAGATCAGAAATAAAGAATTGTAATATACTCCTAATAAATGAAACCGTAATGAGAAGCAGCCTTGGTGTGTAGGATTACAGCAGTGAAATGCCAGGCCCCCAGACTTGCTCGCTGCCATGTCTCAGAGCCTTCATGGAGCTGGTACATCCATTCTTAGGGATGCGCTGGGCTAAGGCACGCTATTCAGAAGGCCACTATTAATTGTTGGTCACGCTGATCTGCAAGAACCAACTGCTTCGGAGCAGAGAGGCTAAGCAACATAGTAATGAGACACTTTCACCACTTCCTGAGGTAAGAGGCTGGGGAAATTAAATATCTTACCCAAGATCCAGTAGCTCTAAGTGGCAGAGCTCCGACCCGAACCAAGGTCTTCTGTCTTCCCATCCCATCTGTGGTCCACACCAGACCACTGTCATGTAGCAAAGAGAATTTTGATACAGAAAAAAAAAAAAAGAGACAAGAGAAAGGAGTTGATCCTTGGGTTCACAGTTAATGAAGAGGATCAGAATCAAGTCCTTCCAAGAGCAAATGGGCTGAAGATACTGGGGACAGAGCAGGTGAATGAGAGAGCACAAGAAAGAAGAAACAGAACGGAAAAGAAGACACAGAGGGTAGGAAGGCAAGGGGGAGAAACAATGAAGATGATGAATAAAATTAATAACAAATGTATATATGTTTGCTTTGTGACAGATACATTTACATTTCATAGTCCTGGGACGTAGGTGGTCAATTATTGTCATCATTTCGCAAATGAGGAAATCAAAACACAGGGAGGGCTTGTCCCAAGTCACGTGGCTTGGTCACACTGCCAGTAAATAGTAGAGGTTGGATTTGAACTTGCAGATCTTGGTTCCACTCTCTGTACATCTAACCTCTAGACTACACCAGCTCTCCTGGTGAGTAAGTCATCTCCGAGAAGACCACAGATGTGGAAAGAACACTCAGGTGTATGAGATCCAGGTAAAGACGGTGCAGGTAGAACTGAGCATCAAAGAGTAACAGTAGAGGACAAGTTCAGTTAGTGGAAGAGCAGAGTGAGGCCTCGCCTTAACCAAGGCTTGGAGCAAGTGTGTCAGAATGGAAGGAGTGTGAGTTTGGAACCTGCCCTGCCTCACATGAGCTGGGTCATCTTGAACTAATCACATGACATCTTCAGTTCTTCATCCAAGTAATAGAATCAGTAGTACCTCTTGATGAGGAATCCAACACGATCCTTATAATCCTGGACAAGTAGTAATTAAACAATACTACTCTGTTGCTACCCCTAAGGGTATCCCTAGGGATATTTAACTGTGTTTCTCAGAAAGCATCACAGAATTGAGTAATTAGGAATCAGGTTTTAGATCCCTTCCAACCCAGAAAATTATTCTTCTCCCCAAGAGAGATTTAAAACACTCATTCTATTGCTGGCACATATGGAAAAATGGGGGCCCTGCAGAGAGGTAGGAGCTAGCAGAGAACATGAGAACACAAACTATCCATATTAGACAGAGAGACACTACTTTATCACAGGCAGCCATGTTCTCCCAGAAGGTATTGGTGAGAACAGTTTTTATAGAAACCACTTGGGAAGGGCTGAGCTTAAAGGGAAGTTTACTCATATGTTTTGGTGGGAAACTTACTACTGAGGGCTCAGCCTAAAGCATGAAATGGGTATCTCAATATAGCAGTTGAGTAGACACACATAGTGTCAAACATGGTGGAGAGCCCCAGACTGGACCCAACAGGACATGGTCTTGGCTACACTGATCAAGGCTTATCAACATTCCTTGGGAGAAAGAGCTGGAGGGTGGTAGAGAACTCATGGTTCCCTTCACAGTCGCCTTGATGTAGCCATATCAAAATCTATATATTAATCTATCCATAAATATATGCTCTTCAAAGAGTATGATGCTCAGTCCTCAAGTTCAAGAAACCAGCCAGGAATGTTGTTTGTAGCTGTCTAGACTTGGTGAACCCTACTACAGTCACAGTTCTGTGCCTAGAATGGATAAAACAGACAAATGGAACCCCTTAAAAATCCTACATTGGTAAGATTTTTTTACTTAATGGTATTAAATAGCATCAGAATATCATATGCAAAATTATAATAGTGTTTTGTCCAGAATAGGTACTTTCTACAAGTAAATCAGGCAGCATTATTTCTTAAGTACCCTAAGTCTATAGATGGTGTATCTGACTGGCCAGAGATTACAAAGGGAAACTGGATAGACTGACCATAGCAGATCACATATCTTCAGAGTTATCAATGGCTTGCTAGGGTGGTCAAAAGGGAGATCCCAGGGAAATCCATCAAGGATGACGTTGTGTCAAGGAAGTGCTGTCAGAAGGCTATGAATTGATGGAAAAAGAAGGATAAGAGAATGGGATGGCAGAGGCAGGAGGGAGAATGAAACCCTACTGTCGTGTGAGCTAGATAAGAAAGAGATGGCATTGGAGAAGTCGTTAGAACACGTGGTTGGAGGATGTGGTCAGGGGTGGTCAGGTGATACACTGAGAAGAGGCTTCCAACAGGATCGGGAATAATCCGTGCCTAAGTGGAATAGGGAGATGGGCTTCCTGCGAAGTCTGTGATATGCCAGAGAACGACAAACATTTCCTTGGGAGAAAGGTGCGCGAGTCAGAGGAGGAGAAGAGCAAGGACTTCCAGAAGACTCTGCAGTACGACAAGAGCAGTGTCTCTGGCTATAGGAAAGCCAAGCATGCATTGTGACCAGATGACATCACAGGAAAAGAGAGCCGTGTGTGTGTGTGTGTGTGTGTGTGTGTGAGAGAGAGAGAGAGAGAGAGAGAGAGAGAGAGAAAGATGGATGTTCCTACTAGATGTTCTGGGTGCAGGGAGGACATTGGGTTTTCACACTGGAGGTCCAGTGCCCAGTCGGGTAGGTTTGGCCATAATAACCAAGACAGACAAACACAGATAAAGGAGAAACAGCAATACAAAGTAGGATTGAATCCAGTAAGTGGTACAAGGAGGGTGAGGCCAAAAGAAGTATTCAGAACAAGTGGCAAGAGGACGCAGTGTGTGACCTGGATTTTGAAGGAAGGGTCAGGAAACGGACAAAGAAAACACATCACTTTGCTTAATGTTCCAATTCTCCAAGTCAGTGGGTCTCAAATTTGAACGTGCGCTAGAATCACTAGCAGGACTTGTTAACCACAGATTTCTGAGCTCCAACCGCAGAATGTCGGATTTAGTAGATCTGGGATGGGGTCTGAGAACTTGCCCTTCTGGCACATTCCCAGATGGCAATGTCATCGCTGGGCTGGGACTACACTTTGAGGACCACCGATCTAGAACAATGGTGAGCAAGTTTGAAGTTGTATTTTGCAAACCTGGCACGCTAGTGCCCATCAAAAGGACCAGAATTAGGCTTGGTCAGGGGCAGGAATAAGAAAAGGTCACAAACCAGGATAGTGTTGGGGGAGGAAGGAGCCAAGGGATGGATCCAAACTCCAAACTAACTCAAGAAGCAGAGGGAGGAGGACCAGAAGGGTCTGCCTCTCAGTCAACCTGGAAGACCGGGCAGATACAGAGGGTCTGCGTACATGTTCAAAATCAAAGGACATTCCAGAAAGGGCCCCTGAAACCAGAGAGTTTCTCCTTTGCCTTGTCACAGGAATCCGAAATGCCAATATTAGGGTTCCATTTAAAACAACAACAGATCCTCCAGGCACCTCCCTCTGAACTTGTAATGAATTCAACCAGAGTAGATTAGTTAGAGTCTGAATCTTTGTCCAACCCCAATTCTGCCGTGTGCTGTCAGCTTCCGTTTCCCCTCCGCCTCGCACCCTCGCTGTGAGGGTCGGAGCTCCTGACATAAGGGAAGGCCCTGGAAGCTGACACTACTTCTACTTCTACTTCTTGCCCCCCCTACCCCCACCTCTGCACAGCCCACCCGTCCCCCCACAATGGGAGCAGTGGTTTACACATAATAGATGATTTTAAATAGTTAACCGTTGTTAAATATTAATAGTTGTTGAATTAAACATAGACACACGGAACTCCTCTTCATAAGACAGTCTGGTTTTAAACTATTGATTCTAGGTGCCCATCCATGCTGTACGGACTCATGTGTAGCAGGCTGAACTTGGAAGTTGCAACTTGGCTTCTGGGCTCGGCTGTGACACCGAGAAGCTGGGGAGCCCTTGCCTCTCTCAGGTTACTTGATCCCCCACCAGTGAACTGGAGACACCTGATTGGCTTATCTCATTGGATCAAGTGAGATGGATGACATGCTCTAGGGAATGCTGTGGACACAATGGGCTTCTTTAGAAGGGACCGTTCTCCATTGTTCCCTTAGGCGTGAATCCTCGGCTGTGTAGCTTTGATCCAGCCACTGGAAGACAAACACAGAAGATGGAGATACGCCTGCCCTGTCCTTGAGAAAGGGCATCAGCTCACTTTAAAGCCCTTCAGGGAAACATTTAGCCTGCAGGTGAACCGAGGTCAGGCCATAGATCGCTGCTATCTGATGATAAAATGAATAGACTCACATCAAAGGGGGAGAAGAGGTCATGCAACATTGAGCTCATCGCCCAACAGCAGCACTTGCTATGAGGATCCTTTCAGAATGAGGCAAATTATTAGCTCTTAAGAGGTTTAAAGTGCCACTCCAGTTAAACCACATCTTCCTTGGGTTAGAAGCATGGTGCTGATTTTTCAGACTAAAAATATACAGACCTCATATTTATCACTGTTTAATTTTATTAAATTTTGTCCTTTGGGAAATATACACAAATATGGGCTTGTTGCAAGGACAACTAAATTTTATTGGTGACAGTTTGGGGACAGGAGCAGGCTGAAGCAGGAGCCAAGAGCGATGTCTCCAGAACTCTGTCTCTAGGTGGTGATGCTACAGACGGTTTTGAATGGATGCTTTTGGGTGTGCATAGTGTCCAGTACTTTGTAGAATCCCAGGTGCACCACCTGGTGTGTAATCCCATTTTCCAGTCTGGAATCCCTCCTAAGGAGGACATGAGGCCAGGGTTTCCATGCAGGTCCCATGATTACCTCTTCCTCTACTCTCAATGCCCACGAGCCATGACTTCCACCATCTGAATTGACATCAAACTCAGGCTCTTTCTAGTCTTCTGGAACAACTCTCTTTCTTCGAGGTCCTCAGAAGTTATGATCTGGGCTGATCCATTTACCTATGGGCCCTTTCCCTCCCCCCCGATGAAGCTTACCTAGGACGGGAGGCTCAAGGCACTCCAACTAGCTTGTCTCTTTTTCAGACTCGTTCTTCACTCAACTCTGACCGCCTGGTCTCACCCATGTTTGTCCTGCCCTTTGCAGTCCAAGGCTTGTTCTCCTCGAGAGAGAAAACTGAAGCCCATGAGGAAGGAGTTAGGAGTCCATTTGCTTCGCGTCATTGCCAGCATATCATTTTTAGTCTCAGACAGTTTATGGAAATAATTCTGCACTGTTCCTCCTGATACCTGTTTTCTGCAAGAGTTACAGAATTCTGTCAGACTCTCAGAAACCCAGTGAGCCCCAGGCTGGCTGTCTTCAGCTGTCCCTCCGTCCCCTGTATCAGCTCCTACTTCTCCCCCCGGGTGTCACTCCTCTGGTGTCATGTGTCTGCAGGTTTTCTATCCCACTCTTGGGGATCCTGCCTGACACATACTGAAGCTAAAATAACAGAAGGGTTTTGGTAATAGAATGAGAGGCAGGGTAGGAAACATTCTCTTTAGCGTTATAATGTCCAGGAAGTAAGTTGGCAGGGGGCTACCTTCGGCAGGATGAAAGATGTGATCACATATACCCCTATCTCTCCCTGAGGCTAGAACATGAGGAGGGTCCATCACCTCTCCCTTCTCCTTCTCCCCTCTTGCACCTAGCCGTGAGATTGGATGAGGGGGGGATTCACAGCTGACACTGGACGCCTACACTAGAAGACGCGGGGCTCCAGGGTGGCCTGGGATGCATGGGGACTATAGGAGGAACAAAGGAATTAAAAATAGCTCAGAGACTATAGGAAAGGAGCTAAGAGAGAAACAGGACTCCAAGACCAGATGTTTCTCTGTCTTCTGCAAGGCAGTGGCCATTTGGGGCACCTGGGAGTCTGGAGAAAAGACCCTGAATTGATTGAACAGTCTGGGCGGTCAAGTTGAACAGACTGAGTAATTCACTCCCTAAATCCCACAATCCTGGGAATGCTGCCTGTTGTAATAGGACACTGAAACAAGGGGTAGATATGCCTGACTGGTTCAGAACAGGGCTCCTTGGCGATGGGTATACCATCCCAACTTCCACCACCCCAAGCCAATTAAAGACCTTAAATGGGGCCGTGAAATAATTAGATTTTCACTTTATTTTAATTTTATTTTTATTATTAAAGATTTTATTTATTCATTTGAAAGAGAGAGAAAGAGACAGCAGGGAAGGAGCAGAGGGAGAGGGACAAGCAGACTCCCTGCAGAGTGTGGAGCCTAATGCAGGGCTCGATCCCAGGATCCCAAGATCATGACCTGAGCAGAAACCAAGAGTAGGACACTCAACTGACTGAGCAACCCAGGCGCCCAAGAATGCAAACGAAGAGTGCCAAAAATAGACTGAAAGGGGTCAAGAGAGCATGAGGAGAGATGAGCTGGAGTCTGTTGTAACACTACAGATCAGGAATGGGGGGTGGGGGGGGGCGCGGCAGTGGTGATGAAGAGAAGTAGGGAAACTTGAAAGCCAGGTAGGAGGTTAACACTCCGGACACATGGATTAACTGAATAGAGGGTAAGGGAGCTGTGCAAAATGGCATGAGGAGATGCCCCTTGCAGATGCAGGATGATGGAGGGGAACGAGAAATCGGGGGTGTGTTTTGGAAATATTGCATTTGAGAGAGCGTGAAAACAACCATGCACTTCATGTGACAGCCTGAACCTACTGTCAGGATCCATGGTGAAGGCCACCCGAAGTGGGCCTCCGCTTACAGACCAGCTTACACAGTGATCCCAGCAGACCTGGAATTCCTGAGGTGTGTGTCGAAAACCAAAAGAGGAATTTCTGGGAAGGTTGGCAAATGAGTTCATCAAACTATATCAAAGCAAAGCCCTGGCGTACTGCTTAAAAATCCTTTTTGTAATGAGTCCTTGTTTTTGAGATAAAATTCATGATCTCAACATGTACAATACAGTGGTTTCTGGTGTAGACCCAAGGCTGTGCCACCATCACCACTATCTAATTCCAGAACATTCCAACATCCCCAAAAGTAACCCTGCACCCATTAAACAGTCACTCCCTCATTCCTCTTCCCCCATACTTATTTGCTTGCTTCTGAATTTTTGTTGGAAACAAGACATTTTCAGTGTTCTAATGTGCTAACTCTGGAAATCAGATTCTCCACCCTCCTCCAGGTTTGTTTTTGATACTTGTGGTTACTGTTTGTTTAGCAACTTCTCTGAACTGTGTTTTAAAAATATATATTCTTTGTCATGTATGGTCACTGAAGGCTCTGTTTGACTAATAGCCAGCTAGTGATTTGACAGAGATTTCCTGAAATGCCTGGAACCAATACAGAATAATGCCCATGTCTTTGCAGATGGGGTGTGTGTGTGTGTGTGTGTGTGTGTGTTTTGGTGCAAGCCTTCAACACTCAGCTGGGCAGTTTACAACTCTGTCTTAGCCCTTACTTCCTGCTTGTGCAGAGCCTGAAGGTCAGGCAGAGGTGAAAGTTGAGTCTTCTAAGGTCTTTTCTGAGCACATACATTACCCTGGGCATGTGTGTGACCTTCTAGATTCTTAGGAATATGTGGGAGCTCTTCAAAGCCCTTGTTTCTAAAGCACCTCACTCCCATCCTTTCCTCTTGAGCTTTTTGGTATGTCTGTCATGTCCCTCAAGTGTTTCTGACAAATGCCCCTTAGGTCACTGCCACTCCACTCGGGGAGAGGCAAGGCAAAAGCAAGCCCCTAAATTTAAAATTTAGTTTTTCAGGGGCATCTGGCTGGCTCAGTCGGTAGACCATGCGACTCTTAATCTCAGGGTCGTGAGTTCAAGCCCTACCTTGGGTGTGGAGCCTACTTAAAATAAAAAAATATATAATAAAATTTAGTTTTTCAGTCACACTAGCCACATTTCGGGTGTTCAGTTGCTACCTACGGCTCGTGGCTGCTGTATCAGGCAGCATAACTATCACTATAGAAAGTTCTATTGGACAGTGCTATACTGGGGTGTGGAAGACCAACGCAGAATGCACTTAACTGCTTTGAGAAACTTGAAACTTCTTGAACAAAATCATATACTGCAGCCAGGAACCATAAAAGGCTAGCATTAGACGTATGCTCGCTCAGGTCGAGATTAGGTCTTTACACCTTTGTGACATGGACTCCATGAAGGGCTTCCTCAAATTTTGCCTGAGGGATGGAGGTGTCCCCTGGGGGGGAGCTTTCTCTGGGGGTGAAGGTCAGGCAGACAACTGGCTTAGCAACAATGCCTCAACTATGGAAGGGGAGGGTAATTCTGGGTCTCCCAGGAGGCTGTCCCTCAGATTTATCCTCCTGTGTCTCATAAACTCATAGCCAAGCCATAGAGAGAAAGGCTCGGGTGGGTAAAATGAAGACAAACCTTTTAGTCACATCTCGTTGATACACTGGGATACACAGCCGTGGGGAGAACCGGCATCTTAAAAATCTTGAGTCTTCTGGTCCGCAAAGATGGTGTATCCCTCCTTTTATCTGGCACTATTTTGTAATTTTTAGTGTAAAGGCACGGACGTCTTTTGTAAGTTCATTCCTATTTTATGTTTTTATGATATTGTAAATGGTAGGTTTTTACCCATTTTTTCTCCAACTGTTTGCTGCTACTATAGGGAAATATAATTGACTTTTCCCATTAGTCTTGCCTTCTGCAACCTTGCTAAATTAACTCCTACCGTTTCTTGTAGCTTTTATAGATGTTTTTGGATCCTCTGTCGACACAGTCCTATGTGTGGATTGAAAAATGCGTTTGCTTCTAGTCGTGTCTCTGATACTAAAACGGGGAGTTACTGTTTCTATAAGATCATTCTTGGAAATGGAGAAGCTCTATCCTGCTCTGCACCTCGTTCTTTTTGATTTAATAAACACGTCTTGCAAATATTTCCATATTAGTTTAAAGAACTTCCTCTCATTTCCTTTTTTAAAGTTTTACGCTTCTCCATTGGGAAGATGGATCACAGTTTATTTAGCTAGCGCCTTCTGAGCAATCGTGGGCTGTGTCCAATCTTTTACTATCACCAAGTAGGTTGCAATGAGCCCCTCTGACAACCACGGTTTCTTACGTGTAGAAGATGAACTTTAGATAAACTCCTAGATGTGGAATTACCCAAGCAAAGTGTACGTGCATGTGTAATCTTGGCAGATACTGCCTTACCTTCTTCTGCAGCTTGTCCCGCTTGGCGCCCCCTCAACAACATGGGAGTGACTGCCTGAAGCCTCGCTGACAAGGGTTTGTCGAACACTGGGGGATTTTTCACAGAGATCGGTGAGAAATGGTGTCTTGGCATCAGCTGCTTGGGAGTCACGTGGAAACCCAGCCCACAGCTGCGGCTGCTGAGCCTTCCTCTTGATGGGGAGGGGCGTCTCCAGTACTGCTGGGGCTGGGGCTGGCGCCTTCCCCCTGCCATCCCAGAAGGATGCCCTGCTTCAGCAGCAGCCCGCACACACCCTCTCTGACCAGTCGGGAGCCGTGCTCTCTGCCTCCTTGAGCTCCGAGACTCTGCTCAGTCCTGATTGCGCTCACCTCCCTCCTTTTCAACCAGTGGCCAAGACAGAGATGGGGTGGAGTGGAAGCGAAAGATGCCTGAGTGTGTGCCTGTATTTGTGAAGGATTAAGTAGAACCAGCTTGAACTCTCCTTTGGGGCAAAAGGACAATAAAACAGCCCTGTCATTGCCCAAAGGAGACCAGATTTAAACGGTAGACAGAGGACCAAGGTCCTGCACCAAGGATAAGCATATTAAACTATCTCTGGGGAAAAAAAAAGAGCTAATACCACTAAATCAACATCTCTCCGTGCTGGCATCGCCCATTTCCTAACCACTGGAGGCTGCACAGCAGGACTTCCAGGGAAGGAAAGGCAACAATTTGCCCTCGCTTCCTTTCAATCTACAATTGTTTTTCCAGTCTGCTGCGTTTGCAAGTGCAGAGTCCGTAAGAGAATTTCCTTACATCTCTTATTTCCTTGCCCCTCAACCAACCTCCTCCCAGAAAGCACCGTTCGGGTGTCTTATAAGTGCCTTCCCGGCCCCAGGACCCGCCTACCGTTGCTCGTGTGGCATTTGCCATTTCTCCTGTCCCGGGCTGCACGCACACCTGCCTGACGCTCCTGGGGCTGCCCCAGCGGCTGCTTCGCACCTGCGGCTTGTAGAGTTGATGCCGCGACCCAAAGACTGGCACAGTGCCCCACGCTCCACCCGCAGGAACACAGTGTTAGCCTCAGCCCCATTTCGAAACCCTTTCCAGGGGGCAATCGAGACCCAAGTTACTTCCCGAACCTTGATTTCCACTGTTGCCCTAACAAAGCCTTATCAGAGAAAGCCTAACCCTTTGCTGCCTCCACATCCTGTACTCATTCCTGCTGCCTTGCCTTTGGTCCTGCTGCTTACCCCACCCTGGCCTTTCTGCCTCAATCTGGAACATTCCTCTGTGGACTGCTCAATTCTGTGCCCCCTTTAAGTTCAAGATTCGCTCCACATCCTGAATGAAAGCTTCCCCTGACCTCTAGCCCCAAATCACCACCCCCTTCTTTCAACTTCCAGCACTTTTTTGGGACCTCACCTGTCACTTGTCTCCTACTGCCTTGTGACCTCATCGTTCTGCTGTCAATCGATTTAGCTTCTCCCCTCTCAGGGTGAAAACTGCGAATGGTAGATTACTTTATTACTTTCACTCCTGTGCCTAGAATTTACTATGTACCTAGGAAGGTCCAGTTAACAGCATCCGAGCAAATGAGCAACTAAGTCTTGCTCCTCTTAAGACTTGATGACGACTGTAAGCGAACACAGAGGTCATTGTCACATACGAATTTTGACTCCAAACAAGGCTCTTATGCACTGTTTGCTCTCTTACGGGGCTTTGGAACCAGCACTTGGGGCCCATTTGCTTTTTCACGAACTGTCACCGTTTCGGCGATGGCAGTGCTGGGACGGTGGGGCCGTTCCCACCCACAGCAGCTGTGTTCCGAGTTCAGGTTCAGGCTCGCTCTCCTGGCCTTCTCCTCCCAGAGGTGCTGATAGCCAGCTGCTGCATAGAGCAGCCTTCTTTCCAACACGCCTTGCCCTTCTTAACTGAGGGCTTGCTGCCCGTACCAACCCTAAAGTCCATGATATTTCTAGGACGGTACAGGAATTTAAGGAGTTATTTCAACCAACATTTTGAGGGCCTCCGCTTAACCTTGGCAAGAGATATTCCCTCTGAATGTTCCCGTTTGCCCTCTGTCTTTCCTTTGTACAGACACTATCCCTTACTCTTTCTTTAGACCTAGAGCAGGGATTTTCGGGGCCCAAATAAGAGATTTCCATTCTAAGTGGTAATCTCGGGGCAAGCCATTTGCTGAAATAAATTGAAAGCAGTACTCAGGTTTTAGGATCAGTTCTTTGCCTGCGGATTTTCTCAGTGGCTTGGAGTCAAGAAAAGTGAAATAGGACACAATATCCATTTTAGGCTTTAGCTTCCCCACAGAGTGATAATAATTAACAGTGACTTACATTTATATAGCTTCTCATTGTTTACAAAGTATTTGCATATTGTTAATTTCGTTTGACCCTTTGACCCTCGTGACTACCCTGTGACATGTGCATGGGAAGGTTGACCCCAGGAGGAAGTGGGGAGGACCTCCAGGCTTCGGTGCTGGGCTCCTTCCCCAGGCTGCATGGAGTATCGTGACCCCTCCGACCCATATGTGCCTGTAGACTTAGATTTAAATATAGGATGGTTGACAGCCTAATAATTGTGTTCCTTGTGTGTTATTAAGGGGAGACAGACGTTGTTCTAAAATGAAATCTATCCAGAGGAAAATAACTTCTGTCACTGGTCATGAGTCTCGAGGGCATCATACAGCACAAATAACCTAACCCGAGGCATTAGAGCCTGGACCTGTGGGGGGCAGGTGGGAAGGTGGGCAGGGAATAGGACCACATGCACGTTGGGTAAGCAGCCTCTCCCTGGTACAACTGCAGTGGTACCTCCCGCCTTTCTGTTCTGGGGAGACCAGGCTTCTCCATGGCCAGGCTGGCACGCTGCTGCCATAGATAGAACAAGAGGAGCCACCTGGGTACCATTAATGAGAGGGTCTCGTCTCTCCTCTTGTCAATACGATGTCATATAATGTGGTCTGAGTAGAGGGGGATTAATTGCCCATCTGTCACATATTGTTTTCAATTCACATAAAGGTTTCCAATTTGAGTCTTGCCATGAGGGAGATTTGCTGTCTCTTCCCCGTGTCTCTTGGCCAAAGCGGCTTTGGGCCATATTGGGAGGATGTGCCCCTTCCCGCTGGGCTACATGATTCAGAAGCCTCTTCCTATCTTTGCAGATATGGGCCCAGCAGGGATGAAACAAATATGCAAAGAAAGGAGGAGAATAATATACTTGTGAGTAAACATCGGATTTGCTTCGAGGTTCCCGGCAGCCTGATCTAAGAAGAAAACATAGCAAATTTCCTAGTTTTTTTAAAAAAAAGGTTTTCTGATTGTAAAAATAATAAATGCTAATTTTGAAACATAAAGAAAAATAGAAATTTAAGAAGTTTTCCTATAACTTTGGATTTTTAAAAAATATTTAATTTATTTATTTGTGAGAGCGAGATAGAGCACGAGCGAGGGGTGGGGGTGCAGATGGAGACTAGATCCCAAGACCCTGGGATCATGATCTAAACTGACCGCAGACACTTAACTAAGCCACCCAGATGCCCCTAACTTTGGATATTTTTATTGATTTCTTTCCTGCCTTTTCCTTTGCATATAAATAATGTATATAATAAATTTACAACCTATTTTTTATAGCCTGATTTTTTTAATTGATCCATTATGAACATTATTGCATGCCATTAAAAGAATTCTTTCAAAACTTCCTATGTAGAGGCTGGAGCAGTACTCCATCATGAAGATATACCATAATTTATTTAACAACTTCCTTATTGTTTGGTATTTATGTTGTTGCCAACATTTCTCTACTATAGATAAAGCTGCAGTTATTGCCCTTGGGTCTAAATCTTTGCCAGTATCTCTAATTATTTCCTTTGGATAGATCTCTACAAGTGAAGAATGTAGGTTAAAGCTCAGCAACATTTGGAGGCTCTTGATACATACATGCAGGCAAAAATTTTTGAAAGAACTGTCTATATTCCATGCCTCTTCTCCTCAGCTCACCGACATCTAGCTTTTGCCCCATCAGTAAGTCTGGAATGGCTCTCACTGAGCTCACCAATGAGCTCCTATTGAAAAATTCACGTTTTTCAGTGTCATCTTTCTTTTGGCTTCTTGACAGCATTGTCACTGTCAGCCACTCCCTCTTGGTTCTCCTTTGATTCATTATCACATCTTCCTGGGCTCAGGAATGATTTTGGCTCCAAGTAATAGAATACCCTACTGACAGTGACTGAAATAAATAAGGATTTATTTTTCTTGCACACAGAAGATAATGTATAGCTGCTAATATTGGCTTAGTAGCTCACTGATACCAGGGAGAGCATTCTTAAGATTCTCTTGGCCTTCCTCTCATGCTTAGGCCTCAATATCACAATGTGGCTGCTGTGGCACTAGGCATCACATCTACATTCAAGGCAGGAAGAACAAGGCAACCTCTGCCTCCTTGCAATTTTTTAATTTGGGAAAGGGAGCTCTCTTTAGCTGACTTCCTGTATGTTTCATTAGCCAGAACTGGGTCACATATTGGCCTTTAAGTCAGTCATGATTCATCCTCTGGGGGCCTGAGAGGGTGTTAACCTCCTGAGATCAAGGGATCTCAGCCCCCTATTGGAACAAATCAGTGTTGTTTTGGTAGGACAAAGGGGGATGGCAAGATGTGGAGAAGGGCTTTGCAGGGGCAAGAGAGAGAGAGTTGCTGGAGTTGGTGATTTTAGGTTCTCTTCTAGACCCCCTGCTCACTGGACTTTCTTCCCCAGGAACCTTAACCACAAACACAGACTTCCTATCCACATTGTGATGATTAGTTCAAATTTTATCTCTCCAGTCTAGAGTCCAGCCTCCCCACTGGTCTTTCTCCTTAGATTCCTCGGATAGCAATCCTCCCTGTAAGAGTATTCAGAACCTTCCATCCCAAACCCACTTTTCCATCTGCCATGACCTTTCCCAAACTTGTCCCAATATTAAGTAGTCCAAGAGCTTTCAATTGTGTTTTCACGTCAGAACTTTTTTGTTTTATATGAACTTTACACAGAAAGACATATAAAACAACTTGCCTTGCCTTGTGCTCCGCCTCTTCCTTCACTAAAAAAGTGGGAGCGGGGGCTATATCTTTAGGACACCGAGAAACAGAGTATATCTTGGTGTCAGCCTGGGATTCCCAAAGCAGATCCCAAGACAAAAGTTTCTATGTCACTATTTATTAAGAAGTCCAGTCCTCCCCACCCCCCACCCCACCAAAAAGGAGTACAGTCCTGCCGGACAAGCAGGAGTGAGAAGAGAAAGGGAGCAGGGCAGAGGGAAAGAGAAAATAAGCAAGCACTTTCACCATCCAGCACAACCAATTACCTGATCTTGTTGGATCCTCTTCTGAGGGGCCACGTGGGTTGTTGCATTCTGGAGAAGGTGAAAAGAGTTCATCTGCTGGCTTCTGGAACCCATGGGTGAAAACTTCACGCCATGGGCCTTAACTGCGCTGTCCATTTCACGCAAGGGTGCGCACTGGGTCTCGCAGCATCTCGTAGCCCAGAGGCAACAGGAAAGCCCCAGGCCCGGAAGTGAGGGGCAAAGCATGACTAGGAGGTGAGGAGCTATCCCAGGTCCCTGAGCACAGACAGTCCCTGAGGTGGCCAGCCGAAATCAGGTGAGACCCACAGGGATCCCAGGTGGGGCACAGGAAGTATTTGATAGGGAAGGTGAGCACTCCCATTTTACAGATGAGAAAAATACAACGGAGAGGGGGCAAAAGGCTTGGTCAGCGATGCACAGCCGCTTAGTGGCAGAAAGCACTCTCGGTTCCCGGCTCCGTTATCATACTGTGCTGTCATTACATGGTCTTTTTGGCAGCTCTTCCCTCTTGACGACTCAAGAAAGCCTAATCAAGACTCTGACCCTTCTCGATTGAATTTCCTAAGTGGCTCTGGCGCCAACTTCATCCATCACAGACTGTGTGTGCATCTTAATTAGAACATTATTTTATTTATTTATTTTTTTGGTCAGCCAGGTTTCTTTATAAGTCAGGGGAGAGCAACTCTGTAAAAGCTAAGTGGAAATCTAATATTATCAACCGCATCTGCCAATAATAGGTGGGGGTTCTCCTCCTGTGGGCCAGAATTGGATAGCAGCCATCCCTATTTAATAAAATACTGGTGATAACTGTAAACCAAGACTGATGCACCGACACGTAGAAGAGCGCTTTATAGCGTCACATGTTTTTTTAATATTTCGAAGGGCCTCATGTCCCTTTCTGTGATCGACAGGGTATAAATCAGGCATAACTATAATCATCATAAACAGATTTTCTTCTGGAAGGCAAAACCAAACTGGGAAACAGGTATGAACATTTCATAAATCCACCGCGTGTTTTTCCCAATGCTACCCAGCAATTCGATTCTCAGTGGACGCTGACTGGTTTTCCTACAGTTTAATTCAATTCCAACACTCTCTAGATATGGTATCAGTTCCCTCAGGTTGATGGCTTCGTCCCTCCCTACTTCAGATTTCCACAACCCGGGTTCCATTAATTTGCTGGAGTGGCTCACAGGAACTCAAAGAAACATTTATGTATGCTTATCGGTTTATTACAAAAGATAGAGGCATATCCATATATGTATATATCAGGCATATTTGTATATATACAAATTTGTATTTGTATATATATATTTGTATATATACAGGCATATATACAAAATACAGTTTATTACAAAAGATAGAGGCACCTGGGTGGGTCAGTCGGTTAAGCTGCCAACTCTTGATTTCGGCTCTGGTAAGGATCTCAGCATCGTGAGATCCATCCCCACGCCAGGCTCCGTGTCAGGCTCCGCGCTCAGCGGGGAATCTGCTTCTCTCCCTCTCCCTCTGCCCCTCCCTCCCCTACTTGCCTGTGCGCCCTCTCTCTCTACGATAAATAATCTTGGGGCGCCTGCGTGGCTCAGATGGTTAAGCGTCTGCCTTTGGCTCGGGTCATGATCTCCAGGTCCTCGGATCGAGCGCCATGCCGGGCTCCCAGCTCAGCAGGGAGTCTGCTTCTCCCTCTCCCTCTGCTGTTCCCCCTGCTTGTCCTCTCTCTCTCTCCATCTCTGTCTCTGTAGCTCTCTCAAATGAATAAATAAAATCTTAAAAAAAATCTTTAAAAATATTATTAAGAATATCATAAAGGTTACAGATGAACAGTCAGATGAAGAGATACGTAGAGCTAGGTCCGGAAGGTCCCAACGCAGACGCTTCTGGCCCCGTGGAACTAGAGTTCACCGTCCTCCCGGCAAATGAGCGCGTTCACGAACCACGCAACTCGTCAAATCTTGCCCTTCAAGTATAGTTTCATCTTTCCAGAGGTTGGTAGGTGGGGCTGAAAGTTCCAAACCTCTAACCACTCGGTTTTTCCGGTGCCCAGCTCCACCCTGAGGCTATAGGAGGGGCCCGCCCTAAGTCCTCTCATTAGAATAAACTCAAAGGGGTATCGTTGACATCCCTTATGAATGACAAAAGACACTCTAATCACTCAGGAAATTCCAAGGGTTTGAGGCGTTCTGTGCCGGGAACCAGGGGCCAAGAGCAAATATATTTCTTACTATATCGCACCAAAAAAGTCCTACCGGTAGTTCTATGGAGAAAGACTGTCATTTGTTACCTCATTTCAGATACTAGCCCTTCCCGAGGATGGTCACTCTGCTATCTTAGTCCATTCCAGCTGCTCTAACAGAATACCAGAAACTGCGTGGCTTATAAACAGCAAAACTTAACTTCTCCCAGTTCTCGGAGGGGGCGGGGGGAGGGAGTCCAAGATCAAGGTGCTGACAGATTTGGTATCCCGTGAGGGTCTACTTCCTGGCTCACAGATGCCTGTCTTCTCACTGTGTCCTCACAGGACAGAAGGAGTAAAGGGAGTTCTGTGGGGTCTCTTTTCCCAAGGCAGAAATCCCATTCCTGAGGGCCCCACTCTCCTGACTTCAGCACTTCCCCAAGGCCCCGCCTCCGAATACCTTTATGATATTCTTAATATTTTTAAAGATTTTTTAAAGATTTTATTTATTCATTTGAGAGAGCTACAGAGACAGAGATGGAGAGAGAGGATAAGCAGGGGGAACAGCAGAGGGAGAGGGAGAAGCAGACTCCCTGCTGAGCTGGGAGCCCGCCATGGACATGGCGCTCGATTCGAGGACCTGGAGATCATGACCTGAGCCAAAGGCAGACGCTTAACCATCTGAGCCACCCAGGCGCCCCAATACCAATCTGTTTCAACAGATGAATGGGGGGGGGGATACACAGTATTCCACCTATAGAAACAATATTTCAAAAACATTATATCTAAATACCCTAAGCCAGGTGGCATGGCATTTTCCTGCTCAATGCAGCAACTCCCCACCCACTGTGTCCTCCAGGATCACTGCAGACATCAGCACCTCTGGCCAAGCCACCCAGGGACAGCTGATGGGTATCTACTCAGAGGCAGTAGGGGAAGTGCTGGTACATTTTTTCCCCCCTGAAGAAAAGAAGTCTTAGAGTAACCTGATGACCTTCCTACCCCTTGGGTTCTATGTGGTTATTTTCTTCTTATCCCATCTAGGCCAGCTGTTTCTTTGGGAAAGGTTTCTTCTGTGGGGGTAAAAACAAGGAATAAACTGTTTCTTAATAACGGCATCCATAGGAGAAGAACCCCATGTGAGAGAGGGTGTCTAGATAAAATATCCCAGTTCCTATTCATTCCGCGGGCATTGCGCGGTAATGGACTCCGATATTAAAATGCATATTTCACACCCTCGTCTCACAATTTGGAGGACAGCCATTCACTATGCATGAGCCATTCACTCATGCTCATCACATGGAGAAAATTGCATTTTCCCAGTTGCCAAATGGAAGAGATAAATTATCTCACGTGGACAAGCACATTGCTCCCAAGAGCAGTTTCACAGACCCAAGATCCTGATCTAAAACACCCAGGAGGGAGGCCAGGAGCTTTGCTGGCGTTGTCCTGAGTCAGTCTCTTTATTCAGACCTACCAGACTCTCAGTCTGGTGGGCTTAATGTGGTGGGACGTTTGCCTTTCTGGACAAAATGAGAATCCTTGGGGCTTCTTATTCCTCCTTCCTAGAAAAGATGTTATAAAAATGAATAAATTAACAGAGTATTTCATATTTATGCATACCCGCTGAATTGATAATACTTATTTGTAATGAAAATTAAAGAAGCAAATGTTAAAATGTTCTCTTTGGGAAATGTACACAGGAGAGTTACCACAGATGCACACACATTTGCTTGTTACACACTCCTTATCCTTACCTATTCTTTTAGGTTAATGAAGGTCCAGATAACTGCCCTCTTTAAATCAGTATGTAACCTTAACCTATTACCTGCGTACATATGATTAACAGCATTTCTATCTACCTAATAATTAGAGCTAACATTTATCACCCTGCATATGGCCATCACTGTTCTACCCACTTGATGCATTTTTTGATATGATCCCACAATTAAAAATCTTTGGGTTTTGCCCACGTTACAATTAGCAGTTACATGACTCACACGTTAATGCTTTCAACAGTTATTGAGGGCCTATTACACACCTGGAATTGCCCTAGGCCCTGGAGGCAGAAAAGCGAGGTGAAGCAGAAATAATCATAGGATACAGCGGACCCTATGAAGTGTCAGAGTACGATTCTTGCTCAGAATGCTTTGGGAGTTGGGAGAAGGGAGGGCTCATGGGCAGCTAAAGCCGCTAGTGACCTCATTATACACTATTTAGGTTATCATATTTTTTCTCTGCCTAGAAAGTGGCTCCTCAGCCATTCCACTGGGGCGAATGCATTAAGAGCCACACCTAATCGGTACAGACCACTTTGGATTTGCTGGAAGGAGCCACCTAAACACCAGTTATTACCAGTGTTATGTATGGGTCTGGTGGCTTGTTTCCTTTTCCCTGGCTTCCAAAGTCTGGCTTCCTTCTGTTACTTTTATCCCGGCCCTGCAAGTGAGCACAGGTTCACAGCCCAGGGGGCCCGCTCTGAATGCAAGGCAGGCTCTGGACCTGTGCACGTGCACCCCGCGCCCCCTCGACTCTCGGCCGGGTTCCCTCTCCCACCCATCCGGGTCTCCTTCGGCCAGGCGACGGCGGGCGACGGCACGGCTGCAAACCGGCCACCCGGTCGCCGCCCGTTCGGTCTCCTCTCGCGCCCCCGCCCCTGGCCGCTGCAGCGGCGCGGGGCTGACCAGGCTGGGAGGCCCGGTTTCGGCCGGGGCTCGGCAGGACCCCGCTTCCCGCCGCCCCCTCCCGCCCGGGCAGAGCCCGACGGGCGCCCTCCCCCGAGCAAAAGTGAGGACGGGCTTCTAAGGTGATGGAGGACTCAGGAGAACGTGCGCCCAGGCGGGAAGGCCAGGCTGCCCCGGGACGGCGGCTCGACTCAGAAAACGCGGGCGCCGGGCCCCTCAGGTGAGGCTGTCTCCGCGGGGAGCTGCGTGGGAGAAGGGCCGTCTGGCCGGCGCGCGCCGGGCCGGGAGGCTGGGGAGGCGGGAGCCGGGCGCGCGAGGTAGGCGGCCGCCCCTGGCGGCCCAGGCCGGGCTCCCCCGCGCCCGCCGCCGCAGCAGGTGGGGGCCCGGCGGCCCGGGGGCGGGGCCCGGCTCGGGGCGGAGCCGCGGCGGCGGCGAGCGCGGGGCGGTGCGGGCGGGGGCCAGAGCGGAGCCGGAGCCGGACTCGGAGCGGGAGCCGCCAGCCGCGAGCCGGAGCCGCGAGCCGGGCTGTCCGGGCGGCCGCGGGAGCTCGCAGCGCGCCGGGGCTCGGACCGGCCTGGCCGAGCGCGCCGGCGCCGCGACCGCAGACAAAGGCGCCGCTCGCGCCCGGGCTGCCGCGCTTTCGGGCTCTGCTTTGGGTAAGTGGCTCCCCCTCCGCTTTCTTTCTTCTCCTGCCGCCTGCCCCTCTCGGAGTTCAGCGGGCTCGGGAGAAGCCGGGCGAAAGGAAGAAATGCTACTTCCCCGTTCTCTCTGCACCCCCACCTCACCTTAAAAAAAACCAACCCGAACGGAAAACCAGGCAAAAGCAAACTAGCGAGTTTCTGCGCGGGGGGGTGTCTCCCGCGAGACCGACGCGGCCGCCCGCTAGGACCCCTTCCTCGGCCACCCGCGCGTCGGGGCTGTGGCTGGATCTGTGGTCGGGATGGGAAGGTTGCCGCTGGGCATCCCCGGGGGATGTGTAGGGGAGGAGGCTTTAGGGACCCGGCGCCGTGGAGGGGACCCCACCCCCGCGGGCAGTTCGGCGCGTTTGGGGGCGCCGAGGGGCGGTTCGCACTGTGAGTTCAAATTCGGATCTCGGTTGTGGGGTCTGCCCCAGTTCCCTAGCATCTTTCCCTCCAGCCTCCTTCGCGCTCCGTTCAGGGTTAATATAGCGTCCCCTCCCCCCGAGGCTCCCAGTCCGCCCTCCCGCGGCCCCAGGGCGGGGGCTTGGGGCGCCGGTGAGGGCGGGGAGGGAGCCCCGCTGCTCTCCTCGGCTCTGCAATCCCGAGCCTGAATCTGCTGCGGAGGGCGGGCGGCTGCCGGCCGCGGATCGGGTTTGACCAGCAGCCCGGTCCCGGGCCGGCTTCCCCAGCCTCTTCCCCGGCTGCTCTCTTTCGGAAAAGCGGACGGAAGCCTCGCTGGCGTTTGCTTTTGTTCTGCCCGCAACTGTCCGGAATCCGAGGAGAAGCCAGAGTGGGCGGATGCCCCGGGAGGGGGCCGTTGCGGCAGCTCCAGGTGCAGCCCCGAAGTGATATTTGGAGGCGGCGGCCGTTGCGCGCGCCTGGATGGGGAATGGGTCCGGATCGCTCTTCAGTGCGGGGAGCGGGCGGTGAGTCCGCGGCTCCGGAAAAAGCGCGCGGTGCGCCGCGGCCGCGCACTGTCACGCGCCTCTCCCGCTCTCTCGGAAGCGCTACCTCGAGACGCGCATTTCCATTCATGGATCTCTGCCTGGGATTTGACTGATGTCACCTCTGCCCGGGTTCTCTGAGCGAACGTCTACTACTATTCGATTTAATAGCCACTTATAGGGGGCCTACTATGGGCAAGGCAGAAGTCCTACGATCATCTTAATTTAAAAGAGATTCATTGAGCATCTACCACGTACAAAGTAGATGTGTTACAAACTTTTCAATTTAGCAGATATTTATTGAGTGCTTCTTGTATTCAAGGTAGTTGTGCTGTGACCTTATTTTAATAGATACTTACTGAGCACCTTCTGTGTACAAAGGTTTTTTGTTATCGTGTGTGTGTGTGTGTGTGTGTGTGTGCGTTCCTGAAGGATTTCCCAGCCTACTTTTGGGGGGCATGTGGAAATAAGGGAGAGAGAATGTGTCCTTGGACCCTTGAGTCTTCAGTTCCTTTAGTAACTTGCATTTTAACCTTTCTGGGCTGCTTGTCATGTGGTGTAGGAGGAGCTGGTGGTCTACACTGCAGGTGGAGGGGTCAGAGAGGAGCAGGGCAGAATAATGAAAAGGCCGACTCTGGGACCTCTTTCCAATTCACTTTCCTTAAACTGAAAAAAAAAAAAAAAAGGGCAGTTCTTTGGTGCAAAGCACCATGCTAGTTACCGCGGTGAATTAAAGGTTAATAGGGCAAAGCCTTGACACTCAAAGGGATAAGAGAATCTGTGGTGCAGACAGAAAGATAGACGAAAGGACAATCAACTAAACCATGAACAGGGTGGGGGGAGGCAAGAAGATAGGGCCTGCATGGACCTTCCAGCCCCTAGTTTCAAATTGGTCACAGCAGGTGGAGTGAGCCTATCTTTAAAATCCCATCATTTCGGGGGCTGGGGACTCAGCGGAAGAGTCAAGTGGTCCTTCCTGCCAAGAGATTTGATGACTCGTATTACTCTGATCCTTTTGGGATCCCGAGACACACTGGAATATCCAAATTTGCAAGCAACCTGCGGGGTCATTAGTCTATTAGCAAATATTTGAGCACTTATGTTTAATATAGGCTGTTATCGGAGAAATAGAATCAAAGATGTATTCTGTCCTAAAGGACCTAACAGAGGTCTTGAGATCAACATGTAAGTTGACTGTTTGCATAGCAAACTTAAAAAGCCAGGAGCGTATTCCTCCTAGAATTTGGCGAAGAAAATCCTGCACTCATGGAATTTCTATATTCCTGCACTCATGGCTCTCTATATGTCCAATGTGTTCATCTTTTTACCTTGGCCTCCAATAAATCTTGGTAACTGCTTTATCCCAACTTTTTGGTACAGTGATCTTTTTCTTCTCAAATTATCTCCAGCTTCCCTCTTAAATTCTTTTTAAACGACATTGTCTTATTTTGTTATAAACTTGAAAGCCCCCCTCAAATCCTTTCTGTAATTAGGCCCATTATAAAAGATACATAGGAAATAGGTAAACATTAGGCGAAGGGAATGGAGGCCTTAGACTTAAGAGCAGAGGAAAAACCCACAGAGGCCGAAATCAGGAATGGACAGAGATAACATGAACTGGCCTTGCGAGATGGACTGGGACTCATGTGGGCAGAGAAGATTTCAAACCAAGGCTTCCTCCCAAATTGAGAAAAATGGTGTAAGCAAAGGTGTGAAGGAAAACAAACCAGGAATTTGATAGCTCTTCCTCTAGAATAGTTACTTTCATTCATAGAATTGCTGCCTGAGCATTTTACTGTGTCCATGACTTTGCTAGATGTCCGGGGTGGGGTAGCCTCACCCCGGCACAGTTTGGGGTTCACTGTGCTCCCAGGGCTGGTGAGGACCTTTGTCTGCTGTTTGCTTTGGGGACCTTGCTGCATCCCTGCCATTCTTTCAAGCATTCCTGGAGTTTTTTCACCTGAGCTGAACTTGATTGTAATCTTCTTCAAGGCTAAGAATGTGACTTCTTTTTTTCCTCTCTGCATCCCTGCAGGCTCAGGCATATTCTGTAGATGACATTTCTCTCCAAACGCTGTATTGCCCATTTCTTTACCCTTTCCTTCTCTGTCCTCTCTTCCTCTGCGTGCACCACTTTGAGCTGCTCAGAGCCTTTCACTGCATGAAAACTCAGGGGAAAAACAATCTGTCATCAGTCACTTTCTCTTGAATATGAATGTAGGTCACTGTTCATTTTTCTGGGGGTCTTTGCACTCTAAGCCTCAGTATGGGATGAAAGGTTTTGTCCACCATGAGAGGATTTCAAGCACAGACAAGTGGGTGTTGGAGGTAATCGGGGAGGCAAAGTACCCTTCCTGGTGCTCCTGGAATTATACCACCACCTCCTCATGTAGCCACTCTTGGCAAGGGTCCTTGCAGTCCTGAAAGTCTAGAGCTTTTTACCTGAGCGTGGTGACTGAAGTCACATAGCAGTTCCGCCTGAGCTACCTGTCAACCTGACCTTCAGTTGCTCTGGTGTTTAAAGGTTAATCGTTTTCCAAACAGAATCCTTGCTTCTCTACCCGTCTACACATGCTCATTATTATAAGGCGGGGATTCTCAACCTGAGCGCTATTGATGATGTTGTGGGCTGAATAATACTTTGTCACGGGGGACTGTCCTGCGTGTTGTAGAGTGTTTATCACTATCCCTGGCCTCTATCTGCTCCACGCCGGTAGCATGCTCTCCCCTCCCAAAGTCGTGACAATCAAAAATGTCTCCAGTTGTTGCCAGATGTCCCCTGGGGAACAAAATCACCCCTGATTGAGAACCACTGTTTTAAGGGGAATTGGTGAATATGTGCCATTCTCTATAACTTCCTACTTTTATGGGAGAGGCCTTGTTTAACATAACTTGGTTCTTTTCAGTAATGGTGACTTAGTAAATGTGAAATTAACTTTGTGGAACTTCCCATATGAATAATTTCATAAATCAGCAAAACATCCTTTGTCATCCCACATAGTCTAATCTGCTCATGATGTTAAGTCAATCTTTTGAGGCAAAAAAAACCCAAAAAACAAAAAACCTCAAACTTTTCCCCCAGCATGTGGCTGATTTAACATACCGGACGTGTGGGCCTCAGAACCACCATTGGCAGCCACCGTTGCCCACAGGGTCATCCTGGCTGCTGCTTGGGCAGTGACTGATGGGCAGTAGTGGGGAGGTATGTGGGGAGAGGATCTAGTTCTGGTGGGACAGGATGCTTATGTAATTTGAGGGGTCCTCTTTAAGCAAAAGACAGAATGACCAGATGAAACTGTTGCTAGAACATTGGAAGGATCCTGCAAGAGGGATTTCAGTTTCGTTAGCTTTGAGTAAAGCCGCCTCTGGGAAAGAGGAGAGGAGTGACAGGACTGCTGTGGCTGCAAGAATAGGAAAGGAGAGACTTTCTTCTACCCATGACTGGCAAGAGCTAAGAGAAGCTTCTCGAAGACTTGGCTTAGCGTGGATCAGACTAGAATTGTAAAATGCAGGGTGGCCTCTGCTTCTGTGCTGTCTGTCCTCAGAAGGAAACTGTCATAGCTTTAGCAACTCCAGGTCGGCATCCGCTGCATGTTTGTAGGATGGACCATGGAGCACGGTTAGTTCAAGTTTAGCAGGAGGCGATGTGAGTTCCCCCAGTGGACAGAAGTATCTTAACACACATCGTAAGCAAGGTTGGCCCCGTGCCCAAGTTACCGATTCAGAAAGTGAACGAAACTCTTTTTCAGCATATTATAATGGTATGGGGAAATTTGACAGTAAGATTTCATTGATTCATACTTCTATTTTGGAATACCCAAGACTGGGATGAGACTTCTCCTTGTATTGCAACAGGCTAGATAGGAAATGCTGTTTGGGGGCAGGGGTAGGCAAATAGTCGAAGTATTTGAAAACTTAAGAAAACAAAACAAACCAAAAAAAAAAAATCTCTATATGTCAGACTTTTCATTCATTCAGTCTTTTTCCTTAACCTAAATCAGCCTACCTTCAGTGAGGAGGAGAAAGTGCTATGATTATTGCTTTGGTATTTAAATGTGCCTAACTGTATGGGAAACTGAACTGTCAATATATTATCATCTAGATTTAACAAAAATAAAAAGACTCTCTTCAAGAAGATTTATTGTAGGAGGGATTTAAAAAAAAAAAAGCTAGTTTTCCATTTGTGTTTAAACGGATTTGATTTTTATAGTTTTTCAAGAGTCAAGATCTGTTTGGAGATTTTGGGTCAAATCTACATGCAAGCACAGAGATTAAAACCTGCAAGGGATTTTGAGGATCAGTGAGCAGCTCTCCTTGGCCCATTTTAGAAACGGGGAAACTGAGGCTGAGAGAAGTTAGGTGGCTTGCCAGGGTTACACAGAGGTTAGTGCCAATGGTGGGCGAGGGGTCAGGAGTTTGTCCCATCCCCTTTGGCATTTGTTGTCTCTGGAATATTGTTCTGACTTCCTGGTGGCTAGAACATATTAGTGGAGGGAGGTCCAGGCAGAAGAGTTTCTAGGTCATCTAATCCTGGTAGAACTAATCATTAATTCACACTGATTACACCTGTGCCAAAGGTGTGTGTGCATATGAGTAGTATTGAAAAGAACCAGGAAAAAACTAGAAGAGTTGGATTAGTGGAATGAGATTATCTTAAAAAAATTCCTACGTATAGAATGGTGACTATACTTAATAACACTGGATTGTATATTTGAAAGTTATTAAGGGAGTAGATCTTCAAAGTTCTCATCACAAGAAAAAAATATTGTAACTATGCGTGGTGGTGGACGTTAACTAGGCTTATTATATTTCACAATACATACAATTTCACAATATATGCAAATATTGAATGATTACATTGTGTACCTGAAACTAATATAATGTTATATGTCCATTATATCTCAATAAAATTTTTAAATAAAAGAAATTCCTTTAATGCTCTTTGATATTATCTTTACAGTAAATAATTAGAACAAAAACATTTATCTCGTTCTTTAGAAAAGTACTACATGTGCATTATGGGAAGTAGCAGAAAAAATTTTTCAATCCTATCATGATCCTTTGACCCAATCATATTTTGCTATGTTTTAGTGTTTTTTTCCTCAGCTCGGTTTTTAAACACAATTGAGATTATACTGTACATATAATTGTAATTCATATCTTTTTTCAGTTAATATTATAACAATTTCTGTGTTTTTACAGACTTTGTAAACATAACTTTTTTTTTCTTTTTTTTACATTTTATTTATTTACTTGACAGAGAGAGACACAGCGAGAGAGGGAACACAAGCAGGGGAAGTGGGAGAGGGAGAAGCAGGCCTCCCACTGAGCAGGGAGCCCGATGCAGGGCTTGATCCCAGGTCCCCAGGACTATGACCCAAGCCCAAGGCAGACGCCTAATGACCGAGCCACCCAGGTGCCCTTTTAAACATAACTTTTAATGGCTGCACAATTCAGTACTCTGGAAGCCTGTTAATTTATTGCAGTATTTCGTTGTTAGTGAACATTGTTTGCTCCCAGTTTCTCACTGCTGTATCATTGCAATGAACAACTTTGTGTTCATACTTTTTCTATAATTTGGATTGTTTTCTTGGTATACATTTCCAGGTAGTGAAATTACTCAACTAGCAATGGAAATGTACCATGCTAACCAATTGTGCTCCAAAAGTGGAAATGATTTTACCACATCATTGATAGCATAAGGTATTTTATTTTATTTTTAAAGATTAATTTTATTTATTTATTTGAGAGAGTGAGAGAGTGAGAGAGTGCAAGCACAGGGGCAGAGAGAGTCCCAAGCAGACTCCGTGCTCTGTGTCGCACCCCACTTGGGGCTTGATCCTGAGACCACGACCCAGATGAAACCAAGAGTCAGATGCTTAACTGTGCCTCCCAAGTGCCCGTAGGGTATTTTATTTTTAAAGAATTATAATTTGGTAAGTGGAAAATATGCCACTATTGCTTTCATTTGCATTTTGGTTACCAATATGGCTAAACATTTCTCTGTAGGATTGTTACCTGCTTGTATCTTGTGTTTTCTATTTTTCTATTTGGGGTTAGTGGTTTAAAAAGTTGATCTGCATGTATAAAATCCATTTTTTAAAAAGGAAAGACAATAAACTTCTGATCTCCTGGATATTCTATGAAGAATTCTATCCAACCCTAATGTTCCACAGTTCCAGCATACCAAGTGCTGTGTTTTAGGCTAAACTCTTTTTGTTCATAGTGGTGCAGATGCGTCTTTGGTTCCTGAAGCAAGGTTGGATGGACAGGGAGCTTGATCCCCTTGGTATCGCCTGGCATATGGTGAGCACTTACTTAGTACTTCACAGGTGTTCATTCTCAATTCTTCCAACAGCTTGTGACGTGGGAGCTGTTTTACCATATCCATTCACATATGAGGAGAGCGAGGCACAGAACGGTAAAACAACCATAGTTGCCGATTCTTTTAAAAGAGTTCTGATCACCAATTCCAATGCATGGGGCCGTTTTCCCCACACATTGAGGCAGATCTTGGACACAAGCTGACTGTCCTGCAGTTCAACTCAATTCTGTCTCTATCTACCTGGAGAGCATCAGATCCCACAGGGTAAGGGCTCCATCTCACAAGACTGCCCTCCACCTCAGAAGCCAGTCACAAGCCCAGCTTGTCATCCCTGCTTCTTACTGACTGGCTGTAAATCAGGGGTTCCCCCTCCCACTCCGTGGGTTCAGTGAATTTGCTAAAATGGTTCAGAGCTCAGGAGACCTGTTGACTCATTAGATTACTGGTTTATTACAAAGGGTATTCAGGAGTATGAATCGACAGCCAGATGAAGAGATACATAGGGTGAGGTCCCAAACAAAGGAGTTTCTGTCCATGTGGAGTTTGGGGCCAGGCACAGTGGTATGCAGAAGCATTCAGGTTCCCCAAACAGGAGCTCTCTGAACCCCTTCCTTTTGGATTTTTATGGAGGTTGCATCACATAGGCCCGATTGATTAAATCATTGGCCATTAGTGACTGATTCAACCCCTGGTTCCTCTCCCCTCCTCGGAAAGTCAGGGAGTAGGGCTGAAAGTTCCATCGCTCTATTCATGGTTAGTTCCCCTGGCAACCAGGCACTTTCCTTAGGTACTTTCCAAGAGTCACCTGATTAACGTAAATCCAGTTGTGGTAAGGAGTGGGACTTTTTATGAATCACAAGATACTCATTTCACCTTTTTGGCTCTGAAGTGATTTCAGGATCTGAGGACAAAGACTAAATATTATGACAAAAGATGTTCCCATTGCTCTTCTTGCTCAGGAGATTTCCTGGGTTTGGGGGCTGTGAGCCAGAAACTATGGACATGAATAGGTTTTGGTCATCTGAATGGCCAAGCACGTATTTCTCATAAATCACAACATTGCAACTTTTAACCAGGGTTATACTACCTCTGGACCTTCACTAAGGTGACCTGCCTCAGTGGCGTAGCTGGTCTCTGAAGGAGCTGAGCTTAGGGTTATTAGCAACTTCCTCGGAATTCTCTTGCCTATTTCTGGGAGACCTTTGTTTTGTAAGGTCATTTTACTATCTTAAATTTCCTTACTATAGCTTCTTTGTCTCTTACCCTCTTTTGCATATTTTCCATCCTTTTTATATCTCCTAGTGACATTCTGATAGTTCTTCTAACCTGTCTTCTAAATCACACTGTGTCTCTTCAGCTGTATCTAATCTGCAGATAAAGCCATCTGTTGCATTCTTAATTTTAGTTACTGAATTTCACTTCTAACATTTCTAGTTCTTTTTCAAATCTTTAATGTTACTTTTATATAGTTCCTATTTCCTTGTTTGGAAATGTTTAAGCCCGACTTGTATCTCCATGAGCATACTAAGTATAGTTGTTTTACATTCCATATGTCATTAATTTTTCTATCTGAAATACTTGCGCATCTGTTTCTTCTGTCTGTTGTTTGTTCTGATTATCACGCTGGTTCGTATTTGTGTTATATCTCCCTGTGTGCCTGATTATCTTTGAATGTGTGCTAGATATTGTTTTGAAAAAATATTTGCATAAATATTATCTCATCAATTTGAAGATGTACTTTTTTCCCCCCACACTTTAATCTCTGAAATTCAGATGTGGTTTACACTTGACGGAGTCTTACATTTATAGTCAGTGTCTAAAATAGTAGCTACCTAACATTTTTTCTTTTCCTTTTCCACTGGTACCTAAAATAGTAGTGCAATCATATAATTAGTGATATTTAAGATTGATGAAATGCAATAATTTGAGGCTTCGAGTGATGCCAATAAAAATGACAGGAATTTTAGAGAGGATTTTAAATAGCTTCCTCAGGAATTTTGGGGTACCAGCAATCCTGGATCAGTTTGGGGACTTGAGTTTTTTTTTAGGCCACCTGCATGTCATGAAGTCAGACCAGTTTATTGCTTGTTTTCTTTTACTTCTAGGGTCCCAACCGTAAGTGTGAGGTGGTTTACCAGGCCTGTAGCCTAGGGGTGCCCTGGCCCCCTGACTATGAGGCTGCCGGAAATGCTGCTTGGCCTCTAACTTCCTCTTTTGGATTCACGGTCCATCTGACTGGGTAAAAGTAGGCCCTCATGCCCAGGCCCGCATCTCTGGACCTCCTTCTCCCAGATCTTAAGTCTGAAGTCCCTCCCCATCTTGTTAGCTTTAGGAAGAATTTAAAAAAATATTTCCTGTAGGTTTCTTTGTTGTGTTCATTGGGAAGTTTGGTTCAAATTACCCAGTTCACCGTTGCTGGAGGAGGCAGAAGTGAGTCTGATCTAGCTTAGAGACTGACAGGAGAGGAGCACAAAGCACCTGCTGCCCTTTGCCTGCCCATGCCCAGAGAACTTTCTCCACCACTCCCAATATGTCATCCTGGTCACAGCTGGAAAGCTGAGGTTGGGATGAATACATTCCTGCAGACCGCATCCAGCTAAATGTAGATCTACATAGAAGAGACCAATCCCTCAGGCTTTTCCTAATAAGGCAGGTGAGCTGGCAGAGAAAGCAGGTGCAGGAGTGGCATCTGGAGCCCCATCAGTCATCAGTTTCCATCTGGTTTGTGCCTTCTTGTCCATGCCCACCTGCAGAAAGATGCGAATATAGGACCAAGGGACATGATAAGGGAAGAAGATGCTTTCTCTTCTGGCAACTGTTAAAGAAGGAAAACGAGTAGACTGTATTTTAGCTACGTAAGATTTCTTCCATTCGACCTGGTCCCCAGCATTTCTAGATGGAAAGCAGAATATTTCACCCATGGCCAAGTCTAGTCCTTGTAGAGACAGAACTATTTGGGTCCCGGCTCAGGAGTCAGGGTGGCCTTTCCAGGGGACTCTTGTTGAATCTAATGTTTCCAAGGAAGCTTACGTAATCCCTCCAGGCTTTTAGAAGTCACATGCTTATCCATGTGTTCTCAGGATAACTAGCCAAATGTATTTTCCCCCTACTTTGCTCCAACTCTCATAGATGTTTTTCCCCAACCTTCCTGAAGCCAGAGAATTTTACAATGAGAAAAATACATTTGCTGAGTTTGAAAAGGTTGGGCATAGAGGCACAGAATGGCGGGAAGCCCCTCTCTGCCACCTTCCTCCACTTACCTTAGCAGAGCATCTGTTGCTTTTTTTTGAGGGAGGCTCTAATTTTTATTTTGGGATCCTTTCTCCCTGGGAATCTCAGAGCTGTCCTCTCAGAAAATTGTTATCAGCCCAGGAAAGCACAGTCTGCTCTCACTGTTCAGGTGTGCAGCATTTGGGTAAAGCAAGGAAGGTCTGGCCAGTAGGGGCGTGCCTCTCTGGAAAGGGCTTGTTTTGTGGGAGGGTATCCCCACCAACTTTTTGGAGACCACCTTACACCATGGAGCTTTTTTGGGTATTCCATGATGATTTAGCCAGCTTATTTTTATTTTAATCTTACAACATTTCACGCATAGGAAAGATTATATATAACGTCCACTCTTAGCTAGAAATAGAAATCCTCCAATTGGGCTTTAATAACTCTCCTTAAAGGAACGACACTGTCGTTCCACTCCCAGGTAGTAGTTCTAGATTGTGACTGAGGCCTTTGGAAGAAAGGATAAATGACTTAATTAATTTTGAAGAAGCAAGTTTTCTATTCTCCCAGAAAATGAACCCTTCCACAATGATTTTTAGAGGCAGAATGACTAGAAAGCCCCACCAGCCATAAGAATTTATGAACCATGATGTCTGAAATCTCTTCAGGCTGAAATGAAGTAAATTAATTCCTGTAGCATGATTCACTTTAGGGACAAGTCCACATTTCTTTTATTTATCGGTAACGTAGGCTCATAAAGTTTTTTCTAAAGAGGTATAGTAATTTTGAGATCCATCAAGTCTGGGTCTATATTTCTATGGTCAAATTTCCCATTAATTGGAATTTGAGTTCTTTCCAGCCGTTTTGAGACCATTTTGTCTGCTAATAAGAGATAATATGCTACAATTTCAGTAACATATGTGAGAACCATGGGGAGTTTAGACAAAGTTAGTGGGGTAGAGCACGGTACTTGTCATAGAGACCAGGACATTGCCTTCTCTATGTGGCGGCAATGGCACTTTTTACCAAATAATCAGAACTTTTTAGAGGATTCAGAACAATAAAGCGTTACAGCATTTTCAACAGGAAAAAAAGAGACAAAGAGATTCAGAAATCTGAAATGATTTTATTTGTTAAGAGGAGAATCGGGAAGATAATTGCAGTAAACCACTTTAGAAGAGGAGGTGAGAAACAGATAACAATAGAATAACTATACCGGATGGCTTTGAGCTTTCCAGATTAGAGGAGAGCAAAGACCAATTATAGAGTTTTAATGCCCATCGTATAGGACACTGAAAAGGGTTTGAACAACCCACCCATCTGCTATGTAATAAAGCTGGTGAAATGTGTGCCATCAAAATGACAGAAATTTAGGATGTACAGAGTAAGGGGAAAGACCATTATTTAACAGTATGAGTGAGAGTATGTCTGGTAAATACTCCTGGGCATGTCATGGCCTAAATAACTATTCATTTTTTCTATACTCCACCCTATTCTTGAGCTGAATGGAGATTAAAGACAAATAAAAAGACTTAGGTCCTGGGGCACCTGGGTGGCTCAGTGGGTTAAGCCTCTGCCTTCGGCTCAGGTCACGATCTCAGGGTCCTGGGATCAAGCCCTGCATCAGGCCCTCTGCTCAGCAGGGAGCCTGCTTCTCCCCCCGCCAAAAAAAAAAAAAAAGACTTAGGTCCTTATTAATTTTGTTGGATGAAGGATGACAGGGAATATGCGTCCATTGTGAAAATGCTTTTGGTTTATTAAACTACTGCGGTTAAAAGCTTTAAAGTCTTATTTTAAAATTTTTGTGTATGCCTTCATTCTTCAAAAGTTATTCAGTGAATTTGTTAATCCTGAACCCCTCCCCCTGCCCCCCTCTTTTTTTTTGTGAGCCGTCTTTGAAAGTGAACCTGAAATGCATTTATGGAACAAGGGAGGTAAAAAAAAAAAAAAATTCCTTGACTTCTCTATTCAATTTATTCAGAAGCAGATACACAGAACCAAAGGTTTATCAGTCCTTTAACGGCTGACTTTTCTCTTATTTAACCGACAAACAATGCAATGTTTTGCTCTGCACCCCTGAATCCAGGAATTGGCTTCCATAACATATTAAATAACCTTGTTCTATTTCCCCCCTATCCTATTGGTAAGAAATAATAATAGCATTATTATTTAATTATCACCACTAAAAGCAATGTCAGATTTCAGTAATCTAAAACTATATTGCCTTAAACTGAGATTATTTGAAATGAGATCTTTCCTCTCCAGTAATAGATACCTGGAAAAGAAGGTGTCTAGCTGTAGATAGATGGGGCAGATATAGGACCGTGTACCTGAACAGTGATGATTACAAGCTCCTCGCAAGCTTTTTTCTGCAAGGACACAGAAGCCATTGTTAGTAGTGGTAAAGTAAGAAGCAACTGGGGATTGAGGGGGTAAGGGAAAGGATTTTTTTTTAAATTTTATACCTTCTTATACTATTTAAAAAGTAAGCGTATATTTTTACTTAATAAGTAAGTAAGGGGGAAATTAAGAAAGAGAAAGGAAAGAAGCCACTGTAGGAGATGCCATCAGCTCTGAATTTTATCTCCAGATGCCTTTCTCGGTGGAAATTCTGGTTTTTACAGATCGACAGATGAAGATTGTTAGGGACACACGCTCAAGTAGATCCTGCCTGGCTTTGTGTAACATTGGCGTCTTCTCTGAGCCTTCCAGTGGCCTGTCCAGTAGATTGCTTCCATATTATGTGATACCCACTTGACAGATGGGAAGCCTTGAGCTTGGGGAAGACGGGTGGCTGGTCTTAGCCCACGTCGTCAGTACCTGGGAAGTTCAGAACTAGCAGCCACGTTCATTGTTCCTTTAACCCTAACTTTACTAGAAACTTTTTTTTTTTCCTAGAAACTTTAATAGAAAGAACTGTACTATTGCTTCTGGACATTCTTTCCTAAATGCTCCAAGCTGCCTCCTCTCTGTTTTCATGCCATAACATCTGTTTCCTTCTCTGAAATCATGGTTAGATGTATACTTGTTTTCCTCATTCATATTATCAGCATAGGCTGTCTCTCTGCTTTCCGTAGGCTTACGGCACTGGGGACATTCTGGTGTATTTATTAGTTACTTAATCTTTGTTCTATGGAATTGGTTACTCAAGGTACTTTCTCCCAAATAATTACCCATTTTTAGGAAAACAAACCAATAAGCTTAGCCATTTCCACCAGGCGAATGTCGTTGTCCACAATCAAATGAGAAACACATGATGTTTGAACTGGAAGAAAACCATCCTTGCGAGGACTTACTCTCTTGTTTTGTAAATGAAGAACCTGACGGTCAAGTAACTTGTCCTGGATCACACAGGGAATTCGAGGTGACAGGAGACCCAGAGCCCACTTCTCTTAACTTCCAGCCCAGCCCTCCTCCTGATGCAACAGGAATTACACAGATTAATTCTCTTGGTCATCAGACATGTAGATGAATGGTCAGTGGTGGCCAAAAAAAAAAAAAAAAAAAAAAAGTCACACTAAATTAAAATAGCAACTGTGCAGAGGTAATCTGAAAAAGAAGAGGAGATGTTTGAGCTTATTTTTCCAAGTTTTAATAAGTGATTTTGCAGGCTTACCTCTTTTAAAGCACACTTGCTCTATAAACATCAGCATTTCCACGAAAGCATTTACAATAGGAATCCTTTAGATGAAAAGTATCCCAATCACATTCATTCGCCATAGAGTAAAAACCACCCTCACTTATTGGGCAAATCAAGGCACACAGCATCAAAGTTGTGAAAGGATTTTTTTTTTTAAAGATTTTATGATTTTATTTTATTTTTTTACTTATTTGACGGAGAGTACCCATGAACACAAGCAGGGGGAGGGGCAGAAGGAATGGGAGAAGCAGGCTCCCTGCTGAGTACAGAAGCCTGACCGAAGTGCAAGGACTATGGGAGGCCTGAGGGTCGGATTCACTAGTGAGAATGCCATTTTTATGAATTGCGTACCTTTGGTGCCACCCTCTATCAGATTCATACAGTCCTCGAAGGCACTAGCTCCTGTAGGCAGGGTTGTAAAGGATGTCGTGATAATGGATGTCTCTAAAAGTTCCATTCACGTGTGTGTGTTACACAGACATGCCCAGGCTCTAGCCCTAAAAACTGATTTATGTGGTTTGGGGTGGGATCCAGACATCAAGATTTAAAACCATGGTTCCCCAAACTGGCTGCACATTGGAATCACCTGGGAATTTTTAAAATCCTGATGCCTGGGTCTGACTCCACAGGTTCTGGTTTAATGGGTCTGGGCTCTGGACTAGACATCGGAATTTTTTCAGAGGTCCTCATACGATTCTCATGTGCAGTCGAGGTTGTGATCCATGGGTGAACGAGACCTGGCTAACCTTGTGCATAGCAGGTGCTCAATAAAAATAAAGCATGAAATGAAAGCTAGATGGAAGGGTTTATAAGAGAAGCCAGTGCTAAGAAGTCCATTTCTGGTTCTTTGGACATTTCTGTAGGCTCGGATGTCTTATGCAGTGATTTGGGGTGGAGTGGGCAGCAAAACCGGATACATTCAGCTCGCCAGTGGAACTTGCAGCCAAAACCGACAGCCTGGGTCTTCCTAATTGCCCTGCTGCACTCTCTCTACCTGTCATAGGAGTGGCCGATCTGGCTGTCATACTCCTGATGTGTCTGTCTCACCCTGTCCTTTGGAGAAAAACAACCAGAAACCGGCTTCTGTAAGAGCAAGGTGCTCCAGCCCTGGATTTAGCCAGAGGTGAACTCTGTCCAGAGCGGCGAGCCTCTGCGGGAGCCCGCCCCCTGCTCAGGGTTCCCGAGAGCTCCCTGAAGCACGGAGCGCGTGAGTTGCCTGGTTTCCCTGGTTCCCTAGGTGATTCTTGTTTAGTCCAAGGGGTGCAGGGAGGGGAAGTATTTCCGCATCTGGCCCCAGCGAATGCAGCTGCTTGCAGCCGTGGAGAGGCTCCAGCACCCTGGAGAAGGGGAACTGGCCAGGCAGAGAGTTCACCGGAGCTGCTGACGGAGCAGAACCTGAACTGCTCCGAAATGCTCTTGGGAGGCTCCCGGGGCACTGGTGTTCGCACTTGAGTGTGCGTCGGACTCCCTTAGAGAAGTGTTCAACGACGGATTGCTGGGGCGACACCCAGCTTCTCTGATTCAGTAGGACTGGGGTGGGGCCCCAGAATCGGCATGTCTAATACCTTCTGGGGTGGCGCCGATTGCTGGTCTGGGGACTGCCCTCCGAAGGAAGGACACAGATGGTGTTTGTGGTGTTTGGGGAAAGGACATTGTTGGATGGCTGCAGATCTACCTAATGGTCACAAGATGACGAGTTAAAATGGCCTCCCAGCCCGGGGCTTCCGTGGATTGCACAGGGGAGGAGGCGGTGTGGCTCAGAGGTGGCTTCGGGGAGCAGGTGGAGCCTGGGGAGGCAGCTCGGAGGATGAGTAGGGGTTTGCCGGGTGAGGAGCAGGGGGCAGTGTTCCGGGAGCGGTGTGGGCAAAGGTGAAAGAGAACGTGAGTGAGGCCGGCGTGGGGTGCACACGTGGTTTAGAGTGGTTGATGGGGACCCAGCTTAGTCTGGATCAGCAGGCAGAGGCCAGATCCCGGTGCCGGTCCTCCACATGGAGTCCGGGCTGATCTGAAAGCGAGGCAGTTCCCTGAGGGGGTTCACACAGGAGAGTAACGTGATCAGATTTGCCGACAAGTTGGGAGATGGCCTGGTGGGAGCGTGTGTCTGCAGGAGACACAGGAGGCTGTCCCGGGAGTCCCCCTGGGAAGTGACGAGGCCACAGGGGCGTGACCTCTCTGTCATCTTGTCCTTGCATCACCCTTGGCCTCTGCTCAGCATTTCCAGCTTTCCAGAGCCGTTTCCAATAGGGGCCTTCACTGGCTCTTTGAACATCTCCTGTGTATGCTCGTATGTGGAACCAGGCAAATCATTCCTTGTTCCCCCTACTCAGATTATTTCTTAAGGCAAAGTAAGTTAAAATAAATGTCAAGGGCAGCCTCGAAGCAGGAGAGCCCTGAAGGGCCTGCATGGAAGAGAGTGGGGCAGTCCCACCTACTTAGCCTGAATGAGGGCCTCTGTGGGTTGTATATCTTTTGGCGGGCTCTGGGTTTTTCTTTCTTGGCTCTAACTGGGAGTCACGCATCCCTCTCCTGCTCCCACTTTGAGAACAGATTACAAACTTGAGTCAGAGGCCAGCCCCCCAGCCTCCCAGGCTTTCAGTTTGGGGGCTTACCCAGGCCAGTCTCCTAAATTCATAGTGCCCTCAAAATGGCACCAGTGCTGGGCAATCCAGAGGCCTGGGGGTTTCTGAATCAGAGCAGATCCCCTCCTTGCCCACCGCAGTGGTGAATGAATCGCGCCTGCAGAATGACATCGTGTATGCGGAAGAGGGGTGCAGTGAGCTAATTGTTCCGTAGGGACAGGTGCAAAAGGTGTTGGCAGGAGCAAATTCTCATCTGTCCTGGCCCGTCGTAGAGAAGAATCAACATTGATGGATTTCATTTGTGGTACTTCTTACTTCATCTGGTAATGAAAATTTGATTTGTGGTTTCCTCTCGTAGGGCTCTTCATCACATCGTAATTGATACATCTCCAACAAGTGGCTCTTGAGGAAATCGATTCTGCCAGGTCTCATCATGACCCGGAGAGACTAACGGAGATTTGTGTAGGCGCTGTCTTCCTTGTTGTACCCCTTCCTTTCAGGCTGTGGGGTCTCACCACTGGCTGAGTTAGAGGCTCCCCCAGAAGCCTTAGTGGGCTGCTGTTGGGGAAGGCAGCGGTCTAGACTGATGACCAGCATCAGTGAGCAGTCTGTGCTCTGAGATAATGACATCAAAATGTGGTCACCCATTCCAAGGCGGCTTTGCTGCTTCAGACCAACACGGTAGATATGAGAACAGATTGCAGGATGGCGAGCTGGCAGCCGGCCTCAGATTGGAAGGGCGGGTAAGAGCAAAAAGGAGTGGGCGTGACCCATGGTCCGTGTTTGCCACGGTTGCTGGTCAGGGGAAGAGAAATGCTGTCCAAAGAGACACGATCTGAATGCCTCACTGAGTGCTGTCCCAAACATTTTGCTAATGACATGCCCAACTGGGACTCTTTTGCTGCAGAGTTGCTAAAAACATTTGGCCAGATGACCAAGGGGACCTTCTTCAAACTTTGGCTGGCTAATGCAAAGCTGCTTTTATCCTGATCCCAATCCCCTCTGCTGTTTGTCCCTGAATGAGGTTTGCCATACATTGGGTACCATCATGGAAGTCTGTTCTGAGGTCATGTGAGGGGGGCTGTGCCTTCTCTTTCTCTTTTTCATGATGTTTACTGTAAAAATGTCAATCTGTAAAAGTTATGAAACGTCAGCTAGTAGAAACATTGCATCATTCTTTTAAATCTCATTTAATACTCTACTTCATTTAGTTACCACAAGAAGTCTGTAGAGTAAATAGGAGAGGTGTTATTATTTTTTTTTTTAACATTTATTTATTTCTTAGAGAGAGAGAGAATGCAAGGGGTAGGGGCAGAGGGAGAAGGAGAGAGAAACTTCAGCAGGCTCCGCACTGAGCACGGGGCCTGACTCGGGGTTCGATCTCATGACCGTGAGATGACGACCTGAGCCTAAACCAAGAGTCGGATGCTTACCTGCTTAACCAACTGTGCCGCCCAGACATCCCAGGAGCCGTGTTATTGTCTCCATGTCATAGATGGGAAACAGGCAGCAGAGGGTGAACACCTTGCCCAAAGTTTGGTCAAAAGGTCAAGAGTGAGCTGGAGCTCAGGCTTCAAGTCTCTACCATCAGATGCTCTTACCATAAATATGCTCTTCCGGCATATTTAACTTCTCAAGATTTCTGCTGAATAAAAGATTTTAGCTATTCGCTGCAAGAAGGATTCGGAATTCTCTGTCTAGATAGTTCATGACGTCATTTATGTCAGTATTTCTGAGTGCTGTTTTTTGTGCTAGAACGAAAAGACGTTGTTTCATTTATTCATTTATTTGCTCCTGCATAACAAACCACCCCAAAACCTGATGTCTTAACAACAGAAGGACCACCTTCTGTTGGTCAGAGTCACGAGGCCTGTCCAGACTCACAGGGAGGAGAAAGAGACTCCAGCTCGTGAGGGGTGGGCGGCATGCACACACAATGTTGGGGAAAGTGGTTGGTGGGCTGATGAGGGGTCTGGCAAGCACAGTAACATTCATGTGTCCACTTGCTGAGAGAAACAAACATTTTCACTACCATGTCCCATCCCTAGATACACAGAAGATTGTTAAATATACCAAGTGTACATGAGGTGTTTAAGAACAGCAGGTGTAGCCCGACGTGAACACGTGGTTGAGGAGCAGCCCTAGAATGTGGGTCCTCTGGCTGGTTGCCAGCCCAGGCCCCCATTGGGCTCCTCTCTGGGACTACGCATAGACTCAGGAATCATGGCCTTGGTCCTAAAAATTACTTGATGCATCCAATCCAAACTCAATTCAGACAGACATTTATGGATAGAGGAAAAACTTGGAGAAATGACCATAAAGGTAGCCCATTAGATGGTAGAAGAATATGAACTCTAAATGTCACGATAATGGTGCATCCGGAGCCTTTTGGACCCAAATGAGTGTTCAAATCCAAATAACATGGTCAGTGCACTTTTCCAGCTGCTCGTAGCTGGGAAATGATCCTCTCTTTTTGTTCCAGACCATTCATCCAACCCCATTCTTCCTGAGCAAGCTTTTCTTGGCTCCTAATTGCATTGAGAGCATTGGGTATAGGGCCTCAGATTGCAATTAACAGAGAATTCACAACTGGTGCTTTTCTTCTGTATGGTTGTCCTCTCACCTGCAAATTTGCATTGCCAATATATCTGTAGAACGTTTTGTTCTTTTCAAAGAGTTTTTGTATGGATTATTGCATATCATTTTCATGGCAGTTCCAGTAAGATAACACTCAGTAAGATTACTCCCTTGTAGAAAGAAGGAGATTTGAAGTCCCGGAATGGCAAAGTAGTGGCAAAGCCAGACTTAAGCTCTCCATTTCAGTGTTTTTCCTTCTCTTCCACACTTGCAGACTGTGATATGCTTGTCCTAATGTCCAGGGGCGGGATGACCAGCTGTGATGAGGAAGGAGCAATTTTGGGATTAGAGCATCTGTTCGTAGCTTAATCATGGTGTTGGTCATGAAGTTAAGATAGAAAGATAGGCTTTTTGGTTTTGTTTTGTTCTAAAGATTTTACTTTTTTAAAGAGAGAGACACAGTGAGAGAGGGGACACAAGCAAGGAGACTGGGAGAGGAACAGGCTTCCCCCGGAGCAGGGAGCCTGATGCAGGACTCGATCCCAGGACCTTGTGATCATGACCTGAGCCGAAGACAGATGCTTAAGGACTGAGCCATCCAGGCACCCCACAAAGATAGGTGTTTTTAATTTGAATTTTAGTTAGTGGCAGAAAAACTTGCTCTTTGCAGCTAGTGGAGGGACCGCCAGGAAACACATTTTTACCCAACCCTGATAGTACCTTTCTCTCTGCGTGGGGATTTGAGCTCATCCACTCATGGCCCCGAGCAGCGCGGAGGAGAGGGATAAAGGCAGCTCTCACATCCGCTGCTGAAGTACTTCCGTGAAGCCCACTTGGGTCAAAGCTGATCAGGAAGTGGGAGATTTCAGGGCTCAATCAGCAGCCCTGTGGACCCAGCCCAGAACACTCACACAAGTTAATGAAGACACTTGCTCAGTAGCAACTAATGGGCTTTTCTGCTGTGCTAAAATTAGAGCTGAAAGGTAAACAGATAGAGCATTGGAATGGAATAATAATGTCATACCGTATGGGAAAATTCTAGTGTGGGTTAGTGATTTTCTCGTCCTTGGAGTTCTTCAGAGCTCTGCTCTGAGCTGTGTGGGAATGGGAGACAATGCATCTGGTATGGGGGGTTCAGGACACTGTGTTGTCCTCGCATAATTAATGTGTCTCCTTTACTCTCATAAGTGTTCAGGTTTGGATGGTAGATTTGGTCCCCCAGAGCATGGAGCTCAGCATGTCACGGGCACTCAGAATGGGTCAGTTTCCTTCCTTGACAAGCCAGTAACTTCTGCATGGGAGTAACCATCAAAATGGTATTTTGCTTTTAATGAATCTGTTCTTCCTGACACTTGAGGTCAAAATCAGGGCTCTTTCCTTGATTAAGTTTTTCTTAATCACTTTTTAAAAAAGTGATAATGCTGAAATGGGTGAAGGGGACTAAGTACACTTACCGTCATGAGCACTGAGTAATGTGTGGAATCATTGAATCATAGTTTCGTGTACCAGAACCTAATATAACACTGTATATTAACTGTACTGCAGTTAAAAAAAAAAAGTGGTAATGCTTCTTCACACTCTTATTGGTACCATAATGGGCCTGGCTTCTGCTGGCTTTAGATTCAGTCGAACCATAGGGAAATGAGTCTCTGGTTCTTTATGGGTGAATCCGTAAAACCATCCTAATAATATTGTCCACTGAATTTATAACGTAGTAAATCACTTCTCACGTAGGACTTGATCTCATAGCAACCCTATTCAGTGGGAGAGTCTGGGGAGCTAGAGATAAAGAGACTATTCCACTGCTAATTAATAATACCACAAAAACTGAAACCTTTTGATTCTATGTCCTTCCTTTAATCCTGCCTGTTGTGAATGCTCCTGTATCTGGCCGAGTCATGTCGATTTAAGATCTTTCTTTTGGCACTCAGTAAAATTTAGGATCCGATGAGATTGATGAATCTGTATCATGCTGGCCCAGGTGACAGTGGAGAATTTGGTTACTCCAGCACGTGCTGTTGCTGGTTTATTCATCCAAGTGGCCAAGGGCAGCCTCGTTCAACAAGCCTTATATTTGTTTCGGGCATTTATGGTTTACAGAACATTTTATCTGCAGTATCTGCTTGACGCATCCGAAGAGGAAGTGTAAGGGACAGGTAAACATTAGAGGTCTTGCTCTCACCTTTCTTCCCTGAGAGAAGAGGAAGGCGGCTCAGAGAGATGAAGGGGGTTGCTCTAGGTGACACATCTGGTAAATGGCAGCCTGTGGTTTGGAGCTCAAATAGTTCTCAATGGCCCCTCATTCCTGATTTCCAGGAGCTTCTCCAGTGTGTCATCCAACTTGAGAGAGATGGTTTGATTCTAGGGCCACAGGGCTCATGATGAGCATGTCATAAAATGCTGAGATTGATTCTCCTCCGTGCAGAGGGACAAGTATGGTCTCTGACTGCCAGAGTCGTGGGAAATAGCCTCTTCCAGAGCAGGGACGGTTTTCATCCACTAAAATGGCCTGGGAAAGTAATTAAACAGCTCGTTGTTAAGTGGAGCCAGTGGATAGAAGGCAATGAGAGGAGGAGAAAGGACTCAGGAATGAGAGTGTTTTTAAGGCTTGCAGCCCCCTGCCTGTCAGGAGTAAGAAATGGGGCTGGGAAAACACTAGAGGTCCATAAGAGTTGAAGATGAAGAAAGGCCCAGGACAGGGTTCAAGGACATGCGAGATGACTCCCATAGGGACGCTGCTTGGTTCCTTATTTGGAGCAGGGAGTACTTGGGGTGCAACAGGTTTTCGACAGATACGAATCTCTGAAGACTGGGGCTGGAGAAGAAACAGTCCTCCGTGTGGAACTGAGGGCAAAATTACCCAGCCTCTCTGAGTCAGAAGGATGCCATTTCCCCTCACTGTGGACTTTGCCAGATCTCAGCAAGTGAACCAAAGACGGAGGCCCTCAGACCAGCAGAAGCTACCAACTCATGTTGTGAGCAAGTTAATTCTGTCTCCTCCTCTTGGTGTCCACCTCCTCTTCCTTTCTGTTTTGTCTCCTATCACCTGCACGTGACTGAGGGCACAGCGTGGGTTAGATTTCCTTACATCGCTTAGAGGCTTTGTTTCCAGGCAAGCTGGGCACTTACTGATTGAAGGAAGAGAGAATGTATTGATTGATGGAGGCAAGTGGGTGGTCGTGCCTGTTGTTACCTTCATAACTTTTTTTTTTTTTAAGATTTTATTTATTTGTTAGAGAGAGAGAGCACGAGCAGGGGGAAGGTCAGAGGGAGAAGCAGACTCCTTCTGAGCAGGGAACCTGACATGGGGCTCGAGCCCAGGCTCCTGGGATCATGACCCGAGCCAAAGGCAGACACTTAACCGACTGAGCCACCCAGGTGCCTGATCCAAGACAATTTTTATCCCTATTTTACAGATGAGGAAAATGAGACACAGAGAGGTTAAGTGACACGCCCACGGCCACACAGCTAGTAAGTGACAGAGATGGGATTGGAACCCAGGCAGCCTGTCTCCCCAGTCTGTGTACTTAACCACCAGCTTTGCTGCCTCTCTAAGACATTTCTGGTCATTAAGTTTTTTTGAACCAAAGTTGGCCCCTTGCAGTTTCTACCCCAGGGTCTTTCGCATGATGATTCATTAAATTATTTTCAGACAAACCATCATGTCTTCTCATTACCTTTTCTTCTCCAGGCTGGCAATCTTTAGTTTTTCCAGCAATTTCTCATGTGGAATGAGTTCTGTGCTCCAGATGCTCCCTCTGGTTGCATGCCGATTTTGGACAGCCTGGTAAAGAGCACCTGGGATTTAAGGTCGGACCCACCTGCCCTGGGATCTCAGCTTCCTGACTTAAGTAGCTATATATACTTGAGCAAATACTTTATTGGTCTTTCTGAACAGAGGGTCCTCCATTTGTGAAATGGGACTAATTCTAAACTCCTTGATTCATTGTCGGAACCTTATAGCTACAGTGACAACTATATTTATTCCCCCCAAATTGATCTGTAGATTCACACAATCCCAGCCAAAACTTTAGCAGGCTAATTTGAAGAAATTGACAAGCTAGTTCAAATTGTATATGAAAATGCGAAGGCTCTAAAGTGGCAAAATGATATTTAAAAAGAAAAACAATGTTAGAGGACTCATCCTGATTTCAAGACTTACTATAAAGCTACACTAACAAAGATCGTATAATAATACCAGCATAAACAAAGACAAATAGATCCATGAAACAGAATGGAGTCTGCAAATAGACCCACACATCTATAATTAATTGATTTTTGACAATGATAAGTCAGTTCAACAAGAAGGGCTTTTTAACAGGTGGTGCTGGAAAAAAAATCTACCTGTTAATAAGATGAACCTTGACCCTGACTCCACTGAACATATCAGAACTAGTGAGTTAGATCATAGAATTAATGTGGAAGCTAAACAGAAAACTTGAAGAAGAAAACATAGGAAGGGCGCCTGGGTGGCTCAGTTGGTTGAGTATCTGACTCTTGATTTTGGCTCAGGTCACGATCCTAGGGTCATGAGAGTGCACATTTCCTCCAGCTCAGCTCTGAGTGTGGGGCCTGCTTTGAATTCTCTCTCCCTTTTTACTCTTCCCCCAACCCTCCTTCCTCTCTCCACTCTCTCTTAAAAAAAGATACACTAAGAGAGCATGGGGAAAATATCTTTCTGGTTGTGCATTAGTTAGATTAGGACGCTAAAAACACTAATCACAAGAGAAAAACAGAATATATTGGACTTTATCAAAATGAGATATTTCTTTTCATGAAGAGACGGTATTAAGAATATGAATAGGGAATCTATAGACTGGGAGGAAATACTGGCAAGACATATAAATAAGTAAGACTTAATATATAATAGTTAATGAACTCCTGCAAGTCAATAATAAAAGACCAACAATGCAATGGAAAATATGAGCAAAAGACTTGAACAGATATTTGACAAAAGAAGATATACAAATGGCCAGTAAGAAGGTTACATCATTTGTTGTAAGGGAAATGCAAATTGAAACCACAATGAGATACTATTCATCACTGCTAGAATAGCTAAAATCAGAAAGACTGGCAATATCAGATGTTGGCAAGAATATGGAACATGTAGGATGTTTGAACAATGCTGGTGGGAGTGTAAGATGATAGAACTATCTTGGAGAACTGATTTGGCAGTTCTCAAAGTTAGACCTACATCTACTCCATGGCCCACCTGTTTCGCTTTTAGATCCTTACATAAGAGAAATGAAAACATATGTCCGTAGACAGACTCATGAGAATGTTCACAGCAGCTTTATTCGTGATAGTCCCAATCTGGAATCAACCCAAGGGCCATCAGCAGAGGATGGGTAAAGATATTGTGTTATGGTATGAAAATGGAATAATACTCAGCAATAAAAATAAAGGAAATTCAGATACATGAGACAGAATCGCAAAAACATAATAGTGAGTGACAAAAAGCCCAGGAAAATAAAGTGCTTCCTAAATGATTCTATTTAAATAAAGTTCATGAGCTGACAAAACTAATATATGGTGATAGAAATCATGACAGTGGTTGCCTCTGCCTGGAATGGATGGGAATTGACTGGAAGGGGGCATGAGGAGACGTTCAGGGGTAACAGGAACGTTCAGTATCTTGATTGGGGTGATATGTGTGGACATGGTCACCAAAACTCATTACCTTAAATACTTAATGTCTATGTAAATTCCACCTCAATACTAAAAAATAATAGTGATATCTGAAATTGAATACATTACGATTTACTCTAAATAGTATAGAGTTCCTTGGGGCTATTATTCCTATGATTTAAACTTTCTTGTTCTACTTATGTGGGTTGAAGTTACATTAGCTTTTTTTTTTTTAAAGCAGAAACTTCATTACACTCTTGCCATTTATGGAATTTGTGCCTAATGAACGTTGTCAAGCCTCTCTTCCTTTTAAAGATTTTTTAAAAATTTTTAAATTTTTTTTATTTGACAGAGAGAGAGAGAGAGACCACAAGTAGGCAGAGAGGCAGGCAGAGAGAAAGGGGGAAGCAGGCTCCCCGCCGAGCAGAGAGCCCGATGTGGGGCTTGATCCCAGGACCCTGAGACCATGACCTGAGCCGAAGGCAGAGGCTTTAACCACTGAGCAACCCAGGCGCCCCTCTCTCTTCCTTTTAAGTGTGAATTGCTACCAAGCAGTGCTTCTCTCTGAAATACTTCCTTTGTGTGTCTAAGTGAGTGTATATGGAGCCCTTGAAGGAATGAATAGAACTTAGATAAGCAAAGGTGGTATTTCAGGAGAGTAATGCTGTAAATAATAATGATAGCTTACAACTAAATAGTACTTAGTGCCAAGCACTCCTCTAGAACTTTACACATGTTTACCAGGTTAATTCTCAGAACAACTCAATGGGATAGGGGCTGCCATTATCGCCATTTTATAGATGAGCTGATCTGAGGCACAGTGAGGTCAGATGACTTGTCCAAGGTCATACGGTCAGTAAGGGATAGACCTGGAATTCAAATCCTGGTCTAAGCTGATGCCAGAATCTGACCTCTTAGCTCCCGTGCTACATACACTATGCCTGATCCCTGGTTTTCTTCTGCTTAGTGCTTTGACTCTTAATTGACTTGATCTGTCTCTGGTTAATCCTCTTAGAATAACTCAACCTAGGAGATGCCCCTAAGGAGCATCATACCAGAGCAGAAATGTCTTGTAGGACTCCTGTGGGAGACCCTGTTTATGAGGGAGCAGCTGGGCCCAGTGAGGGAATGGCTCCCATGATCGCCAGATCTCATTCCAAATCCAGCCTTCCAGGTCTCTCTCCACACTCCGAAGCTTAGAGAGTTCCTTAAATAGCATCAGTTATCCTTGAGGTACATGCTTCTGTCGTATATATCCACCAAAATAGACATCGGTGGCAAAAAGTCAGATTGGGGAAGCACTGCTTGGTAGCAATTCCTGCCTCAAAGGAAGAGATAATTGACAGTTATCATTAGCCACAAATTCATAAACGGCAAAGAGTGTGTTGATGCTGAAAACATACATGCGCACGCATGCACACCTTGGTCTCAAGCCACATTAATATGTTCAGATCATGAAGATAATAGCCCCAAAGTACTCATCACTGTTTAGAGTAAATCTTAGCATGTTCAATTTCAGATGTCATTATTATTCTTTTAACATTGAGGTAGAATTTACACAGATCTGAAGTATTGAGGTCAATGAATTTTGATGGCTATGTACACCCCTATAACCATCTACTTCAATCAAGACACCCAAGAATGTTTCTGTCACCCCAGAAAGTGTTCTCATGCCCCCTTTTAGTCAGTTTCCATTCACTCTCACCAAATGCCTATTTTGATCCAGAGAGAAGAGGTCATCCGGACCAGATTGGGACTCTTCTTTACTAACCTTTACCAGGCTTTGTACATATCACGGACCCAGGGGAAGAGTCCCTTAGAAATGGGTGGCATAGGCTTGGAGATAACTCACTTCAGAGGGGATCCGGTCTTATCACTAGAAACACTAAGAGCTGATGTCCTTGCCTAATGGCCAGCCCTGGGTAAGGCTCACCGGCACTAAAATCATGACCCCGTCCTGCTCATCTTCTTTCTAGACCAGTGGTCCCCGGGAGTCTGGCTAGAGCAAAGCATAGGTCCTGGTTTTGCATCCCATAGGGAGCTGTCATGGAGCATTTAATTAACTAGAAAGTTCCAGGTGGCGAGTTATAATTCTTATTTAGAACTTTTTTTTTTAAGATTTTAGTTATTTGTTTGTCAGAGAGAGAGAGCACAAGCAGAGGGAACAGGGCAGAGGGAGAAGCAGGCTCCCCGCTGAGCAAGGAGCCCCATGCGGGACTCGATCCCAGAACCCTGGGATCATGACCCGAGCCGAAGGCAGACGCCCAATCGACTGAGCCACCCAGGTGTCCCTTGTTTAGAACTTTTAATGGCCTACTTTTTTAATAGTCTGTGTCAAATTGGTTTTAAAGTTCAACAGAAGGAGGACATGAGAACATGTTGGATTGGGAGGCATCCACAGGACGTAGGCTCCTGCTACGTATCGGGGAGGTGCCTGTTAACGTCTGCTGGTTTTGAGAAGGCAAACCTGGGTTTTTCCTGCAGTTCCATCCACGGTTCAGCATTGTATACACACTTAACTTCTTTGGGCTGCTGAGTCCGCATCTGAAAATCGGGATTAATGCTGTTTCTCTATGTCGAGATCATTGGTTAATGAGATAATGAAGTTGTTAGAGCCCTAAAAATGTATAAAAACAGTGTGACATTAGGGAGGACTGCTTGCTAAAGCCTTCACCGCAGCTCCTTGAAGAAGCTGATCTGGTAAGGAAAAAAACCCAGGAGTGGGGTTTGGGACCATAAAACAACTTTTCCAGTCCCTCTGTATTTGAAATGTCACCCTTAGTCCTTCATCCTTCTAGGCCCCCTCCCCCGTTTGTCACCCCCCCCCCCCCCCCCGGCCCCACAGGCTGAAACCTCTGAGAAATGTTAGACCTTGAAACTTGATCTTCTAAACCGAGTCAACTGACTTTAATATTAAACATCTACTGTATGCCAAGCACTGTGATGGTTATAAAAATGAGTAAGAAATAGCTTCTGCCCTCCAGGAATTTACAGCTTGATCACATCACTTATATCAGGAGGAGAATCTTAAATTGTGTGCTGTTTCATTCACTAACCAACACTTCTTACTAGTTTGTCTCTATTTGTCCAAGCCTTTGCATTTGCACACATTAAATAATTCCTGGGTTTCCTTTCTACAGTGAGCGATAGCCTCACCAAGATCAAATCCTTTCATGAACTAATAAGACCAAAAAAATCAATAATTATTATGTGTTTTGACAGTCATAAGTAAGCTTGGTACTATGTTATCAATTCATGGATAGCTTTTATTTTAAAAATGCCCATACAGTTTTATCTTCATAATTTATGCCTTAAGCTTTTTTTTTTTTTTTTAACTAAACACCACACTTTCTCTGGATTTCTCCAGCTTTTCTGTTAACATCTGCTTTTCTGTTCCAAGATTCAGTCCAGAGTATGGCATCCCACTTAGTTGCCATGCCTCTCCCCGCCCCGCCCCCCAGTCTCTTTTGGTCTATGACAATTTCTCAGTCTTTCCTTGTTTGTCCATGACCTTGGCTGTCTAGAGGAGTGCTGCTGGCTCAGTACCATGTGGCATGTCCACCAATCTGGGTTTGCCTGATGTTTTTCTCATGATCAGCCTGGGGTTATGGGTTTTCAGAAAAAACCCCACAGCAGTGACATACCCTTCTCTTCACAGTGTCTCAGGGGATATGTGACATCTACAGACATCACTGATGACGTTAACCTTGATCATTTGGTTGAAGAGGTGTTTCCCGGGCTTTTAAAGGGTCCCTTTTAAAGGGACTCTTTAAGCCATTCCATTCTCTCTCAGTGGGCCACTAAGTCTACGACACCCTAAGGATCACCTCCTGAAGCAGAGTGTGTCTACAGATATAATTCGGTTGAATGTTTTTGAACAGAATTAATATTCAGCCTCTCTACTACAGTACAGTTCAACCTTGTGCTAAATTTCATCTGTGCTCTGTGCTTTGAGAACATTAGCTAATTAATCCTAATTAGACATTACAGCAGAATCTCACTAATTCTCACTTCACTGATCTGTAAATAGCATAGTTTTTCTAAAAACCCGTCAGTCTTTACTTCACTTGTAAGCTGAGATTTATATGGCTGAAAGGGGCGGTATCAGCGACGTCTGTGTCTGTGAATGTATTTCTAAAGAGCATATCTGGGTAACTGTCTGCAAACATTTTACTTTGTATTTTCTGCTTTCCTGTGGAGCATTATCCTAAGTCATTTAAAAGAACATGTTTGTGAAAAGAGCCTTGGATTTTAATCTATTTATTATATTACAGCCTCTAATGGAACGTCTTTCTCTAAGGAGTACAAAGCCGATTATGATATATAATTAGGTAATATCTGCATTCTCATAAAACTCCAGTCACCTATGACTTGGTTTCCAGTAGAACAGAGTTTGGTTTAGGATGAATCTGTCTTGCATTTTTGTGTGGTAGAATGCATTGTGTTTGGTAACTAATATACATTACCTTGTGTATTATAATTATCTTCCATTTATATGCGTTTATCCTTTTTCCCCAACCACACTGTAAAATGTTTTGAGAGAACAGTCTGTGACTTACAGCTTTGTCTCCAGTGGTGACTAGCGTGCGGCATTCCTAGTAAATGTTACTGATTGTTCGGCGTCTATTTGCCTCTCTCCTTCGGTCCAGGAATCCCAGTTTATTCAGGTGTACCCTGTCTTCCTTCTCAATAACATATCTCAGGAGAAACTGACCCACTCATAACTCCAGGGGTGGACCTGATTGGTTTAAGGGCATTCATTCTCCTTGCTCTCCTGATTAGCCTAGGATGTGCTTATAACCCGAAATAGGCTGTGAGGTAGCTCTCTGGGAGCTTCTGATAAAAGTTCCCTCCAATTTAAGAAAAAGCTACAAGGGCAAGGAAGGTGGTTCCTCTACTAAAGACACTGTCATGTGTAACTATGAAGGTTGGAGTTGCAGGAGCCACTCACCTCCAGTGGAAGCACAAAGCCAAGACACTGGGGGTGGAGGTGGGGTGGAGGGATGGCTGGGCCTGGGCCATGCCGAGGCTGCGGGTTTCATGAAACAATAAATGTACTTACCATGTAAGCCACTTCGAGAAAAGTGTTTCGTTACTTGCGACCGAAGGCATCCCGAATGATACAGAATTACCAAATATTTTCATTTGATGGATTTTAGTGCCAAAGGAACTCTTTGGCCTCTTTGGAAGAAGAGATTAAAATTAAATAAGAGACACTAGGTCTCTTTGGAAAGATAATTTCATCCCAGTTAGGAAAATTTAAAGAATATGTGGTTTTTATTCCTGTTCACGCCTTTTTCACAAACATATTCGTTAAATGTTATTTTAAATTCTGGTAATGTTTATGGCTCAAGGATATAAGGTAAAATAGCTGGAGTGCAGTTTGGTCTGTTTTGGGTTTTTTTTTGTTCTTTTGTTTTTTGTTTTTTAAGTAGACTGCACACCCAGAGAAGGCTTGAATTCTTGAATTCATGACCCTGAGAGCAAGACCTGAGCTGAGATAAGGTGTTGGATGCCCTACCAGCTAAGCTACCCAGCCACACCAACACCTCTGTCTGTGCCATGCCCCCCTACCCCCCCCCATAACGCCCTCGGTCTGTTTTTTCTCTAGAATGCCAGGAGCATGGGTTCCGGGGTCATGAAATGGTCTCGATTTTAGCTTCCCTCAAAACACATGCAACTTTCTCCTCCAAAGTTTCATCTCCATGCCTTGCAGCCTTCCTCTGGGGCATCCCTTCTCTTTCCCTTTCTCCTGGCCATTCTCTGTGGGCACTGTCGCCTGGGCTGTCCCCACGTGCAGGATTAGCCTGCCCGGGTCGTGGCGGTAAGATGTACCCCTTCGCCGGTGTCTGCAATTGAGCTTCCCCCGACTGTTCTCAGAGATCCTCTTTGCTCCTTTCTGGCATCCACTTCGGACTTATTTCTTACCAAGGCTCCGCACGCTGGCACCTGTCGGACATCAAGCCCCAGCGTCTTGTTTCTCACCCTTTCCCATGACTGGCTCGATCACCACACACTTTCTACCCTCCGCTCACCTTCCTTCGCCGTATTTGCTGCCCCCTCAGGAGCTCATTGTGAAGGGGCTACAAGGAAAGTTCTCTCCATCTCCAGGGACACTGCAGTTTGTTTTCTCTCCATTCAGAAGAGAAGACCCATTCATTTGGTATCTTAAAACTTAGCCCAGTAAGTACATTTCTTTTTTCTCTGCAGCTGGCGGGCTGGTATTTCCCAGCTTGGTGTGATCCAGCTTTATCCTCCATATTTTTTTATACTGCGTTTTTCAGATTATCTTCCTCAGACTCTAGTTCCTTTAAGGTGCTCTGTAGACAGATGATGCCATAGACCGTCATTTGAGAAATGTTGCAGGTCTTCCAGAGTCACCGTGCGTATTAGCCCATTATAGGTCCCCATGATCCTGTGTGAAGACAAAAGACAACTGTGTCACTTATTTGGGTCATAACTGGCCCTCCTGCTGCTCACCCTCATCCTCCTGCCCGCCCCCGGCCCCAGCCTCTGTCCCGTAGCGGGGGACCCCAAGGAGTAGAACTTAGAATCTCCCGAACCTGGTTGAGCTTTGCCGCCCCCAAGCCTCCGCATTGGAGGGTAGGCGGCTCCTTACCTGAGCACCCTCCCTGCCTGTGCTTGTGTCCGAATGGCCAGCCCTCCCCTGAGCCTATAACACTGGGGGGTCCGTGCCATCGTTTACTGTAAAACATTTCCATATGAAGGTTGCAGCAAGATGTGTAGACACAGTTGAACTTCAGTCCACACCCTAGGGGTAAGTGCTTTGCCTTTGAAATATCCTGATCAGGAATCAGCATTCCATAGGTAGCTGCTCTGCATTCCAGGTATCCTTGAACTCAACACCTGAGGCTTAAATTAGCATAAGGTATGTAAGAAATGATTTTTCTTTGGTGTCCTGAGTAGAGTTTGAGTTCAGTGGTCGGTTGGGAAGACTGGCCAGGCCTGTCGTCATGACGGGTGGAAGAGTCCCACAGGCCCAGGCAAAGTTGGGTGCCTTGGGGGTCGCGAAGGCTCTGCCTCATGGAGGCCTCCTGCTGCTTGTGACCCGAACAGGCCTGGCCGGCATATCTTTGCAGCCTCCTGAGAAGTAAGGTAAGGTGCTGGCCGAGGGCCCAGATGGGGACTTTCCTGAGCTGCGGGAGCTATTCACGTGGCTGTGTCTGCAGGCTTGCTAATGAATATTAAACAGGTGGCTGAATTTTATCTGAGACTTGCTTAAATAGTGCCTCCCTGGCATGAGGGTTGCGGAGAGGGGCTCTTTGGCCCTCAGCTTAACCAGAGGCTGTTGATAGTTACGGGAGAAACTGGCAGACAGTGGGGCCTGTCAGGAAAGGGGTCAGTTCCCCACAGGTGGCGACAGCAGGCTCTGTCCCCATCCCCGCTGGTGCTCAGGAGGTGATGTTGACCAGAGTGACCCCAGAGCTCTCCCAGCTCCATAGGCTTTCATTTCCCTACTCTCCTCTGGCCCAGGGAGACCTCTGAGTGACTAAGGCACTCGACTGAGGGACATCCTCATCTCCCTTCCCCTGTGAGCACCACGAAGAGGTATTTCCTGAGTGTCCTGCCTTCCTCATCTTCCAGCTCCTCCCTGCCCCCACATCCTTGGGATTCTTGCAGGAGCCATTCCTGTTAATGCCACACTGTCGCCCCTCCAGAACGCAATCTTCCAGACGCTGTGGTCAGCCTTGTCTTCTCTGTGCCTCAGAGTCTGTACGTGAAGAATGGGTGTAATAATAGTATCCCCCTTATGGGTCTGTTGTGGGAGAAACCAGCTCATACAGGCAAAGCCCCTAGAACCCCGCTCAGCTTCTTGTAAGCGCTCATATGTGTTCGTTATTCCCCCCTCCCTTCCTCCTTCCTTGTTTCCTCCATCCCTCCCTCTGTCTCTCCGTCTCTGATTGTCAAAGCTTTGTCTTAATGGGCAGGCTCATTACAGCATGAGGAATAGATGAGCTCATTCCTCCGTGGAAGGTGTAATAGGCTTCTGCTAGCCAAGATGGACGTCACGAAGACCTTGGGCTAATATTCAGCTGCTTACTCAGAAAAGAGTCCCGTTGACCCTTACTTAGAGCTTATTTGCTTTTGGTTTACATGGAGTTCCAGTAAGCAAGCACGATTTGCTTTCCTACTCACAGAAGAGGAGAAGCAGCAAATTAGAAGGAATTTGTGTCAGGCAAGAAGTGACTGTGGATAGTGAAGGAAGAGTCGTATAAATATAAAAATCAGACAAAAGCACTTCTAAATTCTGGAATCATTTGGGTAGAAAAAAGAATCATCTCACACCTCAGTGGGTTCATGAGTAGTGTCATTGTTCTAAAGCCACGGTTAATGGTTGATGCTGGTCATGATGTCTTGAGTGACTGGGGAGTGAAGAAATGGTTTTTAGCATACTTTGTTTAATGAGGCAGGAAAGTATGTGATAAGCTTTAGAACTTCCAGCAAAGTGGTAAATGTTAAAGTTTTGATGCTGAAAGCAATAAATCATCCCTCCATTATTTGGGAAGGCGATTGATAGAACATCCCCGGTACCCCATCTGGATAAATGAGGCATCCCTTCACACGGTTACCGCAATCCACGTTTGTAAAATGCCTCCTCGTCTATGGGGTGCTAGCCCGCTGACTCCGGCAGAGAAGCGGCCCCCAAACCTGACTCCTGCTGGAGCTGCCCAGACGCACTTACGTGAGAACACACAGACACCGAGGACTCTGGGTCCGAGGAAGGGACCGCTGCCTGTATGTACGGCGGTTCATTTCTAACCCCTGTTTGTACCATCTGCTTTTTGTCTTGCCCTAGAAGGCCTTACCCATTGTCACGTTTTGCAAAGTTGGGAGCAGGTACATTTTAGATGTACCAGGGAAAGGCCCATGGAAGGGTTTGGTTTGGGCTGCAAAGATTGTCACCAGGCCACAGCGCGGAAGCTGGCCTTGGCTTTTCAGCCGCGGCCAGCCCTGAGGGCGGGTGGCCTGAGCAGGGGCTTTGCCCCACCGGGGACTCAGACATGACCCAGTGTGGATTCCGACTGTGTCTTCCAAAGAGATACACAATTTGGTAAATAGGTTAGGGATTTGAAGGTCTGCGACAAATGCTATGGCAAGAAACAGAGCCTCAGGTACTGAACGTCTTTGCCCATTAGAGAGGAGGATGGTAAGGACTGCTGATACCACTGTCCCACTCGTCAGACTCCGTACCAGGCCCTGAGCGCGCACCAGCACTTCAGCTCAGATGCTATCTACCCAACGAAGTAGTGCTTTATACAGTAAGAAGATCAAGGCTCAGAGAGGTTCAGTGTCCTATCCAAAGTCACGTGGCTAACTCGGGAAGGAGCTGAAGTTGAAACCCAGATCTGTCTTGCCCCCAGCGGCCATGCTTGAGCCATCGGCTCGGCACCGGCGACCATCTCCTCCCCGCCGGGACCAGCCTAACCTTTGTGTGGAGGAAAGAGCCAGGAGAGGGCTCCTGGGAGCAGGCAGGTACTGCTCTGAGGAGGAACGCCAGGGACAAAGACACGGATCCATCTGGACGGGGCCTTGATGAAACACTGCCAGGTCATAACCCTTCTCCTGGAGTCGGCCCCCCGCTCTAGGTGCCAGAACAAACCCGGCAACAGCAGGAGCGTCCCCTCCCACTGCACAGGGGACACGCTCTACACCCCTACTCCCGTGGCCACCGTGTGCTTACTCTGGGGTTTTTTGGGGTCACTTCTGATGGGGCAGTTGGATTGTTGATCTTCTTAGAAATTCATTTCAGGCTTGTTTTTGTTTGGAATGGGTCTCAGGGGCAGCTGAGCTGCCATTCCTCCCGGGAGGAGGAGGGGAGGTGGAGGATGGGCAGCTCAGGCTTCCTTCTAGAGGCCAGGCCATCCGAAGAGGATACGTGCCCTCCTGGGAGAGCCTGGCCCTCTCTTCCCCTTTTGCTAGCTGACGTGGCTGCCCCTGGGCTTTCTCAGGGAGCGTGGCAGCTTCTGTGCATTGCCTTAGCCTGCTCCCAGTTCTTCCAGATCTTCTTGTCTGTTAGGTAAGCGGCGGCCAGAGGGAAAGATCAGAGGACGGATTTGGACTATGATCTCAAAGGGGAAGAGAGGTACAGGCAGACCGTGCTGAGTCCCAGTGGCCTTGGGAATTCTGGGCTGCACCAGGAAATAAGGAAATAAGGGCTTATGTTTCTCATAGGATCAAAAAAAAAAAAAAAAAAAGGGGAGGTAGCAGGTATCATGGGAACACTAAGAGTGCTGCTGAGGGTCGAGTCTGTGCCTCGGAGGCCGACAGATATGGGGAGAGTACCACCTGCCACTGACCATGTAAGCGTGGGCATTTTCTTAGTTTGAGGGAGAGTAGACAGATAGAAGCAAAGGAATCCTGGCAGAGAACAGTGTGGAAATGTTTTCTAGGATGGGGGAAAGGGGCCAGCTTTGTGAGGGTCTTGAGTGTCAAGCAGAGGGGTCGAAATCTTATCTTTTCTGCGCTAGGGATCCATTCGAGGTTCCCAAGCGGGGATGTCACACAGTGAAACAGTGCTCGTGTGAGGTTAGCCCAGCGGTGTCACGATCCATTGAAATCCATGCATCCTCCCGGAGAAGGAGCTTTCAGAGAGGCTGCCCCGCGGGTAGGCTGTATGGGTCGCTGTGCAATCTTCAGTGTTTGTGCACCGCAGACTTGCAGTTCTCTGCCTGCCGGGAGCATTTATTTCCTGTCTGTCTCAAAGTTAGGTATGACCGTGACTCCCTCAGACCATTGCAGGGCTCAGTAGGGCTAGAGAGTAAATACTTCAGCTTATAGGCCCCATGGTCTCTGATGCAACTATTGAGCTCTGCTGTCTTGGTGCGAAAGCGGCCACAGCCTGTCCATGAAGCAGCCATGTTTCAATAAAACTTTATTGAGAAAAACAAGCAGCTGGCCTGCGGGCAGGAGTTTGCTGACTACCTGACTAACTCTCTCCAGCTGTGGTGTGCGGTGACCGTGGAGCTCTGCCAGCCTGGGACCCCGCGTGAAGGAGAGAGACGCCTGGCAGTGAGATGCTCATTGCTTCCTGTAGCATAAGCTGTCTCTGCCGGGTGATACTGTGTCACCTTTGCCGAGGGAAGCTCACTGGGGGCCTTCTCTTTGTCCCCGTCATCACGGCTGACGTGTAGCATGTAGCCAAGCACGACAGGGAGGCCTTTGCCAACGGTGGTTCAAGAACTCCTTCCAACAGGATACCACCTGTGTAATGTTGTAGTAGCCATCGTTACAGAAACCGGGGGGAAGGTCTCTGGAGGTGAACCAAAGTGTCCACGGTCTCACAGATGGTTAAATGTTGGAACGGGGACTTGAGCCTGGGTCTTCGAATTCCAAATCCCAGGTTCTTAACTGCTGTGTATCCTGCCTCAGGTTCAGCTCTTGGGATGATTTTTTTCTTTTATCCCTTCGCCTCTGATCACTGCTCTTGGCGGCGTGTGCTATTTAGACATGACCCACAGCGGCCCTGTCGTCGAGAAAAGCCGTGGCCCGAGCAGCGGAGCGGGTAGATGAAAACAGCCAGAGGGATGAATCAGTTGGTAGCCCAGACACACACGGGCAGCCGACCACTCTGGAGATGGGCAGAGCTCAGAAGTCACCCTCAGTCATGTGCTTGCATATCTCTGTCCACCACCTCCAAGACACATTGTCGTCTCTCTCTTCTCAGCCGAGTTCTGTCGGTCTTCAAAGGGAAAAAATCATCTGTATTCTGGAGCTGTTTTGAGAAATTGTGTGACTCCCCTTCCTGGCCTGGCAAAGTGTGGAACAAGCTAGAACTGTCATCTTTGGTAGTTTTTACAGATAATTTACTGGTCTTGTGTTGCAACGACCTAACTCTGTTTGAACAAGTAATAAGAAGCCCCAAATGAGTTCTAACTTCTGAATAGCTACCACTGAAGGGACAACTCATTGTGTTACACAGTATTCCCTATGTAAAATCTCATGTAATTACATTTCTTTATTTAGTGTTGTGGAAAGTTTTCTGCCATTAAAACGCTATCTACCCTAATCAAAGTGAGAATTACATAAACAATCATGTTTCCCTTTTTACCTTGGCTGTTGGGAAACAGTATTTCTTTGATACTTGGAGATAACAAGCATCTTGAGGTAGGCGCAGACTAGGTTATCTTTACCCCTATCTTCCTCCCCCTTCACCTCGGGGCTCAGATCTCTGTCTCTGACCTTAAGTTTTCAGTCGTATAACATTCTGTTAGAGGTAACTGCAAATCCTTCTTGGAAGTGCATGAGATGTAAATTACAGTTAAAACTTCACGTGGTCATGTGATGATAGCAAGTCAGTGAGTGGTGCGGAGTGAAAACTGAGAGCCACTGATGGTGTCATCTGGTTGGACGTTCTTTTTCTTTTCTTTTCTTTTCTTTTTTAAAGGTTTTATTTATTTATTTGACAGAGAGAAGGAGATCACAAGTAGGCAGAGAGGCAGGCAGAGACAGGGGGGGAAGCAGGCTCCCTGCTCAGCAGAGAGCCCAATGTGGGGCTCGATCCCAGGACCCTGAGATCATGACCTGAGCCAAAGGCAGAGACTTTAACCCACTGAGCCACCCAGGCGCCCCTGGACATACATCATCTAGGAGTGTGGTGAGAGTTCGAGATGGCTTGAAAGCACAGATTCACTTCCTCTTCCGTAATGACAACTCACGGCATCTCTGTTCTGAACTCATCGCATGCATGTCCCAGTGATCTAGAAGGAGACTTTTGGTCCATCAGACTTGATAAAATTAGTAACAGCGGAGATGACCTTTTATTAAGTCCTTGCTTGCTGAACATTGAGCACGTGTCGTGTTCTGTTGTGATTCTTTCTGGACTGTGAGATGGGCCTTATGATAGGGATGGGGCAGGCTCAGATAGCTGAAGTGACCTGCTGAGGACGTGCAGTGAGTAGGAGACAGAACCGAGATTTAAACAGATCTTTGTGACCGGGGACTGCACTCTTTCTGGCCTGCTGCTTCTTGATGATGAAGGTAATGGTGACACCAGTGCCATTCTATGCACCAGTCCTGTTCTTCAGTGCTCGATGGGCGCTAATGCATCACAACGTCCCTGTGATGGGTTCTGTGGCCACTTGTATTTTGCTGATGGGGAAACTGGAGGCGCAGAGAAGTAACCTGCTGTAGGTGCCAGAGCGAGTATTTGGTGGATGCAGGATTTGAATCTGAGTAGTTTGGCTTTAAAACCCAGTCGATCATTATGCTGTACCGTCTCAGATCATGCTGGTCTATAGATGTGGTGGATGCGGTGGGTGGAACATGAGGATTTGGGGTCACGAAGCCTGGTTCCTGGTGCCAGTCGTGTCACTGAGTAACTGACAGATACTGGGCAGGTTGCCTCCCTCCTGTACCAGCCAGGATCACGGTTAGAAAAGCAGAGCCGTGCCAGTTACTTTAATGGAGGGAGTTGGTGAAATAGGTGTGGGAGGCCTGCACAGGCGAAGGGAACTTGCACAGAACAAGAGAGGTGACTGCAGAGGCAG
>CM052889.1:21015386-21090142 GCA_028534135.1 Potos flavus | reverse complement strand
GGCTCGGTGGGGTTTTTACATATGTATACACCATGTGACCACACAAGGCTGTGGACTCTTTCTAGCAAAAGGTTTCTTCACCTCCCTCCCAGGCAGTTCTTCCACTTTCCTGTTCCGCCTAAGAATTAGTTTTGCCTAGTTTTGAACTTCCTATTAAATGGACTCACAGAAAAAATACTCGGTTATGTCCGCTTCTTTTGCTGAATATTGTACAATTCCGTTTTTTACTAATGGGAAAGTAAGAAATAACTTCAGAGAAGCAGTGTGGCTCGAACAAGGGTTTCACGTCTGCAGTCCTATACCGTTTACCATCACACAACTCATCTGTTCTTATCCATCCGTCCGGCCATCCAAACCCGTGTGGAGAGAGAGCTCTACGTCCGGGATGGTTTCAGGTGCTGGACATGCAGATAGGAGTAAATCACTCTGCCCTCGAAGATCTCCCAGTGTAATGGGAGAGAGATTTTAGGGGGATGGTCAAGGTGTAGAGGGTGTAGAACTCTGTAACCGGAAGCTCAGTTTGTATGTGGATTCTGAGAGGATAAGGAGGAGGGAGAGGAGGAAGGGGAGGAGGAGGCTTTGACTGGAGGGCTCAGGGAGGAGAGGACATTAGAATGAAATTTCATTCTCAGAAATTCTTCCTGTTTTTTCTTACCAGTAGGGCTGCAGACTATAAGAAAACAAGGTTGGGCTTATCTTCTGTGTATGTCTTATAGGACCTTGCAGTCATGGATCTAACAGGAAATTCAGGAAACTGTTGCTGAATTCATGACCAGAAATGTCTTCTCTAAGAGCATGAGTAGTACACCTAGAACTTTCTAACTAGGCAAAGAGCAGAAAATGACTGGTTGCCATCTCGATTAGACAACTAGAAAGATCTAGGGCAAACAACAGTTTTAGCAGAGTTCTTGGTGTGGAATCTTATAGCTAGGGTAAACATAGGACCCTGTATGAATTTCTGATAATTGTATCCATCACCTTTCTTCTGTAGGTAGGTGGAAATTGTTTTTGGAAAAAAAATTTTTTTAAAGATTTTGTTTATGGGGGCACCTGGGTCGCTCAGCCGACCTGCCTTCGGCTCAGGTCATGATCTCAGGGTCCTGGGATGGAGCCCCGCATCAGGCTCTCTGCTCAGCAGGGAGCCTCCTTCCCCCTCTCTCTGCCTGCCTCTCTGCCTACTTGTGATCTCTCTCTGTCTGTCAAATAAATAACTAAAATCCTTAAAAAAAAAAAAGATTTTGTTTATGTATTTATTTGAGAAGGAGAGAGTGTGCTTGAGCATGGGGAGAGGCAGATGGGGAGGGGGAGGGAGAGAATCTCAAGCACACCCCTCGCTGAGTGTGGATCCCAACACGGGGCTCAATCTCAGGACCCTGAGATCATGACCTGAGCCAAAACCAAGAGTGAGAGACTTAACTGACTAGCCACCCAAGTGCCCCTGCGTGGGAATATTTTTCAAGATCTCACCATTCTGCCAGAGCATAAGAATACACACTTCAGCAGACATATCCTAAAGTGACCCCCTAAGGAGTATAACCCCTTTATAACAGCCCTTTATAATCTCTACTCTTGAGCATGGCAGAACGTATAACTTGCTTCTAACCAAGAGAATATGGCAAAGGTGATAGGATGTCGCTCCCGTGATTATGTTATATAGGTCTCTGCCTTAGCAGGTTGGAGAGAGAGGGTCACCTGTTGGCCTTGAGAAAGCTTACAGTCATATCATAAGAGAGCCATGTGGCAAGAAACTGTGGGGGCCTCCAGGACCTGAGTGGCTTCCAGCCAATAGCCAGTAAGAAGTTGGGCCCTAAGTCCTTCAGCTGCAAGGAAGTGAATTTTGCCAACAACCTGAATGAGCTTGGCTTCTTCCCCAGTCAAGCCTGCCGATGAGAATGCACCCCAGCTGACACTTTGATTATAAGCTTGAGACTCTGAGCACAGGATCCAGCTAGACTGTGTCCAGACTCTTGACCCACAGAAACTGTGGGATAATAAATGTATCCCTTTTAGCTGCTGAGTTTGTGGTGATTGGTTCCATAGTAATAGCTAACTAACATACACTATCTGCAACCCTTGATTGTGTCAGAGCGGTCCCTTAGTGACACACGGCTCTACAGACATTCTGAGTCTGTTCAGCCATACACAGGATGTAGAAATAGCCAATGAATTCCTTTCATGATCGCCATTTAGCATCTTATTTCACACTGTTGTGGGCTCTGACTTATCTGAGAAGTAAACAAGGGCACCACACCGTTTAGGACATAAGTTTAGTTGCTCTAAGAAAAACCCCTTTTCTAACATTTGTCAGGCCTCAGGCAAGACTGCAAATGGATGACATACCATATGTCTAAAGAATGAAAGTTACAACTCAGTGTTACATTTACTATGTTCTGCTACTTTGACAAACACACTTTCATAGTAACAAAATGTATGTAAAGCCATGGTCTTTATATCATTGAAAGTTGCCAAAATACTAGCGATAATGGAATTTAAGTATTATTTTGCATGCTTGGGTATTCTGCTGATGGCAAATGTTTGAATGGAGTAATAAAGTAGACATTTAATTCATAAATTATATGTTTCATAGAATATATTTTCTTATCTTCATTTTTAAAAAAATCACTATGTTGTTTATCATACCTGGTTTTCACTTAGCAATAAGAACCTAAAGGATTAAGGGCACCTGGGTGGCTCAGTCAGTTAAGCTTCTGCCTTCGGTTCAGATCATGATCCCCATGTCCTGGGATTGAGCCCCATGTTGGGCTCCCCACTGAGCGGGGAGTCTCCTTTCCCTTCCCTCTTCCTCCCCCACTCCCCATGCTCTCTCTCTCTAATAAATAAATAAAACATAAGAAAAAATCTAAAGGATTAAAAAATAAAATGTGTGTCAAATTTGAATGTATTTTCACCAGAATGTAAATTTAATTTAAAAATTGAAATTATTTTATTTTCTTTTGGTATTCCTCTTATTTTTATTTTTTTAAAAGATTTTTATTCATGTATTTGAGAGAGAGATAGCGAGAAAGAGCACAGAGGGAGAGTGAGAGGGAGAAGCAGACTTCCCACTCAGTAGAGAGCCCGATGTGGGACTCGATCCCAGGACTCTGGGATCATGACCTGAGCCGAAGGCAGATGCTTAACCATCTGAGCCACCCGGGTGCTCCTAAAATTATTTTAAATGAAAGTTTTCAAAACATTTTTACTAAAATATTTAAATATCTGTTAAAATTAAGGGGCAAAAATACAAATTATAAATGTCACATTTTAACTTAAAGTAATTTAAAGAAGGCGGAATTGTTATTTAATTTCTTGAACCTTAGTTCAAGAGCTTATAAAATATTTTCCTAAAAATAGGATACCTGACTGGCTCAGTTGGTAGAGCATGCGACTCTTGATCTCAGGGTTGTGGGTTTGAGCCTCATGTTGAGGGTAGAGATTACTTAAAAATAACATCTTCAAAAATATAAAATCTTAAAAGAATAAAAATAAAACTTTGTAATTATAGCTTTTAAAGTCTGTCTGGTTGCCAATGCAAAGAATTAGGTCGCATATCGCATATGTTGACTTCAGACCTACATAGATGTGTGTAAATTTCAGAGTTCTATACATTGTCTAATACTGCACACTGCTCCGCTTTCGTATGCAACTCATAAATACCACACTAATCCAGCGGTACTGCTAGAACCAAGAATTGGAAGATGAAGAAAAGCAAAAAAAGAAAAAGAAAAACAAAGTAGCTATTCTGCCGTGCTGGGAAGCAGCCCTTCTACATTATGCAGAAATCTGTTGCACTGATGCTCTCTGAGAAGAAGGATTTGATAAGTTAATACCCAGTGCTGGCACTGCTCAGATTCTCCCTGTGCTCTGAAGCTACATCTCTTCCTGATGCTGCTGGCAGTGGCCAAGTCCCCAGTCTTTACAACATTTGGACACAGTGGCCTTTTGTTTTGAGGACTAAGGCAAGAGATATGGAGAAATGTGTCCCTGGGGCTTGAATGACGTTAGTCATGCCAGTGGATGTTCAAGGTACTAGTTACACTGTGTCAGTGGTCCTGAGTGACTGGTTGTGTGTGTGTGTGTGTGTGTGTGTGTGTGTTGGGAGACCCAGAACTTTCTGAAGTGCGAGACCCAGTGCACATGCCCTTGTTGCCTGGGTCCGGGCGGGGGGAGGGGGGCGTCGCTCCCCCTAATATTAATCGTTTAAACAATATAGAAGTTGACTTCCTTCTCACTCAGCCTTGCAAGCGTTACACTCCATGATGGTGTGGCAGCTCCCCAGTGCCGAGAGCCCAGGCTTTCTCTGTCCTGTCACTCCCGTGTCCCTCAGGTGTTGCCCTCATCCACATGGGTCGGGATGTTCCCGTGGGATGTGCAGTTCAGCCAGAAGAAAGGAAAAAGGGTGAAAAGCAAGGCATGCCCCTCTCCTTAAGGGTCGCACCCTGATGTTGCGGGCATTAATTCTGCACACATCCCACTGTCCACAGGTGGCTGACAAACGTGGCCTTGCCCTGGGTGTCTTGAGGCTTAAGCGAGTGAACATATTTGAGAGGGCTTCTGTGTAGGACACGTTTAATAAATGGGGATAATTAGTACCATCGTCATCGTCATCAATCTCCTCTCTGAGGTTTCGACTTTGGGCTCTAAGGCTTTGTGTGTCTGGGAGCTGTGGGGCAAAATGAAGGACACTTTTATAAAGTGAATAATTACCCATGGCCTTTTCTCTTTGCTCTTGGGGTTTTGCAGATTTTCTCAAAACGGGGCACACTAGCATCAGCCCATTCTGGGTAAAATAGTTTAAACATAAGTAACGTGTAGGGTTCTGTAATTTCAGAGGCAATACCGAAGTAGTCTTTTTAAACAGGGAAATCAGTTTCGATCTTTTAAATCGAGGAGAAAAATGATTCCATTTTTTTAAAGTGGCACACGGCAGGAACTAAAGTGCAGGGTTGTAAAGCACTTTATTTTTTAACTTTTTACATTTTCTCCGTTTTAATTTCTTTCTTTTTTTTTAAAGCTTTTATTTAAGTTCCAGTTAGTTCATAGGCAGTGAGTGTTATATTCGTTTCAGGCATACAACATAGTGATTCATCACAAGTGCACTCCTAGATCCCCTTCCCCTGTTTCCCCCATCTCCCCACCCACCACCCCTCCAATAACCCTCAGTTTGTTCTCTATAGTGAAGAATCTGTTTCTTGGTTTGTTTCTCTTTTTTCCCCTCTGCTCGTTTGTTTTGTTTTAAAGGCACTTTAAATAGTTAAAGAGAAAGATAAGGCCATGGGAAACCCCATGATACTACTTTTTGTCAAACTTGACTTTCCAGGGATTAAACCTGCCTTTGAGTTTAGACCCTTGCTTATCCCACGTTGTTAAACCCTTGACAGACTCCAGGCTGTGCGACTCGGTAGCTCCCCATGAGGGGGCCGCTTTTCAGCCTCGGTTGCAGAACTGATAAAGCTTTAGTGCAGAGCTGTCTGGTCCCGGAGCAGAGAAGGCTTGGAGGTCATTGATCACTGACTGCAACTATCCTTGTGGACCAGTCCAATGTTACACCAAGAATCCAGTGGAAGAAATGTGACAGGCCTTCTGAGCCATCTGCCCATCTTATGATTTAAAATCCTCTCTAGAACATTCCTGTTAAATCTTTACTCTGACTTGCAACCATAAGCCAATTACCCACTCCCCATCTATCTTGTCTTCTAGCTCGGTAACCGTTCGTGTTTTATTTATTTATTTATTTATGTATGTATGTATGTATGTATGTTCTCTGTGTGTGTGTGTGTGTGTGTGTGTGTGTGTGTGTTTTGCTTGTGTTTATGTTACCCTGAAATTGTAGCACCGAGTGCCAGAGTTGTCTTCATACCATCCTTGACAGATCTTTGCTTCTCCTTCTCCAATGTGTCCCATGACAGGGAGCTCACGGTTTCATTAAGAGTCAGCCATTCCTTGGGAGGAGAGCACCAAATTATTTGCAAACTTTCTTCTTTTGGCCTGAAACTTTCTTTTCTGATCTACATGTAAGTATGTGTATGTATATTCCTGGCAGCCCTTTTTACCCTCTGGATCAAATCATCTGCATCTCCAGCCTTAACATGTTCAGCTCCCCCCCCCAGCCCCCAGCCCCCAACACATCATGACGCCCCTGGCCTGCCTGGTCATCACTCTCTGGGCTTCTTTGGTTTTGAGGAAAGTTGCTTATTAAAGTGAGTAAACCAAACTAGTTATCATACCCTGTACCTGCTCTTTGTTCTTCCCGCCCCCCCGTTTCTTCCCCATTTCACTTTTAAAGCTGTACAGAACACACCGAAAAAGGGCTTGAGTAATGTTGCGAAAAATAAGAGGAGGAAGATACACAGACTCTGAAGTTATATTTTTCTTCACGTATTTCTGTAGTAAGATGGCTTTTAAAAATATTTTTGCCATAATAATTCAGATGTTAATCTGGAGTCCTCTGAGACCCTCAGGCCTTTTCCAGTGGCCATTCCTGTATTTCAGATCTCATAATAAAACTGGGGGTAAATACGGCATCTTTTATGTATCCCTACTAAATTTCCCTTGTCTTGTGTTTTTGAATTACCTCTAAAATGTATCAAGGTGCTTTTAAAATCTATTTCTATCTTTAGAAGTGTTAGAGACCACAAGCAATTAGACAGCATTTACAAGCCTGATGAGAAAGCATTTGCTTGGTGTATAAGAGTATCATCGGAATGGAGTGAGCCCATGTGGAACAGGTGTTTGAAGAGATGGATCAGGACTTAAAAAAGAAAAAAAAAATCCCAAACCTGGAGAGAAAATGCAAAGACCATGCTCTCCAAAATACTGTCTGAAAGTCGGTGTGCCGGGGCACCTGGGTGGCTCAGTCAGCGAAACATCTGACTCTTGATTTCAGCTCAGGTCATGATCTCAGGGTCGTGAAATTGAGCTGCACATCAGGCTCCATGCCGCATGTGGAGTCTGTTTAAGATTCATCCTCTCCCTGTCCCTTTCTCTCTCTCTCGCTAAAAGAAAGGAAAAGAAAGTCAGTGAGCTCAACATTTGACCTCTCCTAAGACTGAGCCTCCTGGTTTCGGTAACTGCCGTCTTTCTATGCCCAAAGGAAGCTAAAGTCATTACATTTCTTACACGAGAAGGTGAATGTAAGTGCAAAATATATCATTTTAATTAGGATGTCCCCCTGCAAAAAGAAAGATCTCTTGGAAGGATCTGTAAACCTGGACTAACATCCAGCCAGAGATTCCAGCTCAAGCTGTCTGAGATCCTACATTACGTACCAGTTAGCCTGCAGATACCGTATCCGTTATTCCTTCGTCAGAAAAAATGAAATGAGCAGCCATGGTTTGTTTTTCTGTGAGTCATTGTGATATTTACTCAACACATGAACGGCCTCATCAGAACTCAGGGGTTTACATTAAACTGAACTTGGAATCCTTGACTTACCCAAGGAGGTGAGCACATCTCAGCGACCACAGATGACTGCCCCCTCCCACATCTTTTCAATAATTCTTTCTTCCTCGGTGTAGCCAACACACTCACGCTCATGGAACTCCCCTTTTGGGCATTATTTGTAACCACTCCATCCTTTTTTTTACCAAAGCTGGGAGCGTAAGCCAAATTGATGTTTCTCTCTCTTTCCTTCCACGGCCTTTTCTCTCTGCATAAACTCAGACTGATCCATAGGGCGATTGGCAGGAGGAAGGTGCTGGGCTGGGCTGCAGAGTTGCCAGGCATGAGGCAGAGCAGGAGAAGAGGCTCTCCCAAGGAAATGCAGGCTGCACAACGGCTTTATTTGGGTTGGCAGAAGTGCTCATGCATTGCGCTTTTGCCGAGGCCTGATCACTTGCTGAATATTTATTTGTCCCCAAGATTATTTAGTTATCCTCAGGAATCTAAGCTCTCCGTCCAGCTTTTCTCCCTTGGCATGGGTTCCCAGTGGGGAATGTGACTGACCCCTTCTCCTTTCAGAAGGGGAAAGCAAAACGGGACCCAGGAGGACACGGGACTTTGGCTAAAAGACAGCAGCAGAGCGAAGACTAGAATTTGGGTCTTCTGATTCCAAATCCAGAGTTCTTTCTAGAATCTCTCAAACTTTGGGGGACATATAAGCCCCGGAGGAACTTGCTTTTAACAAGATACAGATTCTTAGGTCCCCTCTTTAAAAATTTGGGCGTGGACTCTGCCCGTGGAATGTGCGTCTTTACCATCGGAGATGCCCTGCATGCACTAAGACAACACTGGCCTATCAACGTTTACTTTGTTTTCACCCAGGGAGGGATGTGGGGTTGCACAGTTAGATATGAAGATCACCATGTACCCTTACTCATTTTAAAAAATTACAGGACAAAGAACGCAATGACATTAACATAACTTACAGAACGAAGAAAAATTCACCCGTAACCCAGCCATCTATCTACTTTCCCTCCATCTTTGGGGAGATTATCCATATATTTAGGTAACTATCAACCCAACAGTTCTGTCATCTTATTGTTACTACTTTTGAGCCTAGTAGCCTTTTCGTTATGTGACTTGCTGGGAACAGGGCCCTTGGAAGCCAGTAAAGGGGAAGAGCAGTATTTATTTTTACCGAACATTTGCTTTGTTACCGGGCGCCGTGTTCAGTGCTTTACACACGTTCACTCATTTAATCACGGCAAGGAGGTCCTATTATCCCCATTTTCCAGGTGGGAAAACCGAGGCTTGGAAAGGCTTAAGTAGCTTGTGCCAGGTTTCCTGGGTAGTCAGCAATAAAACTGAGATTCAGACCCTCCGACGCCGAAGCGTATGCCCTTCCTCACCTACTGCTTTCCAGACGTGCAGGCAAAAGACCGAAGGCGCCTGGCCTTCAGGGCCTCCTCCGTGTGGGAAGGAGACCCAACCAGAGGTCAAAAACAAGTTCTGAAACACGTGGGAAAGCTACAGGATGCTGGCGTGGGTAAGAGTAGAGAATTACCTATTGAGCTGGAAGCGTTGACTAGCAGGGAGGAAAATGGGACTTTATCCTTCTGTCAGAGACCGCCATTATAGGATGGGGGGCAAGCGACTCGGTGAAATGACAAGTCACAGAGAGCGCCAGTCTGCCACGAAGCCATCCCTTTTGGCTGTCTCCCCTCCCCGCCCAAGCAGACCCTTTGCCAGAGCCACTACAGATTTGACATTTGACTCTTCTTTCTCTCCAGAGCTTTCTCTCCAGCACAGCTAGGACCCCAAATGGTAGGAAAGAGGGATGACGAGCTGGAGAATTGAGCTCTTAATAATTCAGGGTAGAGCTCCCAGGAGCAAAATTTTCCCCCAGAAATGAAATCTCCATGGTCCCCAGTAAGTCATTTATTTTATTTTATTTTTTAAATTACCATATAATGTATTATTTGCCCCAGGGGTACAGGTCTGTGAATCATCAGGCTTACACATTTCATAGCACTGATCATAGCACATACCCTCCCCAATGTCCATAACCCAGCCACCCTATCCCTACCCCCCTGGCCCCCAGCAACGCTGTTTGTTTCGTGAGTTTAGGAGTCTCTTATGGTTTGTCTCCTTCCTGATCCCATCATGTTTCATTTCCCTCCCCCACCCCCCACAACCCCCCGGTAAGTCATTTATTATAAAAGTTTTTCTTATGATTTCACTGGAGCTTCTTCAATCTCTGCCTTCGCCAAGTATCCAGAAGACTTTCTATCTGTAGCATTCATTTGGCACTTAACCTTAGCGCGTGCCATGGCTCCGCGTGTGGGGACATCCACCAGCATTTACTGTCTTGTGTCCTGCGCTGCACTAGGTGTGGAAGATAGAGAGGCCCCTGGCGCGAGGTGTTTATGGCCTCCCTGGGGAGACAGGCCATGTCCGTAATTCCAGTTTACCGCCCTTATAGTTCACCGTGGGCTCAGTGAGCTTTATTATAAGGAGAGGCACGATGTCAGCTCCAAATATAAAGGACAGATCAGAAGTGAGCCCAGGTGAGGGGGCAAGGCCGGGGGGTGGGGGTGGGGGTCCAGAAACCTGGGAGTGGCTTGGGGGAGGATGGCCCGGCCTTAGGCTAGAAGCGAGGATGCCTGGAGCAGGTCTGTCTCCCTTCCTAGACCATAGCCCCTGGGAGGGGGCATGGTCCAAGCACATCTCCCCTGGGGGCCTGCCCCGGCCCCCCCGCACTCCTCCCTGGGAAGCAGGCTGTGAGAGATAAACGGCAAAGGCTTTTGTGAGGGAGGGCTCCTGAGGACACACTGGGCCGGGCCGTCCCCATGACGGCCTCCTCTGGCCCCAGGACTAGTGCACCTGGAGTGGTCCTTTGGAGTTGCGTGAGTCAGAGGCCTTCAGACCCTCATGCCGGTTTGCCCTCGGGTGTGATGGGCCCGGGGAAGGGAGTGTGACCTCTGCTCTGTTTGGGAGAGACAGCTCTTAGCCGGGGCAGCGGGCCTGCAGACCTGTGTTCCTGGAGGGGATCTGGGGGTGGCACCGGCTTCCTAAATGCTGAGTGAGAGCACGCACTGCCGGAGGGCCCTGGGTCCCCCACTTGGAGGCTGTGACTTAGGCAAGGAGGTTTGGAGCTGCAGCATTCAAGAAGCAACCATTTCCCAGGCCAGGAAAGACCGTTTCGTGAATGGTTGAGGAGCAGCCCTGCAAACCGCCAAGCGTCTGGGTTTAGGGCTTTAAAATAAGAGCCTCATTCGTAACGAGAGTGAACGGAGGAGTTCCACGCCAGTTAATGATCTTTGGGGAGGAATTAGTGACCTGTACGGTCAGATAAATGGTGTCATTTCAGATTCTGTCCCCCAAAGAGATTTTTGCTCAGAGGCTGAGCCCTGGAGTATGATAAATAGCTCCTGTACACACTGTTAGTTAATTCAGGAGACAGCTAAGGAAACCAAGTGATGAATAGTATGCCTCCTTTCCAGGAGCTGAAATAGCTCTTTCGGCATCATTTCTCAGCCTTCAAGAGAGCTGTAGGAATTAATAAAGGGGCATTTATTCTATTTATTTTGTCACGGATGGGGGAAATCTCCATGGAGTGAGGTAAGTTCCCTGAAGTCTCTAGTCTGGAAGGGGCTGATCCCGAGCTAGAACGTACACCAGCCAGGTCTCAGTGGTCGAAGCACCAAGTTCCTGGGAGCCCGGGAGAGAATGGATCTCAAAAGAATTATAAACATTGTGCAGCCATATAGACTTCTCTAGAAATTCATTTAGACTCCTCTCAAATCTGCTCGTTCGCAGACTTTCTCGTCTGTATAAATGGTGCATCAGCCAGCTAGTCAAGCAAAAACTAGGAATCTTTCTTCAGTGCTCCCTGCCCTCTTCTTACAGCTAATCTGTCAGCAGATCTTCATTCCACCTCCAGAATGTACCTCGTGTCTCTCTCCACGTCAACAATCAAGTCCCAAGACCCCATCGTCACCCACCCGGACCACTTCCATGACTTGCTTACTGGTCTCCCCCTGTTTTCACTCTTTTCTCCCGCCACAGTACGTTCTTCATATTTCAGGAGCCAGCTAGAGGGAACTTACAAATTCGATCACGTCACTCCCTTCTGTGAATACTTAGTGGCTTCCTGGCACACCAGGATGAAGTTCGAGCTCCTCACAGTGACAGGACCCTGGGTGATCTGCCTCTTCAGTCTTCCCCACACTTGTCTTACTTCAACCCCACTAGTCTCTTTCCAGAATATACCGAACTCGCTCCTGCCTCAGGGCCTTTGCACGTGCTGCTTTCTCTGCCTGGATTGCTCTTCCTCCAGCTGTTCACAGGAATGACTCCTTCTCTTTCAGGCCCCAGCTCAATGATCTTCCCAGAGAAGCCTTCTGGCTAAAATAATCCTCTCTCCTGAGCTATGTTATTATATCGCCTGTCCCTCTCGGTTTCCTTCATGGCCCTTATTGCAATCTGATTTTTTTTTTTTTTAATCTCTGTTTTATTATGTGTTCTCTGTGTTGTCTCACTGCTGTCGAGGTCCCACTGGAGCAGGAAATTCCCAGTCCTTACATGATGATAGGAACATAGTAGGCCTGTCATCAGCATATGGTAAAAAAATGAATGAATATATGAATGTATGGGTTCTTTAGCTCCTGTTGTGTAAATGGAAGCAGAATGCAAGAGCACCAGAAATTATGATTTCCTGATTACATTCCTAGAGATTTGTTCATTAACTTACCATTTGCCAGTATTGTATTGAAGGTTCTAGGAGGGTTCACTATTTAAAGGAAGCAGCACATGAGTAAATGTTAGTACTCTGTTTGATGATGCTACAGAGCTGTTAAGTGATGTACCAGTCTCTTCCTTCACAAATTTTTTATAGTATATTGCTTATATACCATATGATTCTATTTTCCTTTTTTTAAAAAAAATATTATTCTATAAGTACTGCAAATGTCAGAAGGATGTTAGGCAGGATTTTCTGAGGCATTGGGGTCATTCTTTTGTTTTTCTTACCTTTATTATCTGATTTGTATACAGTGAATTTGTAATTTTTTAAAAAGCAATTGTTTCTGTTCCTTTTCTTCTTAAACACGGCAGGGGTGAATGCTTTTGCGGAGCAGAGAATGAGCACCATATTTTGCCTCAATCCAAGTTTTTATACCTTGGTTTACTTGCTTTTTGTAAATAAGCTCTTCGGAGTTTTAGGAGTTTTGTGGGGGGGGGGGGTTGGTGGTGGTGTCCTTGATGATGATATTGCCTTAAGACACGTCCCTTTTCATATACGCAGGTGTCCCTCCTGGAGGGCCCTGTCTGGAATGCTTTTCCGGTGCGGCCTCCTGGGAAGTTCTGGCCGCCTCCAGGTCTGAAGAGAACTCAGTGTGCTCAGAAAATGACACTGGAGAGCACCCAGTGGCGTGCTTAAAGCGTGTTGAGTCAGCTGTAAGTTTTGTCAAAGCACATAGCTGGGCCGGAGCGCCCTGTCTTCTCCCTCCGCCTGTGGCACTGAATTCTATCCTCTTGCACTCTCTGGGGTGCCCGGAGGATGAAAAGTATCCGGAAACAAACTCGCATCCTGGCTGACTGGTGCTCACTGCAGCACACCCATGTGAGAAGCTGAAGCTCAGGCTGCCCTAGAAACCCAGCCAGCTCCGTGCGTCCCTGAGCTGACCCGGGGCACGGGAGAAGGGGCTGGAGAGGTCCGGAGGAACCAAGGCTGGCCTTGGAAAATGCCTGGTCTGCCCCGGGAGACCTCAGGGGACTGAGCCTTGAGTGCCTGGAATCCAGGGATGCTTAGGGAGAGTGAAGGTGCTGGCATGGAAGGTGGCTGGAAGTCTTCAAAAAGAGCCACAGCGTCGGCCAGCAGTGTCGCTCTTGTACCCGGTTCTCCCTGATGTCCAGGAGGCTTTGTGCCATTCCCCCGCCCTGTGCCCAAGTGGGTCTTTGCTGGTGTTAGTGTGGGATGTTGTTCATCATGTAGGGAAACCAGCCTCCTGGCTATCCCCAGCACCCATCACTCTGCCAGACAGATGGGTGTTTCATTAGGCCCTGTAGCTGAGGGAGGGCAGGGAGAGCATTACCATCCCAGCTCACACTCTTGCCTCCCGCCCCAGTGGCTTCCGTGGCAGCTCCTGCTGTGTTTCCTCAGCTGGATCCTGCTTGGACCTCCCCCAGGGGTATATTCTAAAAGCAGGAAGCTGACAAAAATGATTGGAGGAGGGCACAATGGGTAACAATGGCCCAGGGAAGCCACAGGCACTCCCTTCTGGACCATTCCTTCCTGCCTCCCACCACCAGCTTCAGTCAGCCTGGGCTCTGGAGGAAGGAGAGGCCTCAGCCATATTTCCTACTCCATGTCAAGTCTCAGCCTTGAAATCCTCCTGATTTTAAAATGGAGCCAAAACACCGTACCACTAGCTTTCTTCGTTCACATCTCAGTCGGCTGCTTGTAATGGCCTGCTTTTAGCGCTTGCGGTGTTCTACACTCTTCGTCAGGGTGACCTGGCAAGGTGCTGAAGTGAGGCCCACGAGTGCCAGGACTTGAACTGGATCCCGTGCCCCGTTCTGCCAGCCCAGGACTGATACAAGGGCAGGGTCTCTCTTGGCCATGATGTGGATGGTATTTATTGGGCACACAGAGGCCTGGGTGCATAGGGTGCTCTCTCCCAGTTTCTTGGGGGGACTAATGGAAGAATCTTCATGAGGCTAGTGAAACAAATCTATTGATGGCGGCCTTCTCCCTCAGGTGTTGGATTCTGAGTGTGAGCACAGGCCTGGGAGCAGGCGTGGTGTTGGCAAGAGACGGTGGGAGAGGTGCTCAGGCTGTTTTCTCAGGGCAGGGGAAACAGAGATGTCGTCACTGGGGAAGGGGCGCTCCCCCAGGCCACGCCCACCCAACTGTTCCCCCGTGGGGACTTCTGACCCTCCCTCTGAGGTGAGGCTCCTGTGCGTGGGGGCTGGGGAGCACAGAGGGCCGGTTCCCGTTGCAGCTCTCCCCAGATGCCAAGTGGCAGCTAGCTCAGCTAATTGGCAAGAAAAGGAGAAGCGAAAATAGTGAAAATCTGTGAATTAATAAAACAGCCTTGAAGCAACCGCCAAAATGTGTATACAAATCATGAAGTAATTAGAAGTGTGAAGAATTCGATCGGGTTGGCTGTTTCCAAATCCAGCATCTGATCGCGTTAGGAGGCCAAGGGCTGGCAGGCCACGGGGAGTACGAATTCTTTCCATCGAATTTGATCTTGCCTCCCCCAGCTGGGATTTCTTGAAATCCTTTCAGGGCAGTTTCCTTGGGATCTGCTAGACCTTTAAGCACATGCAACCTCTGGGCCCAGTAGCTTCTTCTGTTTTAGAATAAGACTTAAAAAGGGGGCACCTGCATGGCTCAGTCAGTTAAGTGTCTGCCTTCAGCTCAGGTCATAATCTCAGGGTCCTGGGATCGAATCCCACATCCACCTCCCTGCTCAGTGGGGGAGTCTGCTTCTCCCTCTCCCTCTCCTCTTGCTGGTACTCACTCTCTCTCTCTCTCTCGCTCATTCTCTCTCTCTCTCTCAAATAAATAAATAAAATCTTTAAAAAAAAATATAGAATAAGTCTGAAAGGTTTCACAGAGGGCTTTCTAGATCCACAGTCTTATTTAACCTCACTGTCACCAAATATTTTTTTTTTTAAAGATTTTATTTATTTGACAGAGAAACACAGCGAGAAAGGGAACACAAGCAGAGGGAGTGGGAGAAGGAGAAGCAGGCTTCCCACAGAGCAGGGAGCCCGATGTGGGGCTCGATCCCAGGACCCTGGGATCATGACCCGAGCCGAAGGCAGACGTTTAACGACTGAGCCACCCAGGTGCCCCCAAATATTTTTTTAAAAAGATTTATTTATTTATTTCGGGGGGGTGAATGGGAAGAAGGGCAGAGGGAGAGAATCCCCAGGCAGACACGATGCCAAATGCAAAGCCGGACATGGGGCTTGATCCCAGGACCCCGAGAGCATGACCTGAGCCCAAATTACGAGTCAGCCGTCCAACCGACTGAGCCACCCAGGCGCCCATCACTGTCACCAAATTATTTTTATGTCAGTGTTTTTCAGAGGAGGAAACCAAGGCCCAGAGAGTGAAGTGCTATAAACCCAACTCCAAGAGCTAATCAGTAACAGAATCAGGGTCTCCTGCGACCCCTCCGACCTCTCCTTCTCCCACCACGTCCTTCTTTGGACCCTGCTCTGCCTCTCAGCGGTGCTAGGTAGTCCTGTCTCATGATTGTCATGGCTAGCAGCCAACTGCTGTTCTGTTTACCCACATTATTAAATGTAGATAAATTGTTCAACCCATTTGTTTGATTAATAAACCAAGGCTTGGGCACAGTTAGCTGTTTGTTGACTTTAATTTTATTTTATATCCAGATTAGACTGGGGAGGAGAAAAAGATCCATTTTCCTTATCTTTTTTGGCAGCCCTTTATGAGAAGAGATTTCAGAACCTAAGACTAGTGTGGATGGACAGAAGCAACATGTGATTAGAGTTTTCATGGTTCCGCCTTGTTCTTTCTGATCTGTGGGGACTTTTTTAAGAGTAAGTGCTCACATTCAGTAATTCGGGGGAGGGCATCGCTCAGGGCCCACAGCCTGCTCAGGGTTAGAGATTCTGAGAGCAGAAATCGGAGCAGAATCCTGAGAGAATCGTGTAACGAGCTTGACGTGTGTTGTTAATTCCCCAACCGGTAGCAAAAGCCCCTGGGAGGATGAAGTTTACATGGTTTATAGCCAGTCGAGCAAATAACAGTGTGATTAAGTTACATGCGTTAGTTGGCTCCATAGCCAGAATAGAAATGTACGTGTTAATTTGGGATGGAAAGTTTTCAACAAAGCAGTGGCTGCTTGCACAGACTTGTCTCTGGTCCTCAGGTTTGGCCCACAGCAAAGCCCTCTGTGGGAGAGGAGATCGGGGAGTCAGGAGCGGGACCAGCTGTGGAATTTGAGGGGCCCAGTGCACAGCGAAGATGCGGGCCCCTTGCTTGGAAGGTGTTAAGAATTTCAGCACAGCAGTGTTAAACCAAGTGCAAGGTCCTTCTGAGTGTGGGTGGGAGACTGGGGGGACTGCCCAGGGCAAACACCCTTGGAGTTGGGACTGAAGCCGCTGGAGAAGGGAGGCCTGAGCCCTCGGCTGGAGGTGGACGTGATTCAGCTGGTATTTCTGGAGTCACTCCGATGCCCCAGCTCCAACCAAGCTGCTGGGATTCAGCCGTGAGCAAGCAAGAGCCGCGGGGTCCCTGGCTACGGCCAAGGGCTCTGGCGTCAGACCATCAGCTCAGAGACTTTGCTTGTTTGTTTTTTTAATTGAAGTATAATCGACATACAATATCCTATTAGTTTCAGGCGTACATCATAGTGATTTGATATTTTTATACATTACAAAATGATCCCCACGGTAAGTCTAGTCACCATCTGTCACCACACGAAGTTATTGCGGTGTCGTTGGCTCTGTTCCCTGTGTGTACATTGATACATTGGTCCTCGTTACTTATTTATTTTTTTACCGAAAGTTTGTACATCTAATCTCCTTCACTTATTTCATCCCCTACAAGCCCTGTTCTTTCTGGTGACCAACAGTTTGTTTCCTGTACCTCTGACCCTGTTTCGGTTTTGCTTTATTGGTTATGTTTTTTAGATTCCATATATAAGTGGAGTCATGCGGTATTTGTCTTTCTCTGCCTGACTCATGTCACTTAGCATAATACCTCCTAGGTCCATCCATGTTGTCACAAATGGCAAGATCTCATTCTTTTTTATGGCTGCATAATATTCCATGGTGTGCGTGCGTGTGTGTGTGTGTGTGTGTGTGTGTGTGTACGTACACACCGCATCATCTTTATCTGTCGATCATACACTTAGGTTGCTTCCATATCTTGGCTGTTGTAATCGTGACACAGTGAACATAGGGGTGTGTTCTCTTCCAATCGGTGTTTTTGTTGTCCTCAGATAATACCCAGAAGTGGAATTGCTGGGCTCTACGGTAGTTCTGTTTTATTTTGAAGGAACCTCCGTACTGTTTTTCACAGTGGCTACACCAATTTACATTCCCCCCAACAGTGGTACGAGGGTTCCCTTTCCTGCACATCATTGCCAACACCTGTTATTTTTTGTCTTTTTGATAATGGCCAATCTTACAGGTGTGAGGTGATGTCTCATTGGCGTTTGGACTTGCATTACCCTGATGAGTGATGCTGAGCATCTTTTCATGTGTCTGTTGGCCATCTGTAGGTTTTCTTTGGAGAAATGTCTCTTTAGTCTTCTGACCATTTTTTAATCAGGTTGTTTGGTTTTTTTATGTTAAGTTGTATAAGTTCTCTATGTAGTTTGGACATTAACCCCTAATCGCACGTATGATTTGCAAGTATCTCCTCCCATTAGGTACGTTGCCTTTTGGTTTTGCCGATGGTTCCTTTGCTGTGCAATCTACAGATTCAGTAGAATCCCCATCAAAATAATAATGACATTTTTCACAGAACTGGAACAAGGAATCCTAAAATCTCTGTGGAACCACAAAAGACCCCAAATAGCCAAAGCAATTTGGAGAAAGAAGAACAAAGCTGGAGGTATCACAATCCCAGATATCTACATGATATACTATAAAGCCGTAGTAATGAAAACCATATGGTCCTGGCACAAAAATAGACACGTAGATCAATGGAACAGACTGGAGAGTCTAGAAATAAACCCACACCTGTATGGTCAATTAATCTACAACAAAGGAGGGGCTCACTGGGTGGCTCAGTGGGTTAAAGCCTCTGCCTTCGGCTCAGGTCATGATCTCAGGGTCCTGGGATCGAGCCCCGCATCGGGCTCTCTGCCCAGCAGGGAGCCTGCTTCCCCCTCTCTCTGCCTGCCTCTCTGCCTACTTGTGATCTCTCTGTCAAATAAATAAATAAAATCTTTAAAAAAAAATCTACAACAAAGGAGGCAGGAATATATAATGTGGAAAAGACAGTCTCTTCAACAAATGGTGTTGGGAAAGCAGGACAGTCACATGCCAAAGAGTGAAACTGGACCACTTTCTTATACCATACAGACAAATAAACTTAAAATGGATTAAAGACCTAAATGTAAGAGCTGAAACCATAAAACTCCTAGAGGAAAACAGATGCAGTAAGTTCTTTGACATCAGTCTAAGCAGTATTTTTTGGATCAGTCTCCTCAGGTGAGGACAGCAAAAGCCAAAATAAACAAAAGGGATTACATCGAGCCAGAAGGCTCAGAGAGTTTTAGGAGCGCCACCTAACCTTGTCCGTTTCCTGTCTGTAGATGAGCTGAGTAATAATAACGCCCACCTCTGTCGTGAGGACTAAGCACTGTATTAGGCACGTGTGAGTGGCCAGGCACATGGAAGGCTTTAATGAACGTTCACAAAGACAGGTCAACAGTGATGTGTGATGGGAAGCCATGGGAGTGCACAGAACGGACGGGGGTGGGGGCAGGTTTGGGGAAGATCTGCCAGGCTCCTGGCTCCTGGCTATGCTGCTTTTGTATGGAAACTGAGACTTGGAGGTCTTGCACCATAGAGCCCTTTCCTCCTCTCGCTCCCTCTGGACCAGCCAGTTGTCTCCATCCCTGGAGATCCAGAAGAGCTCTGGATGTGTGTGCTGAGCTGACCTGGCGTCTCTGTCCATCGTGGCCCCTCCTGACCCATCCCCTAGGGTCCTGAGATTCTGCCCTTCTCTGGTCCTGCACCTGCCAGGGTCTCAGTGATTGTAGGTAATACAGCCCTCCCGCGTCTCACTGTACCTGCCTTGTTGGCCAAGCTCCCTCCTGTCACTCCCTTACGCAGAACCAGCTTCTCTCTCCCATTCCCTCCACCTCCATGTGTGTTTCCTCCACCTGAGAGCCTCATTTGTCTTTGCAGCTTCAATTCCATCCCACAGACACGGACTGAGTGCCTCTCTGTACGTCCCTTCTGGAACAAAGGACAGTTGATCCTCATTATTCACGGATCCCATATTTGCTAATTCACCCACCCACTAGTATTTATGTGTACCCCAAAGTCAGTACTCATGGTGCTTTCACGGCTGTTTGTGGCCATGTGCAGAACAGAATGGCGAAAAATTTACATCGCGTGACGTGTGTGTTCCCGGCTGAGACGCAGCAGGGCCTCGCCCTGCGTCCCTGGTGCAGCTGTCCTACTGTGGACGAGCATTCTTTCTGTGCTCCACTTACTGGCACTTTGGTGCATTTTTGTGCTATTTGTTGACGATTTCACTGTTTAAAATGGCCCTGAGCGTAGAGCCAAAGCGCTGTCCGGTGTCCCCAAACACAACACGGCTGTGACGTGCCTGACAGAGAGAATCCGAGTTAGACAAGCCTCCTTCGAGCTCGTTTCACATCAGTGTCTGCCTGTTTTATTTGAGACTCCGTCAAACCCTGCCTTCTGATGCCCCTTCATTGGTATTTTAACTCTCCCGTGGCCCTGAGATGGGCAGGTAAGTCCTCTCAGAGCAGAAAACCACGAGCTCTTGCAGTGGCCTTCTTGGGGAGGGAGGCAATGAGGGTGCGCCAAAGCCAAAGCCGGAGAAGTTGCTTGAATGGAACGGGCTTGCAGATAGATCCTAGACACAGTGGGAGACAATACAGCAGAGCTGGTCTTGGAAGACAGGCTTCAGAGCGCCTACCCCGTCAGAGGTGTTGTGAGACTCAGAGATGTTTGTAAAAGCCCAAAGTGAACTTTGAAAGTGCCATGCAGGTGTTAGATGTTCTTTGCCGTGGACATCTGTGGGTGGTCTCGTGAAGAAGGGATCATCGGTGGGGTGGGGGCGGGGAGGGTGGGGGTGTTTGGTCATCTCCAAGCCAGTGGGGCCTGGCGTGGCTTGGAGGGACTTGCTTGTCACCTTTCCAGCCAGGACCCCATCGTGTCAAACCCTCCAAGTATTTCATGCTGCTGAGGGAAGACAGTGAGACTTCAGACGGCCCTGGGTTCGATGCCCTCCAGCCTAACCAGGACTGCTTCTCCTCTTGGCACAGGCCGTGGGTTTTCCCGTCAAGTGTCACATGACCCGGAGTAGTAGAGGCTGGGGGCTTCCTGCCCAGATACCGTAGGGAGTCTCCAGAGCCAGCAGTGGGCTGCCTTGGCGGGCTGCAGACCATGTTCGCCTGTGTTCTTCTATGCATTCGGGAGAAGTAAATTTTTCTTGTTGTTGTTGGATTTCTACATAATTAGATCTGCAAGGGTTTTCTCTGGTTTGTCAGAATCTACCATCCCTAGTATTTCCCTTTGGAACGAGTCACTTCGGTGTCCCCCGTACCTGTGGTATTTCCCTCACCCGCTTCTCTGGGATTCTTCCACATCCTGTCATCTTCTGTCTCTCACTGTGGGTGTTTGTGAATAATATTAAGCATCTTCTGGACTTTCATCATTCCCTGAGCACAGAGACTGGGTCTGGTTTGTTTTTTTTTATATGTACCACTGTGCCTAGTACAATACCCAGGGTATCATAGATTTATTATTATTATTATTATTACCTATCGAACTGATGGAATAATTTGATGAAAGCATAAACAGGTCATGGTTCTACACCCGGTCCCTGGGGCAGTAAGGAAGAGGATGTGTCGAACTCACACTCCTCATCTGTCCCAGGCGTCTCTGTGGCAGAGAAGAATCAGCTCAGCTCTTCTCTATTCTGTCGTGAGGGAAGAGGCAGGTTTTGTCATGGAGGGGTGGGAAGAACCCAAGGAAATCCTTCTCGAGTCTAGAACATCCTCGCCGGCACTGGGGGATCCCTTTCACTGGAAATCTTTAGGGAGACGTGACCTCCACGCGTCTGGAATTGTTGCCTGGGAAACGAGGGCCTCCCTGGGGTGGGACAGCTTCTCAGGCAGCCATGACTGAGCCCAGTCAGAAGGGTCCGTAGAGGTCCTCCTTCTTCTAGCAGAGAGCAAGTACCCTAGTGACTTAAGTAGTATGACACACACTGGCTCGGAGAATGTTCTAGTGCCTTTCTAGTACACTTGATAACACCAGGGCTTCTGAGGGTTCGATTCTTGTCAGTGGCCTTCCTTTGTTTAATGGCTTATCAGGCCAAGACACTTGGGCATGATGCTGCCAGATTAATCTCACTGAAACTCCTTGATCCTATCCCTCAGAAGCCCTAAGTGGCTTCACACTGACTAAGGGATAAAATCTAAACTCTTGAACTCTTACTCTGAAGTCCTTGAGGTCAGGGACTACTCCTCACGAGTCTCCTCAGGACAGTTGATGTGGCCCGTGATGAAATGCCACGTGGACTTGATTTTATTTACGGTCGCTTCTGGAGAATCGCGAGACTAGGATTGTGTGTCAGCTCCTTCTCCAGCCTGAGGAGTGCAGTCCACCACATTGACCGCGGGGCATTGCCGTGCTTATGACGACATGACGGCGTTTGGAAGAATTCCGGGAGCCCTGGGCGGTAAACATACAGTTTGAGTTGGGGGAAGGGCTGGGGGGAGACCGTCGTTTTCAAGGCCGAAGTTCAGGATTTGTTTTCATCAGATGCCTGCCACTCCCGGACGGATCCTCCTTCTTCTATCTCCTAGATGCCTCGTTTCTGTCTTTTCCGAATACGCCTAACGAATCTCGAATCCCGGCAGCTCCCTTCCCAGCAGCCTGCAGCGGAGATGAGCGGGAATGTTCTGAGCAGTGCTGGGCGCGGTTCCTGAATGGGGTGTGGTGTGTGCACCTGGCACGCTTACGAAAGTGTTGTTCGCCTGGCACGGGCAACTTTTTTTCAGCCTGGCTGTCAGGGTCTCATCTTTCCAGGAACAGTGAGGGAGGTGTGCTGTCAGACTGAGTTCAAGGGCAAGATGAGTTCAGCTCCAGGAGGGAGAATTCTGAGCGGCCCATCGTCGTGACTTGGAAAGAGGAGTAAATCACCAGCTATCTCTTGCTTCTCTGATGTTTCTCGACATTTATTTTGTTCCTCAATGATTAGCGTGGATTACATCTTGCCTTGTGTTATATTTGAGTTCTATCTTGTCTTAGAGCATCAACTCTTAGAGAAGAGATCGTCTGTGATCTACTTCTCATTCTCCCAAGGGTGTGAGAGGTGTGTTTCTGTGTGTTGTGGAAGAAACTCTATGATCTGAGACAGCGAGGCTCAGCTCTTTGTAAGGGAGCCAGGGAGCAAGTAGGAACCAGGAATTACGAAGGATGCACATATTTTGATTTAATACTCAGATAATAGTATTCCTATGATATTACATGCTTTAGTTTTCCTGTTCTAAATCCTTAAGGCCTAAGATCAAGAGTCTTGCTGCTTCCCCTTTCTGTGGGATGGGGCATGGGCCACCCTGGGTCTCGCAAGCTCCGGGGCTCTCAGTCCTGACCGCACCCTCGAGTCACCAGGGGAGCCCGTAAACACCCAGGTAACTGCGACTCGAGCAGATGGGATCCGGGCGTCTGTGGCCGCCGGACTCCCAGGGGATTCCAGTGTGTGGCCGAGGCTGAGCACGAACCACTAGAAGGCAGGGAGTCTGTTTTGTTCCTTGTTTTCTCTGCCAGGGCCTGCTAGGGCCGCTTGGCGCAGGGCGAGTACTCGGCAAATGTTAGTGCCTCCTGTCCACATCTCCTCACGGATGTCACGTAGCCTCAAACAGTGTGATTCTCAGGCCGAGCCCGGAGCCCATCCCTCATCCCGGGATCCTGTCTCAGTATCTGCATCCCTGTCTGTCTGGCAGTCCAAGCCAGAAACTCAGGTCCATCTGGGAACCCCTCACCTTCCCTCCCTCCCACTCCAGGTCTTCGCTGTGCTTGGTGACTTGACGTCCTAGGTGGCTCTCGTCTCTGTGCTTTGAGTCCTGCTCAGCTGCATATCCTAATCCAGCGGACCAGCATCAGGGCCCCAAATCACTTCAAAAGCTCCCCGGCCGGGCTGCCGGAGCGCAGGCCCCCCCCCACCAGTCCGTTCTCCACACCGTACTCATCTCTGCCAAATACAACTGTGATCTCCTGGTCTCGATTAAAACCCTTCAGTGACCTACTGCTGCTGTTAGGAGAGCACCCTCCTCAGTCCGGTGGACATGGCCCTGTGGTCTGGTTCTTGCCCGAAGGCCTGGCTGCCTTTGCGGACCAGCCCCAGACTCCTTTGGTCCCGGAGCTCCGGGAGCACGTGTGACTGCCGGCTTCTCTTCGGCAGGGGCTGCCCCTTCTGCCCGAGCCCCCGGTAATGGTTCAGAATGGCACAGTCACGTACCACACTCCGCATGGCATGTCTGCTTTGCCCTCTTCTCCACAAACTCCTACAGGTCTGTTAATAGCCACATCCGTCAGTTGCTTTTCTAGGAGAATCTTTTGATGCCTCCTTAAATTTTCAGGTCTTGACCTAAGGTGTATCCTCTGTCCTGCCCTTGGGCCCACAGGACTTTCAGGAGTTGCTCTTTTTTGTTTAGAATCCCATGCCTTAGTGTCCTGTGTCACCTTTGTGTGTCCATGTTGGTGTGCTCACAGCGATGCTCAGGGGTGGCTGGGTGCCGTGTGTGTGTCTCTGTGGGCAGATGAGGGTCTGGGGCCGAGGGTCACGGTCCCCACGCCCACCGCAGCCTCCCAACCTCCTTTCCTCCACTGCATGCCCTGCTCTCACCATAAAAGCCACTAGAAACTAAACCTCGCAGCCAAACATCTGTTTCAGTGAGCCTCCGCCAAACAGCGGGCAGAACATTGGAGAAGATCTCGATGACCTGGTTTTGTGACCTTCTAAGACGTTCCTCATGGCTGGGCCTCACTCTCCTGATTTTGTAAAATGAGAAGTTTGGATGAGGTTATTAAGGATCCTTCAGTACAATTAGAATGATAGTAAAAATAATGGCAATAACGATAGTAGTAGTAATATTTGCTAATGTTTATTGGGCACTTGCCATGTGTCAATGCTAAGTATTTTATGTTGTCTAGGAAAAAATGCAGTGTTTTCCTTTATTGTCACTCAATACTTCTGAAGCCAGATGGGGGGAAGGCGTTTCTCCCATACCGATTAATTCTGTCCCTTACCGACCAATTCTGTCCCTTACCGACTAATTCTGTCCCATACCGACTAATTCTGTAACACCAGCAGCATGTCCTACAATTCAGTTCCATTCCGACACCATCCACCCGGAGCTAGGGTCCGCTTGTGCAGTTTAAGGGCTTGGTTGCACAAGACCGACCCTGCTCCGGACACCGGTCCAGGCCAGCTTGTCACCTGTGCTTCTGCTCCGCTATCAATCAGAAGTTCCCCGTGTCTCCCCACTTGGGTCCCATTCATTCTCTAGAGGAGTTCACAGAACTCAGGAAACCAGGACTAGATTTCTGCTAGTACAAAGGATATTAAAGGGTATGAATGAACAGCCAGATGAAAAGTACCTGGAGTGAGGTCTAGAAGGATCCCAAACACAGGAGCTTCTGTGCCTGTGGGGTTTACGGTGCCCAGCCTCCTGCCCATGGACGTGTTCTTATTCACCAACCTGGAAGCGCTCCAAACCCCATACTTGGGGGATTTTTATGGAGGCTTCATCACCTAGGCATGACCCATCACTAACTCCACTTCTTGCTCCCCTCCCCTCTCTGGGGAACAGGGGGAGGGGTTAGGGTGGGGCTTGAAAGTTCCAAGCCTCTGATCATGGCTTGGTTTTGCTGGTGACCAGGTCCCATCCAGGAGCCCACCAAGAGTTGCCTCTTTAGAACAAAAGATGCTCCTATCACTCAGGAAATTACAAGGGTTTAAGAGTTCTACATCAGGACGTAGGGTCAAAGACCAAATATTAGCAGGAACAGGATGCAGAGACGCAGCAGAGTGTATTTCCTATTATTTTACGTATGTTTATAGCTCATTTTAAAATTCTTTAATCCCCTCTACAAGCATACAAAGTAAGGATTTCTGTGGCTCCATTTTATAGATGTTGAAATTGAGGCACAGTGAAGTTAAGCAACCCACCCAAAGCCACAGAGCCAGGAAGTGACAGAGCTGGGATTCAAACCCAGCAACACTGGCTCCAGAGCCCCCCCTCCACACCAGCTAGATGAGAAGACCGAGACTAGGCTTTGGAGTCAAACAGGTCTAGTTTGAGGACTGACTGTGTCACTTACCAGCTGTCTCCAGCCAGGCTGCTTCCATGCACCTGTTTTCCCATATGTAATATAAGAATAATACCCGCATCAGGATGTATCCGTTTGCTTGAGCTGCCATAACAAAATACTTTCTCACCATGCTCGAGGCTGCAAGGTCAAGGTCAAGATGTCAGCAGGGTTGGTTTCTCCTAAAGCCTCTCCTTGGGCTTCAGACCGCCACTTGCTGCATTCCCATGCGATCTTTCCTCTGTGCTCATACACGTCTGTGTCCTAACCTCCTGTTTTTCTAAGGACACAAATCATACTGGGTTAGGACTTAATCACCATTTAAAGACCCTGTCTCCAGATACAGTCACATCCGGAGGGACTGGGGGGTTAGGACTTGAACATATGAATGGGGAGGAGGGAGACACACCAGCCCATCACAAGAGCGTTCTGTGCGTCCTCATGGACGTCATGTGATGTAAAGTGCCTGACCTTGTGTAGGTGCTCCGTTAACTCGGGGTCCTTCCCCTCTCGGACACTTCAGACTTCATATCCGTCCCTTGATTCCTGGGTGATGATGAGATGTGATGCTGTCGGCAGCAGGTGAGCCAGCCCTGGGTGGGATCTGTTTGTTTGGCAGCTATTTCGAGAGTGGAAAAAAAAAACCCTCTCCCTCATGTTAGATCGCCCGTGGCATGGTTTATAGTCCTTGAGTGAATACTGGAGGCCTTGAAGTCTTAGAAAAATATTATGATAAATCACAACCCTTCAAACTTGCATAACATATTTTTATACGAGGCTGTTAGCTTGCCTTTCACATGTGACTTTATCCTTCTGCCCCAAGGGAAGCAGCATCCCGTTCCCCTTGCAGTGGGACAGCCGACACATCAGCACTTTCTGTAGAGACGACCAGGGGCACCTGCTGCTGTCCCCCAAGCTTCCCGTGCTTCCTTCTGTCCTCCTGTTCCTTCCTGGGAGCCCGCCTTTCCAAAGTCACAGACAGTGAGAGGTGAGCTCCCGAGAGGAACCAGGAGTGTGGAAACATTACTAAATTCCCGTTGAGTTCCTGATGATGCCCTGGCATGGTGACGTGGACGTGAGAAGAAACGTGGGAGCCTTTCTGCAGAGACATGAAGTCCTGGGAAGAAGAAGCGAGGATCCGCAGCACAGTATAGTGGTAGGAGCCGCTGCTGCCGATGGGAGTGCCTGTTAGATGCCAGCCAGCAAAGCTAAGCAAAGCTCCCGGATGCACGATCTGCAACCTTCGTACCACCTGGACAGAAGGCTTCAAGAGCCCGCTTCTTTGGATGAGCAGCTGAGACTCCGAGATGCTAAACAAGTCACTTGTAACCTGCAGAGCCAGCAGCCAAAGCCAGGACCGCTTATGTGCAGACCTCTGTGGAGGAGGAAACCCACTGGGGCGGCCTTGGCACGCCCTGGCGGCGACATGGAGGTGGGGATGGATGGGGGGAACGGGAGGCCCCTGGTGCCCAGACCCAAAGTGACCTTGCCCCTTCAGTTATCTGGGGGATGGGGGAAGACACAGCTCAGCCTTGGCCTGCGGGCAGAAGTAGCTCTGCAGAGATGAAAGTCGGTCCCTAAGGGCTGGTGCCAAGCCTGACGCCTGGAAATGGGCGTGAACCTGGAAAGCAGACGTTTCTTACACGGGAGCTGAATCAGCTAAAGCCTGAGATAGGATTTTGTCACCTGCTTTTTCCATGTGGCGTTTATACCCCGAAGGGACTGCATGCCAGAGTTGTTGGTTTGAGTGGGCTCCGAGTTTGGTGTTCCGTAAGGGAGGTTGGAGGGAAATGGGGAGGAAAATGTCATCTTAAGGTCAAACCACTGTTCCTTTGTTAATTTTTTTCTGGGTGTAAAATTATGGTCACGGAAAACAGAAAATTGTAAAGGAAAAAAAATGTCTCCAATTTACCACTTGCAGATAACCATCAAAATGTTAAAGACTACCCTTCCAGTATCTTTTCTATGCAATTTTAAGATAAAAAGAGGATCGTACCTGGCATCATTAGTAACCTTTGATCACTTACTGCTACATCATGCACATTTTCCAGTATCTTTAAATGTCTTTCTCCCCCATTGGATGATGAACCGTAATCTAATTAGTACCCCCCATTGGGGCATCAGGAGAGTTGAGAGTTCACCTGGTAGGATACCCCATTAGGAACCTCCCAACAGCAGAATGGGGTGTCTAGTTTGGGAAATCTATGCTATTTATATACAGCTCACTCTGTTAATAATAATTACCTCTAATAATAATTATCTCTATCTAATATCGACATTCGGTATCTCTCATATCAACTAACAGTGGTCAGAACAGTGTCAGTGTCTGGCATTTATAGCCACTTTGCATTCTTTTGTCCCCTTAATAGAAGCAGCCCACACGTGTCACAAACCTATTGTTCTGGAATTGAATATTAGAGGAAGAGGATTCATCTTGGGAATGGTGGGTGTAGCCCAGCCTTCTTTATCTTCATCCATGTACGTATGTGATCTTTACACAGGCACCCGTGTCCGAGCACAAAGGCAGGTGCCCCGAAGCGCCACACTAGGAGTATCAAAATGCCTGTAGCAGTGAGAGGTTGTGAAGGAAATTGACAGTCAGAGATACACTGCAAAGTGGGGTTTTTACCCCCTTGGGGTCCACACCAGCAGTGTGGCTGTTCAGGGGCCATGCCCTGCCACCTGGGGTGTCACAGTAAGGAAACTTGAGTTTATACCCCAATCTCAATTAATTCTGGTTTGCAGGACATTCTTTTTTTTTTTTTTTTTTTTAATTTTTTATTATTTTTTTATTTTTTAATTAACACATAATGTATTATTTGCCCCAGGGTACATGTCTGTGGATCCTCAGGCTTACACATTTCACAGCACTTACCATAGCACATACCCTCCCCAATGTCCATAACCCAGCCACCCTATCCATACCTGCCCCTACCCCCCAGCCACCCTTGGTTTGTTTCATTCTTTTTGCTTACAGAAAAATTGTGAATGACCTTGCCATAAAAGCAGGAATTGTGCCTGCTTTCAGCCCACACACACACACACGTCTCTCTCTCTCTCTCTCTTTCTCTCTCTCTGTCTCCCTCTCTCTACATAACCAATGTGTTAGTGACTGAGCATCCAGAGAAGAGGGGACGATGTCCAGACTGATGGAGCAAACTTCTATGAATGTATCTTAAAAAAAAAAAGAAAAAGGCTAATGTCCTGTAGCAAATGAAAATTACTTGCAAATGCACAAATCAGTGTTGTTTTTTAACTTTGCTATTGCCCCAAATTATTATTTGTCAATTTCAGGAGCAGGCTGTGAGCTGCCACCTGAAAAAAAAACGATGTTGGTTGAGTGGGAAGTCCAGTTTGTGACAGACTCCATTCTTCTTCTTTCACTAGTCAGGAGTTCACAGAGGACCCTGGAGGAGCCACTTTGCATAAAAAATCCCCTTAAAGCATTCCCTCTCTGAAACATGGAACATAAAAAGTGGTAGGGACATCAGAGAAATTGGTTGTAATCTCACTCTGTTATCACATTCCTTTATGGAATTTGGGTAAGTCCCCTTACCTTTTTTCGACCTTCATTTCCTCATCTGTAAAAAAGGAAGTGTATACAGATTTGTAGTTTTTAACTTGTGTTTGAAAGGTGCTTTGTTGTTCCATAGACATTTGATTTGAGCTTATTTTAAAGCGTATTTTTAATTTCTTTTAAGAATTATAACCCAAAAAACCCCCATGCTCAAATGGGTTGTTTCTCAAATTTTAACATATTGAAACTCTCAATGTGTTAATCTTATTTTTAGCTCATCTCAAAGTTTATTCTGACATCTTTAACTTAAAAATAACTTGAGGTCGTCAAAGTGAACTATTAAAAAAAAGCTGTTACACATTTGCCCTAACTTCTCTCTGCAACTCTGGATTTTCTCAATAATATACAATTAAAACTTAGAAATAAACTGGATAGGGGCATCTGGGTGGTTCAGTCAGTTAAGCATCTGCCTTCGGCTCAGGTCATGATCCCAGGGTCCTAGGATCGAGCCCTGCATCAGGCTCCCTGCTCAGCAGGAAGCCTGCTTCTCGTACTCCCTCTCCCATTCCCCCTGCTTGTGTTCTCTCTCTCACTGTGTCTCACACTGTCAAATAAATAAATAAAATCTTAAAAAAATAAAAAGGAAATGAACTGGATAGTTCATTTCTATGGATTACATAATAATCAAGTTCAGTGTTCTCATTGATTGTCTTTATAATTAAATTAAATTTAATTATAATTAAATGGTTTGAATTTTACTAAAAGTGGAGTAAATTAAATAGCATAGTCCAGTGTCTGTCTTGTAAGTGTTCAGTAATTACTAGCAGCTCTCCATTGTGTGTATTTGGTTTCCTGTAAGATTTATTTTTAACATATTCTGCAACACTACCTCTGAGACCCGTTTAGACTTGATATTCTATATAAATAACACCTTTACATGTAAAACAAAATATATTTGTAACCCTCTAGACATAATAGTACATACTATTATACCATTAATGACCATTAATGACTTTAGTAAAAGGCAGAGGATTAAAATAATAAAATAAGTAAATAGTAACCGTTATAGAAGAAATGTAAGCAGTATCCTAATTAATGAATTTGCTAATTACTTTTCCCCCTGTTTGGCTGTCAGCTGAAACACATTATTGTATATTTGGGAAGAGGACTGGAAAGGCTAGCCTACGCACCAGAATTCTACCCCAGGGGACTACAAATGACTTCAGACTTGCTTTAGAAAAACTTTGCTGGTATATGCATTTCACTTTCCTTTCTTTACTTTATAAAAGACCACCCAACACAATTCAAGAAATTGCCTAAACTCAAGTAGTCATGATTATTAGGAAGTTGTTTTCAGGAGCAGCTTCACCTTGCCATGAAAATACAGTGAAGCATTGTGTAGAATTCCTGTTTAAGGCTGGTATCCCTGGACACAACAGATGGGCCCTCATTTGATTCCTTTTTCAGGAGTCAAATGACGCTGAGTATGTGCTCTACACAGCATAGAATGTCGTAATAGGTGCAACACACAGTGCTCAAAACTCCAGTGGCCTCTCTTGACCAGTACTCTGCCAGCGGTGGTTGGTAATCAGTCTACCCTTTGCCTTGGGAAAGGGGGTGTCAGCTCATTCCTTTTTCAGTGCTGAATAATATTCCATTATGTGGATGTACCACAGTCTGTCCATTTACTTACTGAAGGCCATCTTGGTTCCTTCCAAATTTTGACAGCTGCTATAACCGTGCACAGGTTTTTGTGTGGCTTTAAGTTTCCACTCCTTTGGGTAAATACCAGGAAACAAGATTGCTGGATCATAGGATAGGAATATGTTTAGTTTTGTAAGAAACTCCTAAGCCGTCTTCCCAAGCGGCTATACCATTATGCATCGCCACTGGCCACGCATGAGCGGTCCTGTTTGCTCCACATCCTTGCCAGCATTTGATGTCAGTGTTCCAGATTTGGGCCATTCTAGTGAGTGTATAATGGTTGTTTTAATTTGCGTTTCTCTAATGGCCTATGATGTGGAACATCTTTTCATCCGCTTATCTGCCATCTGTATCTCTTCTTTGGTGAGGTGTCTGTTAATGCCTTTGGCCCATTTTTTAATCGGGTCATTTATCAATATGTCTTCTGCAAATACTTTCTCCCAGTCTGTTGGTTATCTTATTCTCGAGGCTTCGGGACTTCAAACGGGTTCTAGTGTGCAACTGAGTTTGAGAATCAGTGGGTTAAATGTCAAGGGCACCTAAAGAAGGGGAGGATGACGATGGGGTGGGCGGCAAGAGAAAAGCCCAGTCACTGACAAGGGGCATGGACTCGCCAAAGCTGGTTCCCAGGCTGCTGTCACAGAGGTACCTTGTTTCCTTCCCAGCAGCAAGACTTCAGACGGGGTCCTTCCCAGCATCTCTGGAGCATTCTTTGCCCTGGGAATCATGGGGCTGCAAATAAGTAGATGAGTCCTTGGTCTTTCTACTTTTAATCAATGCAAGCCATGTTTTTTTGTTTGTTTGTTTTTGTTTGTTGTTTTTGTAGAAAGTTCAAAAGAGGCTTATAATGAAAAGCTTTCATCTTCTGTCTCATTCCTGACCCCAAACTTTCAAACGTTTCTCTTTTTAGTTATCAATGTTAGTTCCGTATCTCTAAATAATATAGTTCACCCACTTTTCGGGTGGTTTGTTGTTGTCATTGTGGCTCATTTTGGTGCTGTTGTTTAAGAAAAAAAAAGAGAGAGAGAAAGGGGCAATGTAAGTAGGGCAGGCAAATCTGCTTGCCTCCTATTAAACAATCCGATATTATGTTACACATTTATTTTGTTAATGAACCCTTAATACCTTCCTCATTAGAAGCATCATGGTCAGCATCTTTGATTTTGATAGTAATCATTATTTTTAAAAGAGCTAATATTTATTATCCTTTAACTTCAAGTGCTTATATTCATTACCTGTCCTTTCTCTTTCCATTGGCTTTCAGCATGATCTCTCAACGTAGAATAAGAATATTCTCTTTCTTCTCCTTCCTTCCTTCTCCCCTTCTACCTCCCCGACAGCCTTTCTACGGAATCTTTTCTTTTATGTGTCCAAGTGGAGGACATCTGTCTTGTTTGTGGCATGTTTACTTGCAGATTATTCTAAAAGTTGAAAACTAGTAAATAGCATTTACATTATGAATTTGTAAAAACAAACCAAAACCAAACCAAAACCTTGTCCTCACTAACTCATCCCATCCTTTATTCCCCATTGCACTTCCACAATGTCCCCTCAGAACTTGGGGCTTAAGAAAAGATTTGGGGCTTAAACACATAGGGTTTAAAGAAGAGGATGGGAAGGGGAGGGAGGCAGGATCTGCCTGCTTTTCTACACACAGACACACTCCTGTTTCCTATGGAAACTTTCAATCCATTTCACAGTTTGGGTCCCTCCCACCTGGCTTGTAGACCACAACCTGGGGCCTCTCCTCCTTCCCTGCCCCTCCCTGCTCCTGCCCCCCACCCTCACTGTGTGCTCTGCGCTGAGACTTCCAAATTCCCAACCTTACAGAAATGTCTTCCAATTGTTCCCTTCCTATTCCCTTCATTGTTATGGGTTTACGTTGATTCCAAGACCCCCTTACTATCATTTTAATGCCATCTAAGTGGGCGGAGGGGAGGGGCATGCCTGCTTGGTCCACACCCTAGGACAGCATCTCAGTTGCCTCCCTCCCTGCAGCTGCCTCCAGCAGGACGTGAGTGCCGGAAGCTTTGCGATATCGGCACTGGACTGGAGACCTTGCTCGGATAACTGCACTGGGGGGGAGGGAAGAGCAGAATATGATAGTGTAAAACAATGCCCACTTTTGGTTGCCTTGGTAACCCTCTCACTGTAAATCCCACCTGGGGAGGTTGAGGGTGAAGAGGAGAGCTGCCGTCAGCTGGTCTGGTGGGGGATTGACGAGGTGGGAGAAGGGAAGGTAATCACCGGATTGGAACTGCTCAGCAGCTACGATGGCTGGGAACAAAGTCACGCTGGTCATTGGTATCCAGAGGGCCCCAAACTTGTTCAGTCATGCAAGCAAAAGACTCGGGAGTTGTTTGAGCAGGGAGAACAGACAGCAGTGCTTTGGGGGGTGGGGCGATGCTTTAGTTACATTATCCTTTACCCCGCTGCTCAGAAGGGCCCTTGACCACCTCTTCTCCTTTTTCTCGGCCGCCCAGGAAATGACCTCCATGATGTTGTTTTTAAAGTGCCAGGAACTCTTCCCCCAAATAGCCAGGGTGATTCCCAACCTTCCCCAACCAGGGCCCAAGTTGATATTCCTTGGTTAGAGACAAGGCTTAAAACACAGGTCTCCTGGGAGAGGGAACCCAGCTGGATTGAAGCCCTTATCTAGCACTAACAGGGAGGAGTACGAGTGTCTGAAAAGTGGAGAGGACACTGCAGAGAAAGAAAAGGAACAAGTACTCCTGATTGCTGTCTCTGGTCCCAAAAGGAAGCAGGGGGACCAAGGCAATCCCTTGTCACGGGGCCCAGGGCAAGCTAATGGCAACCGAGTGGTGTCACTTGGCACACCAGCCCCGTAGTCTGATTGCCGGGACAGCTGTGGCAGGTGTGCTGGGCATTCCGTTCCCGCAGGCCGCACGGCTAATGGTCAGAGCGCGGAGGCGCGCTGCTGGGGTTTGAAGCCCAGCCCTGCCACTTCCAGCTGGGTACGCATGGCTAGGTTCCCCCGCTGCGAGTCTGTGTTCCGCTCGCGGCTTGTAAGATGCGCCACACTCCTGTGTTCTAGGAATGTCACTGTGAAGTTAAATGACGTAGAGCACATTGTTACCTGTTGTTATTATGTAGCATTGTAATTAGTATGGTTGTTAGTGTTGCTGTTATTCAGGGAAGGGCTAACATCTGCGAAGATGATTTCAGCAATCCCTCCTGGGCTATTTTTTACTTTCCACACTACCTTCAGGGCTGTCGGTTTTAATTCTCTCAAACGCCCCGTGGGATAAATAGGGGAGGCAGAATATTCCGCTTAACAGAGGAGGAAACTGAGGCTCAAGGTCACATCATCTGTAGGTGGCAGGGGTCAGACTCAAGCCCAGAGTTCTTTTCGTTAAGCCAGAGGTTCTCCACTCCAGGGCGACTTACCGGCTCCTTCTCCCAGAGGTCTCATTCCTCCAACCAAGGGCATGGCAGTCCCTGAAGCCTCCCTCAGTGGGAGACCCTGCCTCATCCTGGGAGTTTCTAGCAAATCTCATGAGGCTCTTCATAAAAAATTGATGAGAAGGCTGCAGGGTCGCTTACCCTTGGCTGTTTGCTGATGGCCAGAGTGCCTTGCTCAGCTCTGCACCTGTGTCCTCTGGCCCTGGGAACACACCTGGAGCTGGCAGGCCAGAGTGAGGGGTCCCCCTGGGAGCGTGGAATGGAGCAGGGTGGGCCGCCTCAACGAGGCCTGAGCCCCGCCCAGCTTGGAGAGGCCGAGCACGGACAAAGTGGGACTGTGGGCCTCGGGTTTGTGCGTGGGATGTCAGAGCACCTGCAGGGGACCTCCCTCCCGAGCTGCACCTGCTTCAGACTAGGAGCTGCTTCCTCCTCATCGCACAGTCAGCCTCCTCTTCCATCCCGGCCTCATCTCCCCCCACGCCTCCCGTGGGCCAGCAGATCCCGCCTCCCCAACCCCGACCGTCTCTTTTCCTCCAGCATCACACCTCTCAAGGCTCTCCATGGCTCTGACGCCACCCGAAGTTCTCAGCAGCTCCCCGCTGCACCTCCTGGGGAGCCTCTACTCGAGCTGCAAGTCTCAACGTAAACATCACTTCCCCAAAATAATTGTCTCCTCGTCCCCTTGGCTCCTGGCATCCTGCACTTTCCCGGCATACATTTATCACAGTTCCGATCACACACAGGCGCGATTTGTGCCATTATTTGTGCCACATCTGCCCCTCTGCCCCTGGACTGTGAGTTGCAGGGGGCCCCCGCAGCGCCCCCGCCTGGTACATAGCGAGGCTCGATAAATATTACATGAAAGTATTAAATATTAAATAGTCCTACATGCAAATGCTTTGGACAGTGGAAAGTTGCTTTGCAAATGAGTTTTCATCTTGATTTTGTTGGTATCCATGGGGCAACCGAACAATAGAAGAGCTGTCTGCCACAGCTGAGGCTTCCAGAAGAATCGGGCAAAACAGTTTATGAGGAGACGTCTCAGCTGCACTGTCTTTTCGCTGTGGCTGTTCTTAAAGAAGGGAAGTAGGCAAGCGAGTCTGAGGAGGTAGCTGTAGCCAGTCTCAGTAAACAACCCGTATTTAGCTTCCTGAGTTTGTCAGTGATGATCTGAAAGCTGGGAAAAGAAGCAAAAGAGATGAACACCCGAGGGGATGGTGTGCAGTCCCTCTCGGGGTTTATTTTTGCTGCAGCTAGGCTGTCCCCACCGTGTCGATGATGCCCTGTCTTGGTGATGCCCAAGGGAATATGCACTCCCCGGGATTCTACGGTAAAATTCCTTCTCTCATCCCGCTTTCTCTCAGCTGTGCTGGACTCTCTCCAACACTCCTGGGAGATCTCGCTCTCTGCACCTCTGCTCAGCTGCCCCCGCCCTCGCCATCTCTGCACCCTTGTCACAGCCCTGGGTGCTGCCCCACTGTAGTCTGGCGGCCCAGCCTGGCCTACAGAGCCTGCTTGTATCGTTCCGCGTAAACACCTGCTCGGGTCGCGGGGAGCTGGCCGTCTTTCCACCAGCAGGTCACACTCTCCAGGGGCAAGTGCCTTTACGGACCACTTCTGCCAAGCGCCCCTTACCTTCTCCACTGTCAAGTCGCTAGCCCCGTTCCCACTCACCGTCTCATCAACTGTTTCCTTAGCACCTACCGTAGGCCAGGACCCGTACAGGGCAGGGGGCATCTGGGGAACCCAGGCACTGGGCTCTTGCCCTCGGGATTCCCAGTCCAGTGGGAAGGAAGACTCCCAGAGAGGTAGAACCCCACGAGACAGCTGCTGCAGGCAGATGCCTCATGCTCCGTGAGCTCTGAGTAGGAGAGGTTCACTCCGAGGGGGGCAGGGTGACATTTGGGCACGTGTAGGGTTGTTCCGGGAACACAATGACGATACTGTGTCATCAGCAGATGGGCCGCGTGTGCCTGGGATGGGGTGACTCAGGGATGATCGCCCCAGTCTGCAGTGTGGGGTGCGGTTTATGGAAAGGGGTTGGACAGAAGTGGGAAGACAGATGGGGGTCTGATGTGAGGCTGTGTGAGGTGCTTGGGTTTAGTCTCTGGGCAGTGGAGAGCTGTTAAAAAATATTTGGAACCAGGGGACTAAAATGATCAGATGTATTTTAGAAATATTGGAAGCAGGAAGAGGATGGATGGGGGGTGGGGCACAGGGAGCGGCCAGGAGAGCAGCTGGGAGCTGCCGGGACTGCATTCCTTGTTCACTCAAAGTGGGCTCCGTGAGGGGTGCCGCAGGGCCCTCAGCCCTGGAGAAGTGAAAGGCCCTCGCCCCTGTCACCGCAGTGGGGGCAACAGCGGGAGGTGGCAGGACACAGAATCTGGACCTGTAGGAACATCCAGAACCCAAACGCAGGCAGTATGGACAAAGAAAGGCGGTCGATTGTGCTATTTCTCAGACAGGGTCTTCCTTCCCTCCCTTCTCACCTTCCCCCGGTCGTGGCCCTTACTGCGCTTCCCCGGGGAGGTGGCTGGAAAGACAAAGCACATCCAGGCTGAGAGAGTGTCCTGAACACAGGCAGAGGGGCTGAAGGGTCACCGAGATTCTCCAGTCCCAGCCACCTTCTCCAGCAGCCCAGGAGAGATCGGAGCAGATCTGCGGCCCTCCGAGCCTGGGTGAGCACAGCGTCGAAGCTGGCACTCGGTCCCTTTCTGGGGTTGGGTGGGAGACGAGTCAGAGAGCTCACTATTGAAGTCAGTGTTTTTTCTGCTTTTTGGTTGGTTTCAAAGAAATATACTTGCCTTATAAAACTCAACAGAGGGCAGGGTGTGGGGGGCTAGGCGAGACCCCCCACCTGTGTTCCGGATGACCAGAACTGGCTCAATCCTGAAACCTGTGTCGTATTTCTCTTCAGGCCTGATGAGGCCAAGCCTCTTGAGTTGTCCCGAGACTCTGTGTCTGCCTACACTTGGGATGCTAATTTGCAATTTAGGTGGTTGAAACAGATTCAGAACTAAAACCAACTTACATTGCTGCTTGGAAAAAGAAAATGATTTTGTCATTGGTAAAATAAAGCTTTGCTTTAAAAGCAACCTTCTTCCCATCCAGAACGTTCTCCCTGGAAGGTAGGGATTCTGTCCCCTCCCACCAGCCGGGGTGAGTAGTCGCCTCACTGCGTGAGAGGGACCAGTGCTGAAGGGGGCCACTCCTCCAGCCCACCTTGCCTGGATTCGGCCACCTCTTCTTACTATCCAGTCTTTACCTTCCCCCTCACGTTCTGGAAGGCAGCTCTGCCTACAATGCAGCTCCGGTCAACTGCCTTCCCTCTCTTTTGAGCCCCAGTTTGCCCTGGCCCCTTGACATTGGGATGAAGGTGATATCTACCCAGTGGCCTTCCTCCTAGCAGGTGGCTTGGAGGCTAGGTCTACATATGAGCCTGCTGGTGGCCGAGACCGTCTCCAGGCAGCCCCCTGCCCAGACCCATTGACTGCCCTCTCGTTCCCAGTGCATGAGAGCTCTGGGTCACAACAAGAAGACAGAGCCTGGTTTGTGCTATTTCTTTTTAAAACCCAATAAATCTTGAAGTTCATTTATCTGCAGCAGTATGCAGGGGAAGGCGGCAGCAAAGGCATGCGTGAGTGTGTCACCGTCCAGCTCATTGCTGACCTTGCACTCCCGCTGCGTTGGCCGCAGTGCCGGCCCTGTCGGGTTTCCAGCCGACTGCACCGCGCAGGTAAAATCCAGTTCGCGGCCCAGGACTCCCTGTACCTGGGAAAGCTGTGGCGTTCTTGGCCGCCGACCAACATGACATTTGTCCAGCTAATGCGCGGTGTTGTGTTGGTCATGCTGCCGCTGTTGTCAAGGTTCCTGCATTTTCCGCGCTGAGGACTTTATCAATGTGTGTGTCTAAGGCTCCCAGGCAGTGAAGTTGGTCCTCATGTACCGAGGGCTCACAGCAGCCGAGCAACAAAGAAGGAAGGCAGGTGGCTGCCTCTGGGAGTGGACATGGGGTCCCTCTTTCTTCCCTGGACTCCTCCCCTTTCTCTCTCCTCATTCCTCCTCCCTGACCTCCTTCTCTTTCTCTCTCCCTAGTTCCTCCTCTTCAACCCTATTCCCCCAACTCGGGCCCACATCTTGCCTCGAAGCATCAGGGTTCCGAGTGCTCGGTTTCTCACTGATGTCAGTGAGCATAAAGCTGTCCACATCCCCGTGATTGTTCACTGCCTTGGTTATACGTGAAGAGACAGAGGCATCTCTGGCTCCTGGCCTTGGGGGCCCAGCTGTCCTCAGACTAAAGTGAAACTGGAGCTCTCCTCATGCATCCCACACAGGCTCGCGGCTCCAGAAGCCAGGCACCGTGCGAGGCACCGGCCCGGCACAGCCTCAGTGGGGACGCGGACCAATTCACAATCCCCTCCTCCTTCTACCCTCCGGGCGGCCTGGCTCCGCTCTGCTCTCAGGGAAGGGGGAGGATTCCGGTTTGGAGAGCTGACGGTGGCTGCCACGTGGTCCATATGTGACTTTTGTTTCCCTGATACACAGTAATTATACTTAATTGGAGGAGGAAGAGTTGCTCCTTCCCAGCTTGCCATTCCTTGTTGCACGTAGCTCTTCAGCTGGGTCGGGATCCCCTTCCTCATTCTTGGGAGGAGGGCTGGAAGATCCTTCACAAGGGCATTCTGAGGCCCAAGACATGCCTGGAAGGACCTCCTCCCGAAATCTGCCGCTGGAGCACTCCACAGGGCTCTCTGACTAACCTCAGAAGAGTCCTTTCCCTTTTCTGGGCCTCAGTTTTCTTAGGTGGCGGGGAGGGAGCATGGGTTCCTGCTGCAGTCACTGGGGACTGAGAGGGCACGGAGCCGCATCCTGAGGTGAGGATAGCCGCCTTTATCCGGATGACACGAAACCCAGCTAAGAATGCACATGCTAGCTGGTGGGAAGCCCGGTGTCATCATCAGGCCTCCTGTTCTTTGCCTGGTTTGTGAGCCCCGGGCGGGGGAGGAGCAGGTTGCTGGGCCCACCGCCCACCTCCAGCTTCCTCCTCCTCTGCTGCCTCTATTGCTTTCTTTTCTGTTTTTCCTCCTCTCCCCCCAGGCAGCAGAGCCCTCTGTCCCCTTCTCCAGGGAGCTCATACTCTGAAGGCTGATCACTACCATCCTCCCCTTTCCATGTCCAGTGGGGTTGGATGGCCTCTGTGGGATCCTGACCATCACGACCCGAGAGGCTTATCTGTGTGTGGAATCCCCCCCAGGCTTGCAGGGGACTCACTGTTCCTCAGAGACCAGCGACACTCGCGGGTGTCCCTCCTAAATCGGGCAGCCAACAGCACGTGCTTCTCGTCCAGTAGGGCCTGTTCCTGCGATGGGATCCCTGTGGCAGGTGGTTGTGACTCGGAGGGTCTGTCGCCTTCCGGGGAAGTTGGTCTTCACCAGGAGAGCAGAGGAGAGGGCACTGGACACTTGGCCGCAGAGGTCAGTGAGTTACGATAGTGCGAATGGCGCTGCCCTAACGAACTTGGTGAGGTACTTGGTGAGCGTCTCAGTCAGTTCGGGCTCTTCTACCACAGACTGGGTGGCTCATAAATAACAGAAATTTATTTCTCATGGTTATGGAGGCTGGACGTCCAAGATCAGGCTGCCAGCATGGTTGGGTTCTGATAAGACCGCTGACTTCTGACTGTGTCCTCCCGTGGTGGAAGGGACAGGAGGAATCTCTGGGGTGGTCTGTCATAAGGGCCCTGGTACCATTCTTGAGGGCTCCCTCCTTACGACGCAGTCGCCTCCTGAAGGCCCCACCTCCTCATACCGCCACACTGGGGATTAGGATTTCCACCTCTGGATGGGTGGGGGTGGGGGCATGCATATATTCAGTCCACGTCTGGGATTCATCGTAGAGCCATTGCTAGACACTCCATTCTGGGCTGCATGTCGCAGTGTGTGCTGGGTCATAAGAGAAGATAGGACTAATTTAGCCTGAAGTTCCCTGCCACCTGCCTCTGCCAAAGAAACAAAACACCAAGACTTACAACACATGCGCAGTAGCTGGTGGGCTGATGTTTCTCCTACGCGGAGGCCGCCCCCTGTTGGAAGAATGTGAAGAGACAAGCCCCAGGAATGAGAAGGGGTCACGTCTCAAACCCCCTAGAACCCAGCTAATGTCGCTATGGACGTATGAGGTTATGGCTTCCCTCCGATATGTGCTTTCTCCTTTTGAAAGTATGTTTGACTCACTGGCCTCTGTTCTTACCCCGTGAGGAGGTGGGGCAGGGTGGTTGTTCCCACTCCGCAGACTTGACACTCCTCCTGGACTGCTCGCAGGCAGCCGCAGGACTAGAACTCGGGTCCCGTGACTTGCCTCCTCGGCCGCGACAGTCCCGAGTGGTCCAGGGATTGTTGTGGTCCCCCGAGCTGTCAGAATCCGTCTTCTGCCACTTGTGAACGGGAGAGATGCAATCGCCAGGAGAGGGAACTTTTTTCTGCTCTGCGATGGTTTCTCTGCACCTCTGAGCACAAGCCCTGGGAGCGATTAGCCTCCATGGGAATAGTAGGAGGTGGCGCGTGCGCACATTCGCTGGGTAGTGGGCAGGGGGACTGGGGGAGAAGCGGGGCTTGGCGAAGGACGTCAAGAACTCTGTCAGACTTAAAGGGACTGAATGCCGGATTCGAATCAGATAAGACGTGAAATCCTCCCGTCTGGTTGGTGTCTCTCATGCGGAGGGAGGCGTGAGTAGTACAAATCTGCATTTATAAATGATGGTGTGGAGCATGGGAGTTCTCGGGGTGCCTCTGTGCTGCCCCACTGTTATGATTTGTCACTGAGTCGGTTGGGACTGAGGCCCTGGGGCTGTGGTGATGTGGAGGGTGGAGCTCCTGCCCTCACCGAGCTTCCAGGGAGACAGAAGCCCAGCCGTTGGAGCAGAATCGGAATGGGAGACACAGCCTGACAGATCAGCTAGTCTGGGGAGGGGAAGGAGCATCAGGGAAGGCTTCCTGGAAGAAGGAACATTTCGACTTAGACCCAAAGGATGAGTCAGAATTAGCCGGGGGGAAGGGAGGGACCGAAGTTGAGCATTGGCGGCGTGAGGTTGGAGAGAGCCGTGCGGGCTGTGGGTGCCCGCGGGCTCTGCTCCGACCGCGGGCTCTGCTCCGACAGCCAGCTCCAGGTCGTAGGCAGAGGCTCTCCGGGGTGCTGGTGTCCCAGGCTCATTGGGACAGGGAAGTGGATCACTGCTGGCCAACAGCTGCCATAGGCGCAAGATGGCTTGATAGTAATATGTATGATACCTCTTTGCCATTTCTGGTCTAAAAGCAACACAACTTAATGCTGAATCCCTTAGCTACAAACCAGGGATCTTTCGGGACCCTGCCATGAGCCCACCCTGTGGGCAGGGAGTAGGTAGTCCCACCTGGGGGCCCAGAAGTTTGGTAGGGAAGGTGAGGTCTGAACAAGGAGTCCCTCAAGGACCAGCAGCTTTGTGCTTTCCCACGATGGCTTATTAAATCCTGCCTCACACAGTAATTTCCAAAGTCAGGGAAGGCACAGTTAGCCTATGGGCACTGTGCAGTGGGTGCTGAAGCAAATGCGGAAGAAATTAAAGATGCAGACACCGCTTTTGAGAAGCTTAGCCCCTGGCTGCGATGTCTGCCCTTTAGAACAAAGCAAGCCCCAAATGGGGCCTCACCTTATTTAGCCACTGAAGCCATAACTGCCCTGATTTAGATTTTGAAAGAAGTCTTCAGCTATCCCAGGTTTCTTTCCTTAAAAAAAAGAACTAAGAAGTTTCCCCTTGAATTGACAAAGGTCAAGTGTAGGAGTCGTCTAAAATCAGAAGGATTCAATGGTGACACACATGTACGTGTGATCCATCCTCAAGTCAGACTCCCGGCCTCCGCAGCCAGGACCGCCCCCGTGGTGACCAGCAGCCACACTTCACACGCGGGGACCCACCCTGTCCCCCTCACCAGCTTTGCACTGACGTGGGCATGGCGCTCCAGTGAGGCTGCCGGGATTTCTCTCCGTGCTCTGTCAGTACCGTTGAGAGGCCTGCAGAGACTTTGTTCTCCCTGGCTGGTTATGTAATTCTCCAGAGAAAAGACAGAGCAAAGACCGAACTGGATGCTCCTGCACTTTGCATTTGGAGGAGGAGGTGACAACCTCAAGGTCTGATGTTCCCTCTGCTAACTTTTCTCTCCCAGCCCTCAGTAGCTCTCATTCCCTCTCAGAGACATGAAGACAAAGCAGGTTCCCCTCCTGTTTCTTACTCAGCGTTCCCCCCTCGCCCCCCACCTCGTGTGTTCTCGAGGAAACCGTATAAGGGAAGCAAGCCAGGTGGGTGGCATCACCGCCTCGCAGGAACATTCAGACCTTTGCACACCCCAGGGGAGAATGCTCGCGGGGGCCTGCTCCCCTGCCTGAGATGTATTTATAGTGATGCATTTGGCTTGGCTGGGCGGCTGTCCTGCCGGCTGGTGTGCAGAGGGGCGTCCCAGGCCCTCGGTGGGCAGTGGCACTGGTCACGGGAGAGGCACTGGGTAGGAAATGCAGCCCGAGTTGGCATCACTGGCCAGCATTTGCGGCAGCTGTCTGCCCATGCACCTGGGCCTCCACAGCGAGGAAAGGCCTCCCGGGCACGGCAGCTCACTTCGCATAAACTCCTCTAGCTGCCTCCCTCCTGGCTGGAGGGAGTGGGACTTCATTTCAAAACCTGGAAGGCCGGGAAGAGTTGTTTCTCCGAAGTCCCGGGAGCATCGCTGCTGCCGCCGCCGAGGATCAGACCCACGTGTGCTCAGAATCAGAGATAACACAGTGCTAACTGCCTCAGGAGTGGCCCTTCCTTCCTTGGCGAGGAAATGCCTTCCAGTCACTGTGCTCTTTTGGGGTCCATGTGGCATCCTGTTTGAACCCCCACCTCTTTACCCCCTACTCTCCCTGGAGGGATTCCAAAAGCTTTCTGATCTGGCTACAGGGACCCTTTTTTTTTTTTTTAATTTTTAAGATTTTATTTATTTATCTGACAGAGAGAAAGAGATCACAAGTAGGCAGAGAGACAGGCAGAGAGAGGGGGGGAGGCAGGCTCCCTGCTGAGCAGAGAGCCCGATGGGGGGCTCGATCCCAGGACCCTGAAATCATCACCTGAGCCGAAGGCAGAGGCTTTAACCCACTGAGCCACCCAGGCGCCCCTAGGGACCCATTTTTAATTTCTCTTTCCACTCAGGTTATATTTTGTCATAACCAGAATCTTCCTGCAAGCATGTAAGCATTCCTGTGTCAACGGGTATTTATTTCTTGAGTCCCTACTGTATGTGGGACCCAGGACGAGACCCTGGGGCTATATCAGTGAAAAAAGAGAGGTGAAGTCCCATCCCCCCCGCCCCCCCCAGGCTCTGTCAGGCTCTGGAATGGGATGAGATCCAAGCCAGGTAAGACCCAGGACCCCTGGCCCAAGAACTCTCAAAGTCAGAGGCCAACATTGCATCTTCTCCATCTTGGAAACGTCAAGAGCTGCAGATCTCCAAGTTCCTCCCGAGGCATCAGTGATTTATTGCTGTAGAACAACATCTGAAAATTTAGCCACTTAAGCAGCATTTATTGTCACATGGTTTCTGTGGTTAGGACACTGGGTACAGCTTAGCTGTGACATAAGATCTCTTGTGAGAATTCACCAGGCTGTGGCCAGGGCTGTTGTCTTCTCACGGCTCGCCTCAAGGAAGGTCTGCTTCCAACATCATTCCTGTGGTGGCCAGCGGGCCTCAGAAGGTCCCCTTGCAAGAACTCCCGTGGAGGACGCCTGGGTGGCTCAGTCGGTTAAGCCTCTGCCTTTGACTCAGGTCACGATCCCAGGGTCCTGGGATCGAGTCCCACCTTGGGCTCCCCGTTCCATAGGGAGTCTGCTTCTCCCTCTCCCTCTCCTCCCACTCGGTCTCTTAATCACTCTCTCAAATAAATAAATAAAATCTTAAAAAAAAAAACCAAAAAACTCACGTGGATGTCCCGCTAGGGCCACCTCATGACATGGCCACTGGCTTCCCTGAGAGAGATCACCCAAGATGGAAGCCATGGCCTCTTTATAGGTTCATCGGAGAATGGACATCTCATTCTTCCTGCCGTCCTGTTTCTCGGAAGAGAATCAGGAAGTCCAGTGCAGCCTTAAGAGGAAGGGTCTACACCGGGCCTGAAGCCTGGAGGCGGGGGCCATTGGCGGCCGTCTCAGAACCTGCCTTCCACACCCTCCGAGAGCCTGCTCTGACCGGTCAGTCCTCCGTCTGCCGCGTCCTAACTCCTACACCTGCCGAGGGCTCTTCGTTGCTTCTGGAATTGTTACTGCTGTGGTTCCTCTTTCTCAGCAGGACCACAAACTCCCAGAAGTCAGGAGCTGTGCGCTCTGCACCTCTTCATCTCCCGCCCCGATCAACCATGTACCTGGCAAGTTACTATCAGTTAGATAATTTCCCCTTCAAATAAAAGGGGGGGAAAGGCGGTAAAAATGTCTTAGACAACAATAGAGCTTAGCAGCCTCACGGGGCTAGAAAGCGGGAGGTGGGCATTTCCAGGTTTGGCTCGGCCACTCAGCAATGTCAGCCATCACCCCCACCCCCGGCCCATCTGCCACCTCTCCTGTGCTGGCCTCTGTCCCCAGGCTTGTCCCTGTGTGATTTCAAAGTGGCTGCAATAGCACCAACAGCACTTTCTCTCCCACAGCTGCATCCAAAGACGGAGTGGTTTCATCTTGGGAAGGAAAACTTGTCCTGAGCCCCGTCCCCCGAAGCGGGATTTCCTTTAAGACTTACTATCCAAAACGGGATCTTATAACCACCCCTTAGCCAACGGCTGCCAAGGAGGGACTGCCACGCCTTTGACTCAAGACCCGCAACAGGGATGGGTGGGGGATATCCCCTTGCCTTACGGAGTTGTAGAAATGTGTGCGGCTGGGAGTGATGGGGTGCCTCCTCCACCGGCGATCGGTCTCAGTGTTTAAAGACGTCGTGGTTGTCACGACTCGGGGGTGCTCTGGCATCTAGTGCATCGAGCCTAGGGATGCTGCTGAAATCCTGTAGTGCATAGGTCAGCCCCCTAGCTGAGAATGACCAGGCTCACGGTGTCTGAAATCCTGTAGTGCATAGGTCAGCCCCCTAGCTGAGAATGACCAGGCTCACGGTGTCAGTGATGTCGAGGCTGAGAAACCCTGGGTCAGAACCATTGTGGGTTATCCCTGGGGCTCAGCTGCTCGGTGGCTCACCCAGACCCGGTTTCTGTTCATCCGGAGGAAGTGGGGAGGGTTCCTGGGTAGGTGGCCCGTGTCAGCGCCAGGACCTTGTGAGGTCAGGGAGCTGGGAGAACGCTCAGCTCCGTTCACGTCTGGGATGGCCGGTCCCTGCAGCCCGGGCTCTGGCGAACCCGAGGCTTACGTGAGAGAAGAGGCCAACTGGTTGGAAGGGAGCGTGATGGTTGTTTAAGCTGGTAGGTTTTTGTTTTTGTTTTTGTTTCTTTCTTAACTCTTAATCTCGTTTTAATGTTCTGTTTCTCAGTTTCTATTTCCATAAAGTGGGCTAGGAACCGTGGTCTGCACCCCGGGGCTGAACACAGGCCGACAGGGTGGCTCCCTCTCACCGTCCTTTGAGAAGTACCGCAGGCGTGCCTGTCCCCGATTTGCCCTTCCTTGGGCCTGGGAAGTCACATGGGGCCTCCGTGGTTCGTGGTGAGGATCACTCACTTGGGCTCAGGTCACATGTTAGCAGTGCTGAGAGGTGTCGCCTCTGGAGACGTCGCCTGCTGGTGCGGTGACTTTGGGCAAGTCACTTCCCTCTGGGGGCTTCATGGGAGTGTGACACAAACCGAAATCCTCAGGCATGGCTCCTGGCCCATGGTGACCTCTCAGTCCGGGCGGCTGCCCTGTCTTCATCGTGTCACCTCGTCCGCCTCTCCAGAAAGCCTCTGGTGAGGAGCAGTGAGGCGGGCGACCATAGCAGAGAATCACAGAGACCGAGGGTAGCCTGTGGGCCCTGAAACCAGGAAACCTGCCGACGAGCTCACCTCGGCCCCCGGGTAGCTCCCTGGGAGGGCAGGCAGGCCTCGGGTAGGGCCGCCGGGAGGGGCAGCTGGAGGGCTGAGTCCGGGAGGGAGGAGACCATGCACAGCAGGGAGCGGGAAAGGTCTGAGTCACAGCATCCTTCAGTGCCACCTCGGGAACAAGCTAGAGAATGTTCCTACGCCGGCTAGAACAGGGGTGACAGACTGCAGCCTCCTTACCAAATTCAGTCTCTCACCTCTTTTTGTAAATAAAAATTTTTTAAACGCGGCCATGCCCTTCATTTGGGTATTACCTCTGGTGGCTTTTGTGCCGCAAAGCAGGGTTGGAGTGGCTACAACAGAGATGTATGTCCTGCAAAGCCTTAGCTATTTCTCCTCTGGCCCTTTACAGAAAAAATTTGCCGATCTCTGGTCTAGAGGACTTTATTCACATGGACCATAGTGATTAGGGTCACGAAACTCAGAGTCAGACAGACTTGACTCTAATGTGAATGGTGCCCCCTAGAATTTTGTAGTGTGCAGCCTGTTCAACTGTAAACATCAGCCTTGCCTGAAAAGGATTTCCTGCAAGTTTTGGGGGGCTCAGGAGAGAGTAGAAAGCTCTGTCTGTGAAATATCAGCACCTCATGGGGAGCCATCCATCGTTCCTGCCGAAAGTTGATGGCAGCACGAGGCTTGGGAGGATCTGAACAGGCAGAAGGGAGGCTAAATTTAGACTTTCCAAAGCCGCTTTGTAAACCAGATCCCCAGGAAACCCAGCAAGGGACAGTTGGCACACACCATCTCGTCTCTGGTTTGCCTCCACATGTTAGAAGGCTGGATGCGTGAGAGGATAATTAATTGGCCTCAAATAAGGTCATTGCAGGAGAGTCCAGGAGAAAGCAGTGGAGAGATGAAGCTGCGTTGCTAGCCTCATCCAGTCCTGGGGGTAGATATTTCTGCTCCTGTGTTTGAGGACGACATTCACCATGAATCACGGGAGCCCGGGCTGCCCTTGCAGGAGTTACACGTGTTCTTCGTGCTTATTGCCATTCGAGCACAGCTGAACCCATGACCTTTCCTTCCTTCAAGGTGAATGCCAGCTCCCTGGTCGGAAGTCACACCTGATTCAGAGCAGCTCTGAGCCACCAAATTCAAATGGAGAATGGCTGTGCTTTGCCCTGAGAAGTTGCCAAAATCACTCCTCTGCCCAGGTGGGCACATCTCCAGATGCCGGGTCTGCCCCTCTCCAGGACCCATGGGCCCACGCCCCCTGGTGTGTCATGCAAACAATGAACCACTAATCCAAGACGTCTTAGGGACTCGGTGTTTCGTAATCAGCCCACCTGTGGAGAAAGGCAGAAGGTTTACTGGGAAATTACAGAGGAATTCTAGAAACTGAGAAGGGATGAGTAACAGTAAACTCACACGGGAACTGAGAAACGGTCAGTCAAGGGCTGCCTGGTTAGGGCTGGGATTCTGGAGCGGAAGGTGCTCCCAAGTGGGTGTCGGTGTGTCTGGGTGGTGGGGGCTTGTCTTGAGAAGAGCCCTCTGCAGCAGGTCGAGGCAGCAGACACAGGGAGGGGAGGCTGACCGTGCAGCAAATGTGGGCATGACCACTTTGTAGACATAATAGATGGATGGTCCTCAGGGACGTTCCTCCCAAGCCGCGGTCATTGTCCAAGGGCTGCTTTGTGCTGAACCCTGAGGAGCTTGAGGTCTAGCCGGGAGATGGACATGGATAAAAAGCTACGTAACAGCCCAGATTCATATATGGTAAATGTCACAGACCGCATACGCACGAACACTGCAGGCGTGGAGAGCAGGGAGGATGTCACCGGGGACACTCCAGGAATGGGAACTCTGGAGTGGAAGTGAGGTGCCATCTGGATTCCGAGTGATGGGCAGGATTTCAGCGAGTGGGGAGGAGGCAGGAGGACATTTCGGGAACCAGGAAGGTGCAAGCAAAGAAGGAAGGCAGGAATCGAAAGAGTGTACTTAGAGGCCCATGAGGAAGGCCGAGTGGCTGGAAGCAAGTCTTCCCAAGGGGTCCTTGCCTTCTGGAGCTGATAGGGTGTCAGCGAGACCACTGGCACGCACACACGCACGTGTGCACACACACTTGTGCACACACGCGTGCCCAGGGGAGACGGTCCCTGCCCCGTGTGAGAGGAAGAGGAAAGAGTGTTAAAAATAAATAAAGCGCCTCAATTATTCGCAGATTATCTGCATTGCAGCTGATCTGGAACAAATCCTGCTCTCATTGGCCGGTGATGTCATCTCCTCCCTGCTTAGGTGCTCAGTCCTGTCTGTTTACAGCCCAGTGGGAGCTGGCAAGGGAAGAAGGCTTAAGCATCTCTTCTCATAAAGCAAAATATACAATTGCCTGTTTGCTGTGCCCTTGGGAACCGGACCAGTCATATGGATAGAGAGTGAAAGCAGCTCCAGTTGGGTTTCTGTTACCAGATGCACAGTGAGAGTCAGAGGAGGACGGAATGGGGCACTGGGGAGGCTCTTTGGTTCCCTTGAATTAGGTATCCGGGTGGACATCACTAGCATGGGCCACAGAGTATGGCACAGAGGGCGGTCCCGGCACTGTCTCTAATTGGCAAGGAATCCTCAGAGTGAATGGTATTCATTTCTCGATTCATCAAATGTTTGTTGACCCTGTTGATGCTAGAAGCATTGAGCTGGTCTCTGAACCTCAGTGCCCTCGTCTGCAAAGTGAGGACTTGGACCAGAATCGCTCTCTCTCCGCGAATGTGCTGGCCTTTGGGAGTGGGTGTCAGTTACTCATGACAGAACTGCTTGGCAGGATGGTTAGCCAATCTGGCCCTGCCTCTCCAAGGCCAGTAGCGACTCGTAGTCAAATAACCAGGGAGGGCAGGCACCATCCCCAGTTAAGGACCACTAGACTTGTTTGCTATGATTGCTTCCCAGTCTGAAATTTCTGTAAGACCAAGGTTATTTTGCTGCTGTAAAAACCAGTAAAAATATGCAGAGTAGAATTGCTGAAGATCTTGACAAAACATTAGAATAGTAGGTCCATCTTACTCAAGTGCAAGGGAATTTTTAACGAAGTCGTCAGTAGCTAACATCTGCTGAGCATTTACGATATTCCAGACCCTTGGCAAATCTCTGTCATAAGTCTTTTTTTTTTTTTTTTAAAGATTTTATTTATTTATTTGACACAGAGAGAGAGATCACAAGTAGGCAGAGAGGCAGGCAGAGAGAGAGGGGGAAGCAGGCTCCCTGCTGAGCAGAGAGCCGGATGCGGGGCTCGATCCGAGGACGCTGAGATCATGACCTGAGCCGAAAGCAGAGGCTTTAACCCACTGAGCCACCCAGGCGCCCCTGTCATAAGTCTTTAGAGGGGATCTGATTATTTACTATTTCAGATCATCTATATCCCCTGATTGGCTCCCCTTAATTTCAGACATTGAGTTCACTGTTGTTTCGCCTCACTTATCATTTGCAGACTTATGCAAAATTCAGATATAAAAGCATCTCTACAGAGGACCCCACAGGGTGATGAGAACTAAGAAATAGCTCTGCTAGATTCACTCCTTTGTGCAGCGTAGAGTGTTTGCTCTCTAGTGTCCTTGGAGCTAATGAACTTGTAAAACCTGCCACTCCCTTAAGAGCTATGACATTGCCTTTACTCCAGAGGTCTGATTTTACATTGTTGGTTTTGCCCTTTTTTTCTTCCCCTCTTGGATCGTACGCCTGTAATTTGAACCAGCAGCCACCAGGGGGCAGTCAGGCTAGGATTTGAGTCACTGCTTTGAAGAGCTACATCCTCCTCATCAAAGAGAATACAGTTCACCATGCCAGTCCTGGTGTCTTGCAAAGTCTGTGCCCTTCTTTGCTGGGCAGAGAGTCCCTTTTATAGGGTGGTCATAAAATTTCCTTATTTGATGTGCATGCTTATGCCGCCTCTTCGGAAAGCAAGAGATACACATGTAATTAAACATCAGCACATGGCAAATCCTCTCAAAATATCCAAAGGCATTTGCGAAAGAGAGAAGCAAAGGGGTCCAAGTAGAAACACAAAATTATCGCTCCCTTATTTTCTGTCTGCAGCTAGTTACTTTTTACTCTCAAGCTTCTCAGCTAGTACTGAGGTATGTGTTCAGAGAGCATCACAAGGTAATTTCTCAAAAGTCAGAGTAGATCATTCCCACCCACAATTTGGGTGTGCGAACCTCTGGGGAGCAGGCATTTACATCAAAGGCACGCCATTTGACGATCTTATCAAATCCATCCATCTTCTCTGCCTTCCAGGGCAGCGCTGCGCACAGCAGGAGGGGCGGCTGGGCAGCACAGAGCCTGGAATCCCCTGAGCAAGCAGTGTTTCAGCTGCCTGGACAGATCAGATAACACTTGGGCTGGTTAACAAAGGACACGCAAGTGGGAAGGTGTCGGAAGCTGGAGTGTGGAAATTTACCCAACGTTATTTCTTTGACAGGAAAGGAGACACGGTCTGAAAGATGCCGCGTTCCTGCAGCCTGTCCGAGTCCAGCAGCACGGTCTTGTGCAAGGTGGCGTGGAGGAAGGGGTGACCGAGGACACTGCCCCGTCTGAGGCCTCTGGAGGATCCTGGCGTGCCAGTTGAGTGCCCCTCGGCTTGGGGACTTCCGGTGTAACTTGGTATAGAGCTCGAGAAAGGTGGTTGGGTTTCTTCGGCTTTCTTCACCAGTGCTCACCAGCCTGGTTTAGGTCGCAGAATCTAAGGGGAGCTCGTAGAAAGGGGAGCCTCTGGAGGCCTCCAGAATCCATTGCTGGGATCCCTTCATCCTGCTTGGGACACAGAGAATAGCCACCAAGCTGCCAGACACTGTGACAAAACTGAGCTTCGGACCATCAGAAGTCCAGGAGCTCAGCTCAGTCACAGCTCTGCATTTCAGCCAGAAGGAACGTCTTTTAAAAAAAGATTCAAAGAGGAGAATTTCTGAATCTTTTACCTGGAGGTCCGTTATGGTAGAAAACGTCACATTCACATAGATCATGAGACTGGTTTTTCTCTCCAAGATGCTACATTTGAGAAAAGCATGAGCCATTCTAAGTTTCAAGGAGAGTTCAGGGTACCGAGGAGTTTGTGGACAGCCCTCCGGACACGGGTCAAGAAAACAGTCTGAGCCTTCCACAGCTCAGCAAGCATGGACAGATGCCACTCCTGTCTCCAGAGAGCTGGCGGCAGTGACACCACCCCGAGAAAAAGCAGCCCTCCGCTCTGGGACTTGACAGAATGAGGTGTGCCGGGGAAGCTGCTCCCCGGGGCTTGGCCGACGTTGACCGCCCCTCCATCGCCCGGGCGGACCCTGACCACTGAGCCGACAATGGCTGAGAAGGGGGACTGCATCGCCAGTGTCTATGGGTATGACCTTGGTGGGCGCTTTGTTGACTTCCAGCCCCTGGGCTTTGGCGTCAACGGGCTGGTGCTGTCGGCCGTGGACAGCAGGGCCTGCCGGAAGGTGGCCGTCAAGAAGATCGTCCTGAGCGACGCCCGCAGCATGAAGCACGCGCTCCGGGAGATCAAGATCATCCGGCGCCTGGACCACGACAACATCGTGAAGGTGTACGAGGTGCTGGGGCCCAAGGGCGCCGACCTGCAGGGGGAGCTGTTCAAGTTCAGCGTGGCCTACATCGTGCAGGAGCACATGGAGACCGACCTGGCGCGCCTGCTGGAGCAAGGCACGCTGACGGAGGAGCACGCAAAGCTGTTCATGTACCAGCTGCTCCGAGGGCTCAAGTACATCCATTCCGCCAACGTGCTGCACAGGGACCTGAAGCCCGCCAACATCTTCATCAGCACGGAGGACCTCGTGCTCAAGATCGGGGATTTCGGGTTGGCAAGGATCGTTGACCAGCATTATTCACACAAGGTAGGTCTGGCTGGAGTGGCTGATAGGGGTGGTCCCCAGGACCCTCAGGGATCCTCACGGTCGTTCAGGAGGGTTTTTCTAGCTCCACTGGAGCCGGGGGACTGGGGTCCATACCCGGGGGAGGCTGGAGGGTGCTGGAAAGATCACTGGCCTCCCAAGCAGTTGTTGGCTGGGCAGAGGGTGGGAGCGGTGGCCTGGTTCTTAGACTTGGCTCTACCCCGTGGCCACAGCCCAGAATTCCTACCTGTGCAAGATGGGGTTGGAAAAGGTGATCTCGAAGATTTCTTCCAGCTCTAAACTCTATGGCTTTAAAACTGTGGTTGAATTTGCCTCTAGTATCGTCTTATCTCTGCCCAATACCCCCTCTCCCTGCTGTCTGCTCAGGACTCCCCCCCACCCTCCGTGAGGCTCCCCAGCACACCAGCCTATGCTCTGGTTCAGCTTGCCTCCTCCTCCCACTCTGTGTCCCATTCTCTCTGTCCACGGACAGAGGGCACGAACGGTGAATCTGATAAACTAATCGTCAGCGTACAGTGTCCAGCTAATGGCTCAGCTCTCCCAGGTCCCATGATGCTCTGGCCTCTCGGTGTCATACTGACACTGCAGGTGTCTGGACAGGCCTGAGACCCCACGTGTCAGCGCTAAATGCTCTCCCAGCTGCAGAGATCAGAGCTGACGCAGCCATACTGATGGACACACGGGCGCTCGTTCTCAAGGCCCCCGACCTCTTCTTAACTCATCCACTGCTCCCTTCAGGAACTAGGAATCCTTTGAAGTTCTATTCCCCCACCCCCGGTTCCTGCCACTTTAGGGGAGCCTCTGAGCACCTCAACCCAAGCACGCATCGCCAGGCATCCCTCAGCAGACCTGCGGGATTGGTGTGATTTCCAGCCTGCTGCCAAAACCTTTGAACCATGAATTTTTATTAGAATGAAAACATTCCCTAGGAAGTAGGTCAGCCAAAGTGGCCGAGGTAGGTCATGAAAGGGGAGGGTTGCTCTGACCTTGAACATGCTTCAGCTTTCTCTCTGAGGCCCCATTCCTCCGCTCTCCCTTGCCACCTCATTTGTCCACAGCCAGAAGGTCACAGACTCGTAGAAAGTTACTGACCTGTGTGGTGTAGCTGCCGAGAGGATATCCAGGGGAGGGGGAGGCCGGGCTCCCTGTCCCACCCTCACTGGCTGGAACTTGGGCTCCAGCCCAGAGTTCAGACCCCAAATCAGCTGGCTGTAGCTCTTTAGTGCCACCTTGACCAAGAGCTTGCCCCCTGTGCCCCCTCCTACGACCAGGCCATCTGTCAAGACTGACAGTTGACTTTGTAGGCAAGAGTACCCATGGTAAAAATAACAGCAACAGCAACAATAATAATAATGCCCATCTGTCTTCCTAATACCCTTTGCTGTTTGTATTTTCACTTTCTTCTAAGAAGCAATGACTTAACCCAAATCAATTCTTACTTGTCGAAAGGACCAGAGCGTCCAGGCACTTATTTCTGGGATGCACAAAACCACTTTCTGAATTGCTTTAAACCAGTACATTTGGGAGTAAAAATAGGACCTCCCTTGATGACAGGGTCTGGTTAAGTGACGTGTCCCGGGGAGAGTGCTCGGAACAGCACGTGGGAGACCTCCGAGGTCAGGAAAGGTGATTTGTTGGGGTGAAGATGGGTTCCGTAACAATTCTTAGAAGGTGCGTAGTGCGAGGAGGTGAGGAGGCAGGGCTCCGGGCTCCCTTCTGACAGTGCTGGCCAGGGACCTGGACGGTCACTTGCCCTCTGGGAGCCCTGGTTTCCCCATCTTTGACAGCGACGAGAGCAGATGCCGTCTGCCCCACTGGCTGGTGGTTACAAGTCGAAATGGAGCATGAATGTAAAGCCCCATTGGAAAGTAGTAAGGAGCCCATCCATTTATGTAAGAAGTGTTTGCTGAGCACCCCGGGCCCCAGCCCTGGTTCCCTGGCCGGCGACTGTAAGTGGCTGTGTTCCTGTCCCTCGGAGGTGGGAAGACACCTCTCTGGTCGGGACTTTCATGTTCCTGATGCAGAAGAATTTAGGTGTTATGACTTACTCTTCTTAGAGTCTCTGCAATAAAATTAGCTGTGGGAAGTTAAAAAAAAAGTCACTGGAGCCCGTTGTGAGCCCAGTGGGTGTTTGCGTGAGCCCTGCCTTTGGCAGGTGTCCCCCACACCCCTTCGCACCCCTTCTGCCTCAGGTACTGTCGGCCTCCCTCGTGTACCTCCTTATTCTTCTCTGAGGGATGACAAAAACTATATATTTGGTGCTTTCATTTACCCAGTGTGTATTTAAATCAGCTCTCATTTGATCCTCATAAAGCTGTGAGGCACTTAGGACCAATGTTCCATCTTAAAATGGAGAGAACTGGCCGTCTTGAGATGATTTGGCTGACTGGCAGGAGGGGCTCTACAACTGGGGCCTTCTCGCGTCCTAAGGCATGGTCTCTCCAGGCACTCTCTCGTTCTGGAAGGCTTGCTGGTCCCCAGTTGGAATTAGTCTTCCCTTCTTCTGAATCCCCCTGTTGGTTCTTCCCCAACCCATAACCTGGATCTTCTAGTATCTACCATTCTCTGCTTGGTCCTATGGGTATTTGTATCTGCCTCTTCTGTGTTCCCGCAGGCCGAGAGCCCCTTGGTTCTTGAGGGCATGTCGTGTTCCTCTTATCTCCCCCAGGGAGTCTGATCATTGTGCCTGAGACATGGCCCCGTGGATCTCGTTGACTGTCTTGACCAGATGGGACAATAGTCACTTACCAGCACATCACAGAGGAAGCTAGTTGGTTCACGGATTGCATGTGTTTAGAGGGCTTGAGTCTCAGGAGGAGAGCAAGCCCGTGACTCCTCCAGGCAGTGGATCGGCTGGGGTCAGATGTGTGCATCTGCTGTCCCCTGTGTGTGTGGAGGACGATGTCCGCGTGGGAGCTGCTCTAAACCTGAGCCGCCCTCAAGTCTCACGGCTCCTGCACTCTCCTGGGAGAAGGTCGTGCTCCCCTGGGTGTGGGTTATAAAAGGCGCTTCTTTTTTTTATGCCGATTCAGCCCAGGGCAAGGGACAGACTTCGTGACCTGACTGGCCCCGTGGCTGAGCCCCACCCACCGGGGTCTCCCTCTCCTCACCATGACTCCTCCTGGGTGGGCAGCGCGCCTCCTTCGCTTCCCCATCTCCTCCTCTAGCACAGGGCCTGCCGTTCGGGGTAGTGTCCACTGAGACCATCTGGTGAAGGAAGGAAATGGCCTTCTCTTCTCCAGTGGGCAGCTGGCGTCACGGGAATTGAAGACAGTCAGAGAACATTCTGGGTCTCCCTTACCATCCCTCCCTGAGGGGTCTCGGTCTCCGCCAGGTCCAGAGGGCAACTGGAGTCCCCAGGGAGATGGCAGTGGGTGGCAGTGGGGTGCTCTAATGGCCTTCTCAACAGCATGGGGGGCACTCATCTCTCCGAGTCACTGTTACTCGCCTCACTGATGGCGTGACATCAGGCCAGTCCTGCTCTTTGAGCATCTTGTTCCTGAGCAGAAGATCTGTCGGAAGGCCTCACCATCCCCTTGTCCATCGCCGTCATTTCACAGGTGACAAAACCAGGGCCTAGGAAGGGGAGGAGACCCACTCAGAATCTCACGACGAGTGGCCAACACACGCGGTTCGACTCCACGCCCACTGGTTTTTCTGTGCCTCTCTTCTCAGTCGTCTTCTGTCAAACAGAGTCATTGTTCCCATTCTGCTGATTTCCCAGGATTCTTGGTAGAGCCCCGAGGAGGATGTCAAAGGGCTTTCAGTCGTACGAAGGGCGAAATCACTACCAGATCTTTTTGCCCAGTACACACCGTGATGATACCTTGCCGACATTCAGGTCTCGGTTTCCCCTCCACTGACGCAGGGAACCAGCTCCTGACGGGGCCAGAGGGGAGTCGTGAGGCCCCCCTGAAGGGTCCTTCCCCGCCTGTGCTCCTGGGATGAAGCCCTCCCCGCACACTCCTCGGCCAGCCTCTGAGGAGTTCCTTGTTTGTGTCAAGAGGCTGCTAAAGGGTCAGAGCATGTTTTCCTTTGACTTTATCCTATTAAAGCAGAGGGTCTCCAAAGAGGCAGAAAGAAATGTTGTTTAAGACTTGGCTGAGTTCTGCGTAAATTCCGAGTGGTGTCAGGAGCCCCCCAGAGCCCGCGGTGCGCTGACAGCCAGCTCAGCTGTGCGAACTCACTCTCCTCCTGGAGGGGCGGCCGTGGCTGCGGGGAGGAGCCCCCCATCCTCGCCGGGGCTGCCGGGGCACTGCCAGCAGCCTCGCCTTCCCTCTGGGGGCAGCAGGCAGAAGACACCAGGAGAGAAAGCCAGAGTCAGAGGCCCAGCGGAGGTTGGACATTCCACGGCTCTTGTGTTTTGGCCGATCGCTTGAGAAGGTCTACGTTTGTTCGGCCAGCCTGTCTTTGGGCCCTTGACCCCTTTCTTTCAGAGCCCTCTGTCTTCATACCTCGTTCCCTATCAGAGTGCATTCACACTTCACCTACCGATCTCATGAAGATGCCTTAGGAAGTAATTCGACAGTGACTGATTCTCAAAGTGGGTGCCCTACCAGAACATGGACTTTGCCCCGGGGGCTTGGTAGCGATGCAGAGTCTCTGGTTCCGGCTCAGGCCCTCCTGGTTGGAAACTCAGGGTGGGGCCCAGCAAGCTGGGTCGTAACAAGCTTGTCGTGACAGGGAATGGGGAGAGTGGTTTTCGGCAGGACGACTTGCCCGGGTCTCCGTCACATCACGCGGGAAGCTGCCTGCCCCTTCACCATCGCTCAGGGTTGGCAGAAAGCTCCACGAACCAGGGATCTGCCCCGAAAGGAGCACCGGTTCTGTGTAGGGGTGACTTTCACAGTGGTCCGGGGATAGGAACACAATTCTAGAAAACATGTATTTTTCGTTCTGGTGTAAACTGCTTGACTCCTTGTAACTTAACGACAGACGCTGGCTTCACAGATCAGTGAGACCGAGTGTGGATTGAGGGTAGATGACCGTAGTGTGTTAAGGCTTGTGGTTCAAGGTCCCAGAGGAGGCAGAAAGGTGCCTGGTGGCGAACACACACAGCCAGCTTCCGAAGGCTCTGCACAGACCTTCGGTCTGCAGTGTTCACGCTGGTTTAATCATGTTGATCAACCACCTCCTCCTTGGCCACTGCCTTCCCCTGATGGCTTCTTGTCTGTCGAGGCCAATATAAGCTCCCCCTGTCTGCCTGGGCAGATACACAGAAAGCCCCCCCTAAAGCCTAGATTCCCTTGAAATGGAACCTCAGAGGAGGAATGCTCATTTCGGGGCCTGAAATAGGGTCTTTGCCGCTGATCAAGAGAGCAGCCATTTGGGTTTCTGTGGGCTTGTGTTTTGAATGATCTCCATATTGGAGATGCAGGGAATGAGATGCAGGTCCCTAGGTGCAGGGAGGGAGGAAGCCTTGCCCAGGATCCCGGAATAGGACTGGGGTCCATGGTGCCGGCACTGGGAGAGGCCCAGCCAGACCCGGAGGCCAGCATTTCATGAGAAAATGGGCTCGTGGAAAGACAACTTGCTGAAGGCCCAGCTAGAAGTTCTTAAGCTGCTAAGCGTGTTATTCCAAATCAGTGGAGCTGAAAAGATTTATTTAAAAGGCTATGAAATATCCCTCTTTAAAAGGGAAAAACATGACCTAGGGGATTAGAACAGAGGTTGTACTAGAGAGTCAAGTGTCCCTGAATACTCGGGCTCACTTGGAGAGCTAATTTCGTTGGCTTTCAGAGCCTCCCCGCCCCTTCCCACTGCAGCCCCACCCCCAGGAGCAGGGTCTTTACTGTGTCCCTGGGCCTCCTGGGGTCCTCTCGTGCACCCTCCCAGAACATCACACCCTGGCCTCCCTCCCTGGGAAGCAACCAGGGCGATACGAAAAATCTTTTAACTAGCATAACCCACGTACTGCCCATCAGAGAGGCAGCCAGCCAGAGGCCCAAGGCAGGGTCCTGGAGGGGCCCTGCTCACCAGGAATTGACCCTTTATTGCTAGATCGTAGAGAGATCGAGGAGCATCTGGGAATGAGGCCAAGGTGATGAGTGAGGGAATCAGGGGCTTGGAGCAATGCCTGTTGCCCAACCAGTTTACAGCATTTCAGGATTCTTCTGCTGGCCTCGCCGCCCCAGGGCATTGCAGCCAGTGCTGCCTTCCCCATCAAAGCGAACAAAGCTCACCCTTTCTCATGTGCCTGCTGGTCTGCCTGGGGTGGGGGTGGCGGGGAGCTGTTGATTAAAAGCATAAAGAGGTCAGGAGCTTCCTCCTTATTTTCAACACCAGCCTCCTTACTCACCTGGCGCTCGCCCACAGGAAGTCAGCGTCCCGCCAGCGCCAGCGGGCTGGAGAGGGGCTAGAGTTTCATGTAGTGCGGGCTTGGCTGCTGACAGGTTCTTTCTTTATCTAAAAAGTGTCTTTATTTTGCTCTCATGTTTAAAGTTTGTTTTCTCCGGATATGAAATTCTGACTCGATGATCTTTTTTGTCATTCGGTACTTAAAAATGCCATTGCCTTATTTCCTGTCCCTATTATTTCTGAAGAGAAGGTCTTCATTCACATCATTTCCCCTGTATGTAATGTGGGGTTTTTTTCCCTCTGCTATCAAGACTTTTGTCTTGATCTTTAACTTTCGGCAGCTTGACTGGGATGTGCCTAGATGTGGTTTTCTTGGCGCTTATTTGGGATTCATTGAGCGTCTTGGATCTGTAGGTTTATTTGGGACATTTCAACAATTGTTTTTTTTCCTGCTCCACTTTTTCTCTCTTCTCTTTCTGGGTACTGATTACATGTAGGTTACTTAGGTTGGTATTGCTCCAAAAGATTGTACAGTCCTTTTTCTGTTTTGTTTTTTTTTTTCCTTTTTCTGTCTTTTTTTAAGAATGGATAAGTTCTGTGGTTCTGTCTTCAACTTCACTAATCCTTTCTTCTGCCATCTCTAATTTGTCGTTAAGCTCATTTGGTGAGATTTCCATTTTAGATAATATGCTTTTCCATTCCGGAATTTCCATTTAATTCCTTTTTTATAGTTTCCCTTTATGTGCTGAGATTCCCCATCTTCATCTATTGAGATCTTTTTTTTTTCCTTTAAATCCATGAAATATTTAAAGTAGCTGCTTTAAAGTCTTTGCCAATTCCAAATCTGGGACATCTCTGAGTTGTTTTATATTGACTCCTTTTTTTCTTCTGAATTTGGGTCACATTTTCTTTCTTCTCCACATTTCTGGTAATTTTTTCTTGTTCGTGGACATTGCAATTGATACTGTGAAAGGGAGCCTGAGTTATAATGTCTTCCTTTAATGAGTTCAAAACCCAGTTTTGGTTTTTGTTCTGGTGGTCTGTTAATTTACTGATGGTTCTCCTTAGTTTTGTTAAGGCTTGGCTTTAGGCTTTGTGAGGGCAGGACTAGACTAACCCTTACTCCCAGGACCTGCCCTTTCTATTGTCTCACTGGAATACCTAGTGCTTCCCCTCTGGCTGGCTAGACTGGAACTCCCATGGATCCAGTGGTAGATCTCTACAACCTCTAATATTCTTGCTCTCAGTTCCAAAGTAGCTGCTCCCTGCCAGCCCACGCCAGAGTCTCACCCTGCGTCTGTGGAACACAGCACTCAGCCAGAGATTCGTGCGAGCCCCACCCCCACAGCAAACTTCTGGGGCCCCACGCCATTGAAGAAGCTTCCTCTCCAGCATCTTGCCCTGCCAGCTCTGGAGGCTTCAAGAGCCCCAAACTCCAGTTCCTACTTCCCCAGATCAGTAGGACAACCATGTTCTGCTTTGCCCCACCTCCCTGTGCTGTGGTTGGGAAATTACCCAGGCAGAGTGCCAGGGCGAGTATGAAATTTACCTTGTGTGTTTCCTTCCCTTCTCTCAGCCCATTGTCCAGTGCCTGAAAACATCTGCTGTGTGTGCTTGTCCAGTTTTATCATTGCTTAAGATAGGAGGGCAAATCCAGTGCATAACTGATAAACCTGTCTCCCCTCATGACCAGGAGCAGCCAGCCCTCGGATTCAGTGATGTAATGCTCTGTGTAGCGAATGACCCTTCATGCTAGATTGTAAGCACCTTGAAGGAAGTGTTGGTGACTTACTTATCTCTACATTCCAGTAGCGTGCTTAATGAATATTCTTCAGTGGAATCAAGTGAGAGCCTGGTGGCTAAGTGTTAAATTATGTGCTGCTCCTTCTTCCCTTTATACCTGAGTGGATGTGCAGGTAGAGGAACTCCCTTTCATACGGTACCTTCGGTCCTGGTGGGGAGGATCCCAGCTGCTCCAGGCCTTGCTCTAGTCCCTCCTCTTGGATACTCCCCAGATGTAAATGTCTCGGGAACATGATGCTGTCTTATTCTATAGGCAAATATTTCTATGTTTATACTGAAGAAGAATGATTGGAAAATTGAGTCAAATCCTTTGCAATTTTCACCTGGAGTGTAGTTTCTTTAATCAGCCTCTGCTGGGATTGCCGGTTGAAAAGACAGTAGTATAGAAATAGGCTAGGTAATGGTGGGGGAATCATACTGCTAGGATTATCTTGACTTTCTTGGCGACCTTCTGCATCAGTATTACACTTCTTTCAGCCCCATCTCTAGCTTCTGCCACCCCACCCACCTTGTGCTGTAACCATCACCGACTTGTCACCATTCACTGGATAATCCCATACTCGGGGACAGCTCTGATCCCACACACTGTTCCCTCTGCCCCCACATGAACTCCTACTGTCCCTGCAGACTCAGCTCAGAAGCCCCACCTCTGCAAAGTTTTGCCCAGCTCCCCACGGGAGACTTAGTCACACCTTCCTCCAGTTGCCCAAAGCAGTTATTCCCATATTATGGTGATAACTCTGTTCACATGGCTCTTCCCCGATAGACATGGGGGCCCTTAGGAAAGAGTATGTGTCTCATTCATCTCTGTATTCCTAGCACCTAGCACAGTATCTGACCCCGAATACATGTACATTAAATGCTTATTGATGAATGAAGAGGCTAAGCCTCTACCTTTCCACTGAATCAAGTACGGTCCTCAAGAGCATCTCAGAATAAAGCATGATTTCTCTCCTTCAGGGCAGCTTTCAAATATTTGAAGTCCTCCACCATGCCCCTCTAAATCTCTGCAGCCTAGAAGCCCTTTGTTCGCATACAGTCATATCCAGGTTCTGTTCTGAGCGCTTGGCAGGTGTTAACCCAGGTAGTCCTTGTAACAGCCTAATAATGTAATAATAATAATAATGGTGATGATGATGATAAGTGCTGCTATTGTCCCCATTTTACAGATGAAGACACTGAGGCACAGAGAGTGGCTTGTCCAAGGTCACCAGACAGAGTTGGGTGTCAACGCCTAGCAGAGGCTTCGGAGGCCAGGCTGTCGCTCAGCTACGCTGCCTTTTTTGTTGGCTGTCCATGATACTGTTGCCAGAGCTCACCCTACTCTCCCTGTCTTTTCGTTGACCTCTCCTACTTGTCATACCCTTTCTTAAACAGTATCATTCAGAACACATACTATGTGATTTAACCAGAGAGTGTGACATCTCTGCTCCGTAAATGATTTACTGTTCCCACTGCCCGTGGATTTTCTGGCAGCCGTGCCGACTATTGTTTCATACTGAGCTTGTTGCCAGCTAAGTTCACTTAAGCCCGGTATTCTCTATTACATTTATACGGTTGATCTTCATCTTGTCGGCTTCAGACAAATATTCCAACCTGATGAGACCTTTTTGGATCTTTGTTTTATCACGTAATTTTATCCCTTGCAACATCGTAATTGATAAACCTGTCTTCTAGGACTTCACCTGTATCACTGGTTTTAAAATGTGTAAAGGGATTAGGTGAAACGTTTCAACTCATGGCTGCTAGACACTTCTCTCCAGAGTGACACTGACCCTAAGCCAGCAGTCTTTGGATTTAGTCGTCCAACCAGTTGTGAGTTTACATAATTGTATAGTTATCTCTATTTCTTTATTGTCCACAAAGATGTCTAGCTAAGTGCCTTGTTGGGATTCAGGGACATTGTCCTTCCACCTCAGTACAATTTTAAACTCATCCTAAAGTGAGAAAGCCAAATTCAAGCTACATGACCATGCCAAGCTGTGACACTTAATTCCTAGATACACAGAGCTCAGATGTTGGCAAACACCGCCTCTTTACTTAGAGAGAACCTCATACGTGAACATCTAAACTTAAAATTGTATTGGAGGTTAGGCTTATCCACCATATAGCATGGGATACAACTATTTTCAATGGCGTTTATTTATTTATTTGACAGAGGGAGACACAGCGAGAGAGGGAACACAAGTAGGGGGAGTGGGGGAGGGAGAAGCAGGCTTCCTGCTGAGCAGGGAGCCTGATGCGGGGCTCGATCCCAGGACCCTGGGACCATGACCTGAGCTGAAGGCAGACGCTTAACGACTGAGCCATCCAGGCGCCCCTTCAATGGTGTTTTTGAAGAGTTTATAATAGCATAGAAAATGTTTATGTCATAATGATTAGGTTTAAAGAGCAAGATATGGAATTGTATAGATGGTGATAGTAACAGTTGGAAACACAGAGAAAAGAATGGCACATTGAAATTGGCTAGAGGTTGAAAACTCCAAAATGTTCACAAGGGTTCAACACGACAAATAAAAAGAAGGGGATTTTCCCCCTTCTGTTCATTTTTCTATAGTTCCCAGAAATGTGCCACAGGAACGTGCATGGTTTTATCACAGTAACCTAACAGGTGGGAGGTTGGGGAAGTTTGTTGCAAGAGTCCGCTTACCGAGAACAGAAGAGTGGTAAGCCCGGATCACTCCGTCCGTGAGAGAGAAGGGCGGAGCCCACCGGCATCTGGCCTGGGAGTATGCACACGCTGACCGTGACATGTCACATGCGTCTTACCCCCTGTCCCCGACGGCAGCCCTGCCTCGACTGCTGGCCCCGTGCCAACCACGGGACAGGCTCCACGTCCCTGGGAAGCAGGATGACCCTCCTCATTGGTACCATGTGACCCAGAGCGAGTTACCTCACCTGCCGCGGGCTGGTCCCGTCCCCTCCTCATACTAGATCCTGCTTCCTGGGGCTGTGTGTGCGGCGCGTGGCAGGTCAGGCATCGAGAAGCACTCAGTAAATATTAGCTCTTCTTCACTGTGATTGTTTGTCATGATTGGAGCGGGTTTCTGTGTTCTCCAACACTGCAAATTCTAGCACTAATGATAAATATTGTTGAGGCAGTTGACCATGCTTTAGTTTCTCATCTAAGATACAAATTGAAGGAGTGAAGAAGAGTAGGAACAAGTCAGAAACCCTTTATGGGAATCAGTTGTCAAAATGGACTGATGAGGAAGCACCGTGTTTGGAAGAGGGTGTTTAACCTGAAGATAGACCAGGCTGCTGAATGTTGGCACTTTTGTAATTTAACCGAAGACTGATTCTGGTACCGAGGTTATACACTAGTGCTGATATTCAAAATAGTTAACGATCGGTAAGCTTGGGGACCAACCGATCAGAATAGACGTCGGGGATGGTGCTTCAGAATGGATCCCAGCAATGAGCACCTGTCACCCCTACCCCTGCACAGACTGGAGAGGAAGGCCTGGCCTCCCCAGAGGTACTCACTTAGATGTCCGCCTCCAGTTCCATATCCAGGCATGCAGAACTGCAACCATGAGGCCCATCCTGGCACAGCTGTTTGGGAAGAGGCAAGCCTTTGTCCCACAGCTGCCCCAACGCTCATTCTTGCTTCCTTCCCCTCTCTTCACTGATGTCCTGTTTGCCTCTACCGTCCATCACACACCTGACAAGATCCCCTTGTCTGAGGCAGCAGGAAAGGAGGAGCCATTCCTTGTTCTGCCCTCCATACCATGCTGGCCTCTCCCGTGTCCCCAGATGACCTGGCCAGCAGGTTTCCAGAGTGTGGGAGACCCTAGGGTATGGTCATGAAGATTGTATTGCACTATCTTCTACGCAGAACGATGACCATCTGCAGAACCACGTGTCCTCCTGGCAGTGAGCTCAATTATGCAGCTGTGAAATGCGGGACTCATCTTCTTGGGGATGAATTTTTCCCGTTTCCCATTTCCCTAGTGGTCCTCTATAGGCCTTTTGTTTTAGCTCTGTTCTGTGGTCACCAGCTGCCCTCAACCCTGACCCCGACCAATTTGAGATGCTAATGAGAGAGCATGAACAGCTGATGGCCCCTGTAGCTGAGGGATCAATATCATCATATCTACCCTGAAATTTTTCCTGGAATTCACAGTAATGCACTCTGGGAGTTCTTTCCCACCAGTGGTAGCTCTGGATCCTCATACCAACCCTCTGAAGGAGGCAGCTCAGGTTAATTACTGTCCTCACTTGATACATGAGGACTAGGGGACCCCTGGGGCTCATCTAAGACCCACTGCTAATAAGAAGCAGAGCCTGGGCCAGACCTGCCTCCAGGGACCTGGACAGCAGCTAGTGCAGCTGGCCTCGGCTCCAGAACTCAGGGACTCCCGGGTACTTTCTGTGATGAGAAGAGGGGAGAGTCATGAAATGGGGAGCACTTGCTTCTGCTTTCCCCGTGAAGAAAGTTGGAGAACAGAGCAGTTTTGTGATCTTCCCTGGGGCCCACAGTGAGCAGAGTGGGGCCTGGACAGGAAATTGCAATCCCTGTGTCCTGGGCCTCTCCCACATCATCTCCCATCTTCCCATGTCCACCTGGCATCCTCCCCAGTGCTCCTGCGCCACTCTTTCCTTCCATCTCTCCCCACTGGAAACTTACTGGGGCCACAGCCTCCTTCACTGCCCCAGCACACAGCGATTTGGGAAAAGGCTACCAGCGAGGGTGCTCCTTGCAGTAGAACAGTGGTTTATACTGGCCTTTAAACTAACTTTATTGAGACATAATCAACATGCTATACAATTCATCCACTTGAAATGTACATTTCACTGGCTTTTAGTGTATTCACAGAGTTGTGCATCTATCACCATAATCTATCTTATTTATTTTATTTTATTTTTTAAAAGATTTTACTTATTTATTTGAGAGGGAGAGAGCATGCATGAGTGGGGAGAGGGACAGAGAAGAAGGGAGAGAGAGACTCCACGCTGAGCGCGGAGCCCTAAGTGGAGCTCGATCCCACAACCCTGAGATCATAACCTGAGCTGAAACCAAGAGCTCGATCCCACAACCCTGAGATCATAACCTGAGCTGAAACCAAGAGTCAGACACTCAACCGACTGAGCCACCCAAGTGGCCCAGAATCAATTTTAAAACATCTTTGTTGCCCCCCACAAAACCCTCAACCCCCTGAGTCATCACCCCCCAAGGCCTGTATCCCCCCCTTCTCCAGTCCGAGGCAACCAAGAAGTCTGCTGTCTTTCTTTATGGGTTTGCCTATGCCAGGCATTTATATAAACAGGATCATGTGGCACGTGGTCCTCTGGGGCCGGCTTAGTATGTTTTCAAGCTTCGTTCATGCGGTAGCGGGTCTCACTGCTTCATTTCTGTTAATTGCCAAATGACAAGCCAGTGTTGGATACACCACATTTTGTCCATCTGTTCCTCGTCTTATGGACATCGTTTCCACTTTTCAGCTACCATGAATGATGCTGCTGTGAACGCTCATGAACCAGCTTTTGTGGGTCCATAGGTTTCCACTTCTCTTGGGTATAAACCTGAGGTGGGATTATTGAGCCATATGGTACTGTTTGAGGAACTACCAGAATGTTTTCCAGACTGGCGGCACCATTTTACATTCTCACCAGCAACGAGGGTTCAGTTTCTCCAAATCCTCAGTAACACTTCTCAATTTCTGTTTTGTGTGTTTGTTTTTATTCTGGCTATCCCAGTGGGCATGAGGATGTGCATCATTGTGGTTTTGATTTCCATTTCCCTGGTGGCTAATGATGTCAAGCATCCTTTTGTGTGCTTGTTGGCCATGTGTAGATCTTCTTTGGGGAACTGTCTGTTCAGATCCCTTGCCCATTTTTAATTTGGTTATTTGGGTTTTTTTTATTATAGAATTGTAAAAGTTCTTTATATAGTCTAGATATAAGTCGTTTATCAGATAAATAACTTGCAAAAAAAATTTCTGTCACTTTGGGTTATCTTTCGCTTTTTGGAGTTGTCCGAAGCACACTTTTTTTTTAAATTTTGATGATACCCAATTTATGTTTTCTTTTGTTGTTTTTGCAGTTGGGGTCCAATCCGTGGTTGTGAAGATTTACACCTATGATTTCTGAAAGTTTTATAGTTTCAGGTCTTACCTTTGGGTCTCTGTTCCATGTTGAAGTCATTGCTGTAGATGAGAGAGAGAGGTCCAGCTTCATTCGTGTCTCTCCTTATGTCAGTACAACACTATCCTGATGACTGAAGTTTTGTAGGAAGTTTAGGAATCAGGAGATGGGTCTTCCAACATTGTTCTTTATCAAGATGGTTTTGGCTCTTTGAGTCAAGAAGGAGAATGAAGTGCTGATATGCATGCTGTGTACGGTGGATGAATCTTGAAACCATTACGCTAAGTGAAAGTAACCAGTTACAAAAGGCCACCTGTTGGGGCACCTGGGTGGCTCAGTGGGTTAAAGCCTCTGCCTTCAGCTCAGGTCATGATCTCAGGGTCATGGGATCGAGCCCCACATCAGGCTCTCTGCTCAGCAGGGAGCCTGCTTCCCTCTCTCTCTCTGCCTGCCTCTCTGCCTCCTTGTGATCTCTCTCTCTCTCTCTCTCTCTGTCAGACGAATGAATAAAATCTTAAGAAAAAAAAAAGCCACCTGTTGTATGATTCTGTTTCCATGAGCTGTACAAGATAGACAAATTCATAGAGACAGAAAGTAAATTAGTGGTGCCAGGGGCTGGGAGTTGGAGAAAAATAGTGTGACTTCCAACGGGTATGAGGTTTTGTGTTGGGATGATGAAAATGTTCTGGAATTAGTACTGGTGGTCGTACAACCTTGCCAATACACTAAAAACCACTGGATGGTACATTTTAAAATGGTGAATTTTATGGCATATGAATTGTATTTCAAAAAAATTTTAAAGATTTTTTTTAATATCCTGAATATCCCTCTCTACTTAAAAAATTAATGTGTAGTTAAAAACCTTTACACAAAGAAAACTTCAGGCCCAGATAGCTTCACAGGGGAATTCTAACCAAATATTTAAGGAAGAAACAGTACCAATTTTACAGATTTCTTTCAAAAAGTTAGAGAGAAGGGAGTACTTCCCAACTCATTCTAAGCATTGCAGTGATAGCAAAGCCTGACAAAAAACATTACAAGAAAAGAAAACATATCTCCCATTAAGATATATGTAAAATGTCAAAACGAAATTTTAGCACATTGAATTTAACAATATATATGAAGAAAACTGCATATTGACCAAGTGTGTTTTATCTCAGGAATGCAAGTTTGGCTTAATATTTGAAAATCAATGTTATAACCATTTTGGAAAATGATTTGGCAGTTTCTTTAAAAGTTAAATTTACATCTACCATATGATCCAGACTTTCCACTTCAATATATTTACCCAAAAGACATGGAAGTATATGTCCCTGCAAAGACTTGTGTACGAATGTTCATAGCAGCTTTCTTTTTCATAGAGGATAAACTGGAAGCTACCCAAATGTCTATCAACATTCAGATGAACCAACCATGGTATATCCATACAATGGAATTACTACTTAGCAATAACAAGGAACGAACCATTTGCAACAATATGAGATGGGTCTCAAAACAATTATGCCAAGTGGAAGAAGTCAGACCAAAAGGAATGAATGAAGGAATGAATAATGAGATACTGTAAGATTCCACGTATATAGAATTCTAGAAAATGTAAAGTAATCTACAGTAATAGTAAACAGATTAGTGGTTGCCTCAGGATGGAGAGAGGCAAAGAGGCCCAGAAACTTCTAGGGGTGACACATGCATTCATTACTTTGGTGGTGATTTCACAGTTGCATATGTATGTCAAAACGTATCAAAATTGTACACTTTAAATATGTGCAGTTGTGTGTCACTCATACCTCAATAAAGCTGTCTTAAAAATACTCAATCAACAAATATTTGAATGCCAACTATGATCTAGCTTCTGAGGACACAAGACTGAAAATCAATGCTCTAGACGAGGTCCCTGACTTCAGGGAGTTCATATTCAAGTGGGACACTTACATTAGATATATTTCACAGTCCCACAGTTTGCCCACAAAACTCCTTGGGCCCCCGATGGCGAGTTTCCCCCCCCAGACGTGCAGGCGAAGCAGCCCACAGCTGGGCGCAGGGCTGCGAGGAGATTGAGCACAGCCACGAGCGGTGGTGGATTCTCTCCTCTCTCTCCAGACGTCCCCCCCAGTCAGCAACAGACTCCCCACCCATGTTCCCACCCTGTCCAACAGGAAGTGGTCAGGCGAGGTGGCCCCTGTCACCTCAGCGGAGCAGAGCCCATCTTTTTTGCTTAACTCTGTTGAGTGGCTCCTCTTATTGCCACGAAGAAGAGCTTTGCTCCCTTCATCCCCGTGAGTGGATGGGGAAGAGGAGAGATCTTCTGCCCTTGGCGTCACACTGGCATGATGGTGTGGACTGGATCAGCCCATTAGAGGGGCTCCCGCTGTCCTCAGATGAAGACAGGCCCGGGGGACCCCCGCCCTCCCGCACACACACACGGGCTCTTGAGAAACCATTGGCAGAAAGGCACGGGGATGAAGCTGGAAAGGATGGAGGCTGTTGCAGGGATTAGGAAGGAGGGTCGAGGAAGACCTGTGCGGACTGGGGCGCAAGGGCCAGCAGCGGGGAGCGTGTGAGGTGACCTGCTGGCGTCATCTCATTCTGCAGGCTTGGCACCCAGGAGGACACACGGCCCCAGCTTTGCTCATCCGCCACCCCCCTCTCTCCTTCTCTTGTCTCCGCGCCCCTGGGCCTTCTGGCTCAGGGCATCCACGGTGGGCATTCCACAGCCCACTAGAAATCACAGACTGAAGAAGTTGCTTGTTTGGGAACAAAATGATGGCCTGAGGTTCAGACGATGTGATTTCTAGCCTCCGTGCCTCTCCCAGCTCCTCAAGTGACCAGGAGTGAATATCACTGCTCTCTGGCTTGGTTTCCCCATCTGGAAACGAACACAGTGGTTGCCTGCTTTTCCTCTCTCCCCGGGCCACTGAAGCAGGATTCGAAGTGAAGGCAATTTCAAAGACCAGCGGGCTGGCGTCCGAGGCCTGGGTCCGAGCCCTGCCTGGGTCCCAGCCCTGCCTCCCGCACAATATACCTGCACAAGTCAGCCCGCCCTGGGAGGCTCAGCTCCCTCCCTGTCAGTGAAAGAGAATATGGGCCCACATCCCCCACAGACGACTGTGGGGGAAATCAGAGTCCAAAGACAAGAACACAGTCAGAGATAGGACTGCGCCCGCATGTGTGAGGAGGCGCCTGACCACGGAAAACCAGCCGGGGGATACTTACCGAGCCCCTCGAGGACTCCCGTCCTAGTGTCTTCTTCTGTGGTCCATCTTGAGACAGACCCCAAAGTTCCAGATGTGTGCGATTAGAGCAGCGCTCATCCCTGAGCTTCTAGTCTTGGCCCTGTACCCTCAGCGGTCCCTATGAAGGCCAGTTCTGTTCGGGGCACCCTCAGACTGTGTTTGGGACAAGCAGCCCAGTTTAAAGAGTGTCATCTCCTTGAGTGGTGATGACACTTGATGTCCAGCTCCCCCGGAGGGTTCTGTTGTCTCAGTGATGCGTGTCTGCTGCCTTCGAGGTGAGTCGTGGGCTGGGAGCCCATGTTGGTACTGGGTGACTTAACAGTTCCCGGAATGGGGCTTGCTGCGGGGAGCAAAATCCCGATTCAGGGACCTGTCTGCTAACCAGAGCAGCTCGGTTCTCAGAGACACAACGTCAGGGCTACGTAAGAACTTAGCAGCTCATCTCGCTCCCCACAGGGGCCTCCCCGAAAGTGACTTGCCTCAGGTGATACTAGGGTGTCGGTTTGACTTTGAGAAGCAAACGAATGAGAGAAAACAGAAACAAGTCTCTCCCTTGCTCTTTGGTTTTTCACTTCACATCGGTTCTGAACGTCGAGCAGACGGGATGCCGCATTCTCCACACTTCGGTCTGCAGCTGGGCACCGTGATGTACGAAAACTCAGAAAGACCCGAAAGCTAATGAAGTCATTCAGTCGTCAGAAATTGAATTCTGCTCCCTGGGTGCTATGTCCCAAGGCAGGAGATTGAATGGGGACATGTTAGAGATCTTTCTGGCAACGGGGGTAAAGCAAAACGACTTTTCTACTTAACCCCCTTTAGCCAGAACACTGACCCGCCTCCAGATAGCACAGAAAGCCATTCACATTATGTTCTTTGCAACATTCTGCTTCATTTTGAACAGTGGATTTTCTTCTTCAAGGTGGCTCCTGATGGAAGCAAACCAAAGCCATCCACGTCTGTGCTTGTTGGACGGCCCAACAAGGCCGTGTTTGTTGATGCTACCAGACCATCTCCCGGTCTCCCATCTCCACAGCCTTTCCCCTTCTCTCCACAGTTTGCTGTCCCCCGTCCTTTTTCCTGTCCTCCCTCGTCCCCACAGGAGAACCACCAGGTACTTCTTCCTTCTCAAAATCCCCCATGCATCTTAAAAAGAAAGCCGCGTTGGTCACGTACACTTCCATAGAATTGTAGCACAACGCCGTACAGCCTGGGAACATTGATATTTTAAGTTATACTCTTTGCTGGGAAAGGGAAAGGGATTTTCAGGCAGCAGCCAGCAGGTGGAGGCAGTATTTTTCAAGGAACCTTTCTGCAGCTCCAGAAATCATACCCACTTCACGGCTCTCTGCCCGTGGCCCAGACCTTGGGCCTCCTCACCCAGAGCCTCAGCGCAGGGCCTCACCCAGTCCTGGGTGGCCTCCCCTCGACCCTCTGGAGGAAGTCTTTAGTTGTTCTCCACGGACTACACGGTACGTGTGAGCTCCGAGGTGCAGGCCACTGTGGCGTTTGTGGGAGAGCATCTGGACACCGAGGGCTCAGCAGGGCCTTGAATCCACCCTCTGTCATGCCCAGGAGGAAGAACCCCACAGAGTACCAGTCAGACTATAAGCCCCGATCGTATTCCTTAAAAATTGTGGGACCTTGAGCAAGGGGTTTATCCTCTAAGCTCCATTTTGTTAGCGGCAAGAAGGAAATAACAGAACCCATTTCACAGCGTCGTTCTAAGAATTGGATAAAATAAAGCCTGCCAAGTGCTTAGCACAGTGCTTGGCGGGGAAGAAGTCCTCAGTAGACATTAGCCGCTTACTGGATGGAGCAGAGCCAGAGCAGGGGGAGGAAAGAGAGCAAAGGACCAAGGCCAGCTCGAACCTGGGATAGGACAGCTGGGGGCCAGGACCCGTGTCTACGAACTCAGCTGTGAGCCGGTGGTCTCCGGCGGTGTTCGTGGCGGGGGAGCCCCGAGTAGGGCTGCCTGGCGGCTCCCGGGTGCAGGATGAATTTTGGACTCATGAGCAAGGACAGCGGTCCTTCTGTTTCGCAGCCCTCCTTCATCTGAGTCCCAGGCAGGATGGAAGGTAAAGAGATTCTGAACAGATGGGGCCTCGCCCACCCGCGGCGAGTCTCCGTTCCCCCGGGGCCGCCGGACCCTCACCTCACACACGATTCCAGTGTGATTCCTGATCGCGTTGTCAGACCCCCAGCAGAGGAGAGGCAGCAAACCAGGGACTAGACGGGCACCTGAGAGCAGAGAGAAGGGACAGCTGATAGTCTGACACGTAAGGGAACAGACAAAATATATAAAGGCAGACATCCGAATTAACGGAAAATCGCAGCTTCCAGGCTCTGGAGAGCGTTCCTGCCTCCCTTTGATGTCCGAGAGCCGCAGCATCTGAAGACTCAGAATCACGCTGTTCAAAATCCTGACCCTGCCGAAGGGTGTTCAATCACGGTCTATTTTCAGAAGCCAATTGTACATATAATGTGAATGACATAGAAACTTGGGTGCGGGAGCCCTTTCTACTGTGCGTGGACTCCCACGCATTTGCTGCGCCCTTGATTATTTGGTCGTCGTAGGGTTCCCGTGGTAATCCTGTGGTTTAGGTAGGGCTATGCCTCCCATTTTACAGATGAGGAAAACTAAGACTGAGGGTGGCTGAGTTGCTTAGGCTTCTGTAACTAGTGAGTCGTACATCTGGCTTCACTCTAGGACTTCTGACTTGAGGTCCAGTGCTCTTTCCCACACAGACATTGTCAAACTGTGTTCCTTGGAGCCTGGGGGGTTCTTCCCCCGGGCGCTGCCGCGGGGAAGCAGGAGAGGCCCTCGGGCAGGTGTGGGACCTCCCACCTCTGACTCAGCAAGAGATGCTAGGTGTTTAGCTGCCAGAGACTCTGGATGGGGAGACATCAAAGAGGTCCTGCTGCTTGGAAGAAAATGAGAGAGTGAGAGAAAAAGAGAGCTTTGAAGCTACTGAAAATGGTGCCCTTAATATTAGGGGACCATTTCTATCCAAAACCAATTGAAATCAAAAGAAAGGCATGGGACTGCATGCATATAGGGCACACCTTCTGCTCTCCGGCAAACCCAGCCAGCCTGAACGACTTCCTGGTCTTGCGGGACTCAGGTTCCCTGCGAGCTGCCCCGGGTGGGCTCATCCACTGACCTTAGGTGGGCGCTTCTTGGCTTCCCTTCTCCGCAGCCACTTCCCGGCGCAGGCAGAGTCCTCGGGCCACCCGGGGCCACCGGCGCCTTTTACAGCCCCTGTCCCCATGGTGTCCTCACTATCCACCAGAGCCCTGTTGTCAGCTCTTCCAAGTGGGCTCCCGTCTGCATGTGTCTCCCCAGCTGTGAACACTTAATGCTCACTGGAGGAGTGACAGGTGTCCTTTTGCATTTTAACAGTGGCCCCCTGCACACCCAGACTATTACCCCATATAATTTATTCCGAAGGTGGGAAATCAGGCACCACACAGGACTTCCGGGAAGAGTTATTTACATAGAGAGGGCTTCGGTGCCACCAAATAGATGGCAGTAATTCACCCGGGAAGATCTGGCCTCATTGCCAGCCTCCGGCTCTGCTCCCTCCCTCCGCACCCACCGCACCCTCACCGAGAGATGGGAAAGAATGTGAGAGGGGCATCCGGGGGTTCGTCGCTGACCTACCACCGCCTTGGTCAGCAGCAGACGCCGAAAGCGGGAAGTCTGTGCTGGGTGTGGTAGGAGGGCAATTTCGCCTTCACTGCAGCTGGTCGCTCTAAGAAACCCATCCGAACTGAGCGTGCTTGACAAGCAGCACTGGTCCCTGTGTGCCAGCGGGTGATCACGCTGGAAGGACAGAACACACACTCACGTCTTAGCAAAGCACGCGGGGCGGCATGGAATACCCGGTGTGAAATGAGAGACACGGATGGGTCTTCTGGCGAAAACTTTCCTTTCCCTCCTCCTGTCTCTGGCCCCACTTTCCTTTTACGTTAGAGGTTGTTGGGAAAGAGTGTGTCTTGAGGACGTGGGCGTGAAGGTAGCCTTACTGGTCGTCAGGCTCTAGGTAGGAAGCGAGAGGAGGCATTGCAGGGGAGGGCACCAGCGAGGGAAAGGGGGTGGACATCTCACGGAGAGCAGAGCCTGACCCCCGGGGAGCAGGGAGTGGAAGGCTGGGGGCAGAGCAGTAAGAACCCGAGAAATCAGGCTGAGGAGTTTGGGCATAACAAACAGGGGGCACCCTTGAAGCCTTTCTCAATACAGAGCTGAGGGTGCCTGGGTGGCTCCTTCAATGACGTGGCCAACTCCTGGTTTTGGCTCAGGGTCATGGGATCGAGCCCCGCGTCGGGCTCTGCATTGGGGGTGGAGCCTGCTTAAGATTCTCCCTCTCCCTCTGCCCCCCGCAACCCCCACTGTCTCGCTTAAGAAAACGAAACAGCTGAGGAGGGAAGGACCGTGTGGCACTATTCAGAGCAGGGTGCTTTGCACATGTTTTCTATTTCATCCCGACAGCCCCCTTAGGGAGTGTTCTCCTCAGGGAGGTTAAGAAAATCACTGTTAAGTCACCAACACGTAAGCTGCTGGCGCAGGACTCGAACCCAGGTCCAGAGCTCATGTTCCCAGCACAGATATGCAGCCTGTGAGGCATCTCTGTCTGGCAGGGGAGTGCAGGCTGCAGTGAGACCAGAGCCAGGTCCTCCCGCTGAGAACCCCCCAGATGCTTCCATGCCCCGTGTTCCCCCCGTGCCGGAGCACCTGAGAGTCAGGGTGCCCGCAGAGAAAAGACACTCAGAAGGATTTGTGTGGCGTTTGATTTTTGCTATTTAAAAAAGACAAACCAAAATCATCATTGTGGGAAGAAAATCAAACCTACGTTGGGCTTTGCCTTAGTTTGCTGGGGCCGCTGTGTCAAAGCAGCCCACGCTGAGCGCTCTACAGAACAGAAACCCGTTGTCTCATAGTTCTGGGCGCCACGCGTCTGACCTCAGGGCGTTGCCGGGGTCGGTTCCTCTAAGCGCTGGGAGGGAGCGTCCCTTCCATGCCTGACCCTAGCTTCCGGTGCTTTGCTGGAGATCTTCGGCATTTCTTGCCTCGTAGAAGCTTCACTCCCTCTGTGCCTTCATCTTCCTATGGCCTCCTCCCCATGTGGGTATCTTGTGTGCAGATTTCCCCTTTCGATAAGGAGACGAGTCATCCTGGGTTGAAGTCCATCCTACTGACTTCATCTTAACTAACAACACCTGCCTTGACCCTTTTTCCAGTTCCGCTCTGACCTGGAGTTGGAACATACTTCGCGGTTAAGGGCATGTCCCTGGAGGACTGCCCTTGCTTCAGTCATCAGCTGCAAG
>CM052889.1:20998508-21014886 GCA_028534135.1 Potos flavus | reverse complement strand
TGCCCCCCAAGTCTTACAGCGCATACACGAAAGAGTGCTTAGTAGCGTTTTTCCCAAACTTGACAAGAATCCTAAAAATGTATATGACCTTACCCAACTAGTACTGGAGGTGAGAGAAATTTATAGAATGCCAGCCATCCTGAAATATCAACCATAGTAAAGACTGAGTTAGCTTTTCAGTTATCTTTCAAAGACCGAGTTACCTTTAAATTCTGACTGAAAAATTATGTTACGAAATTGTACAAGAGATGATCAGAGATGAGGTGGTACATTCACGAGTTTGCTACCTGCAGTTTGCCAAGCAGCTAATTAGTAAAAATGTTATTTTTGCGAATTGTGTAATGTTTGTGGTATTTGCCAGCTCTTTATAATTTTTAATTTGCTACAGTTTTCTGACTGAAAAATACTCCCTCTCATACTTAATTTTGTGTTCATAATTTTGTATTTTTAAGAGACCCCAAAACTTACCCCAGCCCCCTTTTTGCTTTGTTCTTCACACCCTGAGGCCCCATCCCCTCCCTCGCCCAGGGTTGAGTGTCTTTGGCTTAATGATGGTCTTTGTAGTCAAACCAGAAAACTCATTGCACAGAATTGGCTTGTAAGCTCCCCAAGGACAGTCCCCCAACTCAGAATGCCTCACACACAGCCAGACCCATGGGAAAAACTTAAGAAATGCCTGTCAACAAAGGCTCTGAAACGGGACCGGAAGTCCCTGGAGCAGGTGACCCCAGTGGTCCCTCAGGGTGCGGGGGCATTTCAGAAGTGGGACATGTCTGGAGGCCTGCAGGTGGTTTTGGAAGAGAAGTGTTTCTGCAGAGAGAGAATGTGATCCAGGCAACCCAGCCACCAAGGAGAGAAGACCCTTCTTGAAGTCAGGCTCAGACAGAGTTACTGAGCCCACAGCTGGGTTCGGACCCTGACAGGACCAACACGGGGGGGAAAGGGGGGCTGGAGGTGGTGTCGGGGCCTTTCCACCACCCTATTCTCTGTCCCCACGGTCTTCCTCCATCTCCTGCAGCCTGTGCTCCTTCCCTGGTGATTGGCGGAAGGGGACAAGGGCAACCACCCAGCAGGCCCGCCCTCCCCCCAGCAGCCTGCCCTTCCCCACCCTTGAAGCCAGAGCCTCTGAATTCAGAGCAGCCAATATTTCTGATTGCTTTTGTCATGCCTAGGCACCTGTACCTCTATCCTGCTCCACCTGCAGACCCCAGGCACAGCAGGTGCAATGGTCCCTGCCCCCAGGGGCCCAGAGGTGAGTGAGGGGTGCAATGTGAGTGTCCGTCCGCACAGAGCGCGCTCGGCAGGAGCCATGATGACGAGAGTCCTTGCTAATAGAACAGGAGACAATGGCTGACAGGTCAGAGTTTCCTCTCCCAGGTCTGCGCGTGAACAAGGACCTTGCCCAGTATTTCCCAAGGTGTATCCAGAGAAAGGCTGGTCCCCAAGACACACCTAGAAAATAACGCTTATGTAGACGAAGAGGGGTGCCGGGGGTGCATGCTGAACCCCTCTAGGAGAGCCTGAGACTATAAATAAACCTCTCAGTGGCTGTCCACCTGTCTCCAGAGTTTGTTCACACGCTGTTAGCTCCTCCCGTCAGCGTCTCCGGCATGTGAACCCACTTGGGGACACACTACCTTAGCTCAAAGTAGTGACTCCACAGAGGAGACTCTCCGACCCCGGGCCAGGGAGGCAGCCAAATTCAGAAGTAGTGGGGCTTCTCTGGCTCTTTCTCCCCCATTCTGCAGGCAGCTACTTCCTTTCCTATGAACAGGCTGGGCCCTGTCAGGGGCCTTCCCACAGCAGGAGCCCTGCCCTGACCAGTGCCGACTTCCCCAGGCTCCTGCCCTTCGAAGGGCCCCGAGAGAGGGATTCCTAACCCCTCTGGTGAACTGCCGGGACCCAGCGTCCGTCCCACCCATCGCCATCGTATAATCAAGCGCCCTGGGGCTCCAAGATCTGCCCCTCCCTTCTAACATGCACCTGACCCTGCTTCTGCAGGAAGAGGCAAGCCCACAACAATGTAGCTCTCACGTTTCTCAGTCTCGATCCCATCTTAATTATCTTTCACAAAGGTGGTGGTGTATACCCCAGAGATTTCTGAGGAAGGGGAGCCCAGGAAGGTTCTTCTGAGCACGGCCTACAAGCCGAACGGGGAAGTCTTACCCTTTGGGAAGGGACGGTGCATGAGCAGCCGTGAGGGGAAGGGGAGAAATGGGACGAAACTGTCTGCTGTGGGACTTGATGTGGGGCCTGTGTTGAGCTCCCTGCCACGGAGCCGGGACAGTGAAAGTGTCCGTCCTCTTTCTTTTTGAGAGTGGAGGTGGAAGGGTTGCAACACAGCGCTGAGTCTGACCTCCACCTTGGCCCCCCAGCAAGATTCGCAGCCCAAGGGGCCCAGCTCCTGTGCTGCAGCATCAAGATAATGTCAGACAGAGAGCCACAGCCACAGCCCACACCCGGGGGAGCCCCTGGATTTCAGAGGGCTGGACTTGAATGTGGCTGCTCCTCTTGCCCTATGGTTTTAATGTGGCCAGCAAACTTCAAAATCATTTATTGGCTAGCGGTCATTTCCAGGAATTCCGCTATGGGCCTAGCAGTCGTTCCTTCAGATTACATTCATTCCATTAATTCACATTTAAAGCGAGTACCTGCCTGAGCAGTGCAGGTGGAGAGAGAATGTCTGGCCCCTGCCTTCAGGATCTCCCCTACTCCTGAGTTGTGAATTGAGAGATGAAGGGATCCAGGAACACAAAGGCTTACCCAGTAAGCCAGGCAGAGGGGGTCGGGGCTGCAGGAATTTCCCCAGCTGTAAAATAAAAAAGTAAATACTTATCTTACAGGGTTGTCATGAGCTCAGCTGAGCGAATGCTGGCAAGAAATCCCCTGTGCATCCTAGGAGCCCAACAGACGTCAGTTCCCTCCTGGGTGTTAAGGAGAGATCTCAGAGGAGGGTTTGCGAGGGGAGGGGAGAAGGTTGAGAGTGCCGCCCTCGTTTGGGGGTGGGGCTGGGGGACAGAAAGGGGAGACTTGGGGCTCAGAGATGAACATCTTTGGTGTTCCCCACATGGCCACAAGGATCACTAATGTCCCCTTATGACAGAGGTCTTCCCCGACCACCCACCCAGTCCATCACTCTGTCCCCTCCCTGCTTTCTTTTTATTCTTGCCCCACCAGGGGGCGTATCATGCATTTGCTTGCTCAGCTGTCTTTCCGGCCAACAGGTACACTCCGTGGTGACAGGGGCTTTGTTCTGATCCACTGCGGGGACTGCATCTCAGCACTGCCCGTTCGTAGCCAGTCTGGCCTTGGTCAAGTTGTTCACCACTCTACATTTTTCTCACAGAGTCATTTTGATCATGAAATGCACTAATAATAAAGCGGCCCTTGGCACGGTACCTGGCATAGCGTAAGTTTTCAGTAAATGGCAGCCGTCGTTACGATTGGTTGCTTTCCAGTGAAGGTTTACTTGCCACGGGTCAGCCGTCCGGAGGAGACCTCTGTGGCTGCACAAGGATTCATCTCCTCCTGAGTGGAGCTAGAAATAGAAGCTGCACTAATTGGGGAACCTCGAAAACATTGCTTACCTTTTAAAGCAGTTGAACTAACATCTGTAGGACACTGGTGCTCAAGTAGGGCTCTGAAGTGGGACCACCTGGGGAGCCGTAAAATGTACTGACGCTGGGGTCCTACCCCCCGGAGAGTCTGCCATAATTGGTATGGCAGGTGGCCTGAGAATCGGGATTCTTTTTGAGTTCTCTAGGTGCTTCTGATGTGTCGCGGGTTTGAGAGCCGATGTCCCAGGGCGCCACTAGATTTCCCCTTGAAGGTCAGCGAGACAAATGTCTAATTAGGGGCAGGCCGTTAATGGGTCTTCCTAATCGGCGCCTTTTCTCACAGACCAGCCCATTAAAAATGAGTCACTTGGGCCCAGCAGGACCCCTAAAGGTTGCCGTTGTGGTGGGCCATCCTAAGACTCTAGCGCCCCACAGAGGAATGCTTGCAGACCAGGAGCTCAAACAGATGGGGAAACTGAGGCTGAAGCAGCCCAACCAAAGCCTTTCCTCCATCCATCTCTCTAACCAGCTCAGCGGCCCATCCCTGGCGAGGATGGTGGGAACAGAGCTGGTGATTTTGGTACATCTCCAGACAAACGAAACATTTTGCCATGTCTTTGAACTGTGGTAGAATTCAGAGTTCATGGATTGGACCCTGGGAGGATAACGTCCAAAGCTTTTATCTGTGGCATAAGCTCTAATTTTGTTAGAAGACAACCATATTTCAAGAAGGCACTTTTTAAAAAGAAGCCCACCCCATTGCTCCCCCTTTCCTGCTGTTTAAAAGTAAGAGGCAAGGGGTGCCTGGGCGGCTCAGTCAGTTAAGCATCCAACTCTTGGTTTTGGCTCAGGGCATGATCTCGGGGTTGTGGGATCAAGCCCCGTGTCGGGCTCTGGGCTTTTCTGGGAGTCTGCTTCAAATTCTTTCCCTTCCCCTCTGCTCCACCCCTCCTGCCCCCGCTCACACACTCTCTCTTCTAAAATAAATAAATAAAATCTGTTGTAAAAAGTAAAAGTAAGAGGAAGTACATTGTGCTGAGTGAAATAAGCCAGTAGCAAAAGGACATGATGACATTGGGTAGGGTGGGGCCAGGGCCCGGGGATTTGTTTAATGGGTCCAGACTCGGTTTTGTGAAACACACAGTGGTGTTGGTTGGACAACATCGTGAATGTACTCAGTGCCACTTAATTGTACGTTTGAAAGTGGTTAATTTTCTGCTAAGCGTATTTTGCCACAATTGAAAATAAATTATTATTTTTTTAAGATTTTATTTATTTATTTGACAGAGAGAGAGAGAGATCACAAGCAGGCAGAAAGGCAGGCAGAGAGGGGGAAGCAAGCTCCCTGCTGAGCAGAGAGTCTGATGCGGGGCTCGATCCCAGGACCCTGAGATCGTGACCTGAGCTGAAGGCAGAGGCTTTAACCCCCCGAGCCACCCAGGCGCCCCAGAAAATAAATTATTTTTTTTAAATGATTCTATTGGGGTGCCTGGCTGGCTTCGTTGGTAGAGCACTTGACTCTTGATCTCTGGGTCCTGAGTTCATCACTTTTTTTTTTTTTTTTACCATAAAGAGAAGTAACCACATGGCATCTGCAGGCCTATATGAACTTAACTGGGCTTTGGTTGATTTCCATGGAAACCTAGGAAGAGATTGTGAATTTCCCTGGCCAGGATGCCCCCTGTGCACAGAGTGGGGAAGGAGCAGCCCAGACGAAAGGGGACAGCCGATCTGCATTGAGGGCATCTTGAAGTTCATGACCGCTCCGTGCAGCCGACGGAACCCTACTTTCTTCAGCCATGTGCACTGTAGCCGTAGAAACACAGTGTACCCGATGACTTACCAGGGATTGCGCTGTGCACTGGGCTTTGAAGACTGTTTCTTTCCTCGCCTTGAGAGATTCCCTGCTGCATATTTTCATGGAAATGAGTTTAATAGAATGAGTTCAGAGTCAGCAATATGAAAGGCTATTTGGCTGTGGTGGTATTTCTTTTAAAAAAAAAAAAGGCTTCTAACATGCCTGATAGGGATATTGGCTCAAGTAAGAATTAGACCTTAGGAGGGAAAACACTGGAGGAGGAAGGCCATACGTCTTTGCTTACAGGGGCCTCTGGGAGGCTGTTGTTTTTCTAAATGATCTTTTGATGAGTGTCTGTAACACAAAGAATTAACCCCTATCATAGGTCAGCCTGCTGCTCTGAAGGGGAAATCGGCCGAGCCTGTGAGCGAGGCAGATCCTAAGTCCTTAGGGCCGGGCATGATTTGCAAGATGAGCTAGGGCCTTGCTGGCCCAGGTGCGGCCCTCTGACCTTGCAGCCTCACCTTGCCCACCTGATGACCTGAGTGTGCATTGAATCAGTCCAGGTCCCCGAGTATTCGAGTGACGTGGTGCCCTGGACCGCCCACCAGGGGGGTGGTGTTGGCACATCTCCCCACAAGGTTCTCCGTGCTGTGCCTGGATGCCGCTGCCTATTAGGAGCCCAGTCCTCTCCCCACCAGCCCCCACCGCCGACAGCCCCTGATGGCTTTAGAGGCTTTTCTGATGTGAAAGGCAGGAGAGCTGTGTATTCAGATGGAAGGTGCTCCAGGCACATAGGCTGCGGTGGAATCCCAGCTTGCCCCGTACAGCCTGTGTGACCCTGGAGAGATTGCTTACCCTCTCTGTGCCTCAGATTCCTCCCTGTAAAATGGCTATAATGAGAGTCCCTGCCTCCCCGGGTTGTTGTGAGGATGAAGTGAGTTAATTCATATGAAGCAGAGCAGTTTGACGAGCTCACTATATGTTAACTGTTATTATCCTATTACCCAGATTTCTGTCTCCTGCTTTGGCTCACGTCTGTCCCCAGAGCCTCAGAGAACAAGCTTAACTCCTCCTCCATATGACAGCCTTGCAAACGTCTAAAGGCAGCTCTCAGAGCATCTGGGTGGCTTGGTCAGTTGAGGATCTGACTCTTGATTTTGGCTCAGGTCAGGATCTCAGGGTGGTGAGATCGAGCCCCGTGTCAGGCTCTGTGCTCAGCATGGAGTCTGCTTGAGACTCTCTATCTCCCTCTTTCTCTGCCCCTCCCCGTCTCCTGCATTCTCTCTCTGTCTTTCAAAAAAAAAAACCTTAAAGGCAGTTCTCATGCCACCCACTCCCTTTATGTTCTCTAGGCTAAAAGTCCCCCATCTTTGCCATTCCTTGTGTGACATCCCTTTGATTTCTACAGCACGCCCACCGGAAGGCCTTCTGGGAACGTGCATGTCTACAAGAATCACAGCATCCATGCAACAACCTGCACGGACCCCTAATTTTACTTCTCCAAAGGCTGATTTCTTTTTCCCTTGACCTAGTTTCTTCTAGATCAGGCAGGGGTGCCTGTGTGTGCTGCAAGGTTGCGTGGTGCCCAGGGGCCTTCCCAGGGCCTTCCTGAGCCCCAGGATCCCCTGCTATCCAGACAGTAGTGTCTTGCACTAGCCAGGCTTGCAAGCCTCTCCAGGCTGCGAGGGACAGGGACTGGGGAGCCTGTGACCGCCTCACTCCGTAAACGCCCTGCCCAGTGTAGTAAGAACCCGCGAGAGCCTAGCAGAGGACAGACGCGCCCGGGGCGAACAGGAAAAACAGAGCAGTCTCTTGCAGCCTCCGCTGAAATTCCTGTCGTACTCACGACCCCTCCGTCCTCCCTCTGCAACCCTCCATGGCTGCCTTAGTTCTTCCTGCTGTTCTCGAACTGGGCGGGGGCACACAGGCTCACTGGGGAGCTCATTCAAGACGCAGACCGATGACTCCAAGTCAGCAGCGTTGGGCAGTCTGTACCTCTCACGCACTCCTGACTCTCCTTGCCAGGGGTCCGCTAACTTTCAGAACGAAGGTCGTTCTCCTCAGCCCTTTGTCCACAGGCCCAGATGTCTCTCTGTCCCCTGAGCACATTCGAGGTCTTCTCACCCTCTACCTTGACTCACACCGGTGCCTGTTGTCACCACCCAGCTATCCAAGATGTCCCCTCCATCAAGACCAGCTCAGACCTCATCTCCAGGAAGCCTTCACTGACCCTGTCCCCGTTCATTCGGAGCGGGCCTCTTCCTCGCTGCTTACCGGGACTCTGGAGGTCCAGCAATGTGCGGATCAGAGGGAGGGCTCCAGAGCCGGACACCCTAGGCCACATCCCAGTCGCATGACCTTGGGCAGGGGGCGGTACTGCCCTGTGGAGAGCCTGCATGGAGATACAGACGGGAGGACTCCACAATGAATAGTGCAAAATGCTAACCCTGGGGGACGCAGTCTGTTAAGTGTCCGACTCTTGGTTTCATCTCAGGTCATGATGGCAGGGTCGTGGGATCGAGCCCCGCGGCCTCCATGCTAAGCGCAGAGTCTGCTCAAGACTCTCTCCCTCGGCCCCTCCCTCCCACTCCCTCTCTCTCTCAAATAAATAAATAGATCTTTAAAAAAAAAAGGTAAAATGCTAACACGGTGCTCAGCGCAGAGCAGGTCCCACGTAAATGTTGACCGAGATCATTTCCTTATCCTTCTGAAAACCGTATTGAATATTTCATCTCTAAGTACATTATATGCTCTTTGAAGACGGGGTTGGTTTTAATCATCATCTTCATTTCCACTGCACAGGGACACCACATGCCAGAGAGTTCTGGTAGAGAAGGTGAGGCTGCCTGAGTCCCCCACCATCGTGGCCTGGAAGCGGGGGCAGCCCTAGGCAGCCATTCACTGTGAGGGGACAAACGAGCCTTCGCACCTTGTCACACAGCCCCCCACCCCCGCACACACACTCAGCTGCAGCTGACTGGGCTTTCATTCTTCAGAGGATGTGTTCCCATTTAAATTCTCCGTGTCCCTGTGAGGGGCCAGAAGGGTGAAGTAGAAACATATTGGAACATGCCTTCTCCAAGCTTCTGTCTCCCAGACACAGGGGATCAGGCTCGGGGGGCCGGCGGAGGCAGGCAGAGCAGGTGGCACAGAGCTGGAGCCCACCGAGTGCCGACCGCGGGTCGGTGCCCACCCTTCTGGAGTGAGTTTGAGCAAGGCCGTTCTGGATTCCCTGGCGGCAGCTGGGACTGAGGGCGGCGTCCCCACTCCCTCTGCCCAGAGGATGCTCAGAGCGTTAATTAGACCTTCCCTCTGGATCTGTTGGGGGTCCCTAATTACCCTCCTCAGAGGGCAGCCGCTGCTAGATGATTTCCCAAACACCTCCGGTGCTTTTAAAATCAAAGCCTCCCCTTGGCTGTACCGGACCCTAAAAGGAAGCAAAATGGGCTGGTTGGAGCCATCGCTGAGGAAGGCCCGAAGGCCCCCATGGCAGGCTCCAGACTGGAAATCCTGGCCAGCTGCCTCCCAGGAGCACCTCCAGAATCCGCATGTCACCAGGAACACCAGGGGACAGGGTGGCAGGAGGAAAGGGGCCTTCGGGAAAGGGCAGCTCCGGTCCTGCCTCTTACGTGCTGAGAGGAGGCCATGGAGAATTGTGGGAGCGTTGGTTTCCCATCTCCTCAGAGACCCACACAATGGTGCACCACATGGAGACCGGGTCTGATGACTGAGGACACTTTCCTCCGCATCCAGGGAGCTGAAACTCCCCACCCTACTGGCTTTGACGGGAAAGCCACTTAAAGATATCTGTTGAGCCCATTTACTTACTGATTTGTGAGCCTTTCTGATAAAACTGAGTCTCCATTCCTGGGTATTCTTTAAAGATTTTTTTTTTATTCTAGAAAGTTCTGACTTTTGCCCCAACCACTCCACTGAAAGGTTCTTGAATTCAGATCACCAGGATCATGTTGTGGGCCCCGGAGCCTCTCTTGCTTGGACCCCCAGGGCTCATCTCAGCTGAGGGCAGGACCTCTGCTACCACCTCCTTCCCCATGTCTGCCCTCCCTCGCTCCCCCACCCCAGAAAGGGAACCTCCTCTTTGTTCCCAACCCACCCCCCCCTTCTCCAGGGCTCCTCTTGCTCCAGAACCTGACAGAAGACACTGCAACTTCCCAAATTCTCCTCTGCCCTGTGGCTTCTGAAACACATCAGTATGTCCTCTATTTTCAAAAGGGCTTGAGGGACAAGTGACACAGGAAAGCAGCAGGATCTCAGTTTTCATTCCTGAGCAAGGAAGAGCTAGCTGTGGGTGAACTTCTCAGCTGCCGTCTTGGCCTGGCCCTCGTTTTTGGCCCGGGGGCAGCTTTGCCCTTGCAAACATCTTTCTTTTACATTCCAGACAGGTGTGTCAGAAGGAAGCCTCCCTGCATCCCCACTTCAGTCCTGGGTGCTGCAGATCGGCAGGTGTTAATGACAGGAAGTTCCAGCCCAGAGAACGCTGCTCCTTTGCAAATTAGAGAAAACTCCCCTCTGGGTGACTCTGCTTTTGTCTTCCTCCGGCTGTCCCAGCCTCTGACTGGAAAATCAATCAAACCATTCTTTTTTTTTTTTTTTAAGATTTTATTTATTGACAGAGAGAGAGATCACAAGTAGGCAGAGAGGCAGGCAGAGAGAGAGGGGGAAGCAGGCTCCCTGCGAAACAGAGAGCCTGATGCGGGGCTCGATCCCAGGACCCTGAGATCATGACCTGAGCCAAAAGCAGAGGCTTTAACCCACTGAGCCACCCAGGCGCCCCCAATCAAACCATTCTTTATTGATGACCTGCCCACCCAGAAGTGAACTTCTACAGTTTGGCTTGCGTCTGTAATTTTTTTAAGATTTTTTTTTTTAAGATTTATTTAGAGAGAGAGAGAGTGAGCGGGGTGGGGCAGAGGGAGGAGAGAATCTCAAGCAGACTCCCCGCTGAGCACGGAGCCCCGTGAGGGACTCCTACGACCCTGAGATCGTGACCTGAGCCTAAATCAAGAGTCAGACGCTCAACTGACTGAGCCACCCAGGAACCCCTGAAATTTAATTTTTTAAGTAATCTCTACACCCAACGTGGGGCTTGAAGTCACAATCCTGAGATCAAGAGTCACATGTTCCACCGACTGAGGAAACCAGGCACCCCAGTGTATCTGTAAGTTTTGGAATCACACTTAAGCCCCTAACAAACGACTGCACCCGCAACATGGATGAGTCCAGCTGCATTGTGCTAAGTGAAGGAATTTAGACTCCAAAAGGGACTAGGACTCCCATGTATATGACATTCTGTACAAAGCAAAACTAGAGGACAGAAAACAGTGATCGCTAGGGGGCTGGGGACGGGTGGGGGGGTGTGACGAGACAGGGACATGAGGGAATCTAAGCAGTTCATTTCGGGGGAGCATTGAGGCGAGGGAATGGGTATACTGTGGTCACTTCCTCTTTCCCCCTTCCCTCCGCCAGTTTGTGTCCCTACTCTGAAGAAATATGTACCACAGAGGAGAGGGAACTGCCGTCATACTGTAGGGCTCTCAGAAGGTTTGAAACGCTTAATAAGTCTTTGCTGAGCAAATAAAGAGATTCTGGATTAATTGATCAAAAGGTCCTGCGTATTTGGGCTTCTTAACTTTTCATCTGTGTTAGCTTGGGTCTGTGATGGTTCCTACATCAGTAAAAAGGGCAATTCAAATGCTAAATGTGGAGTTACATCTGCAGATATCAAGACTATCCTTAGACTCTCCCACTGGATCCCCTCAACCTGAGGACATCTATCCCCCCAAAAAGACACCACGGAGCTCCCAGAATCCTCTGGGCCAACCAAAGCTGCATCCACTCTGCCATTTAGGGCTGTTTCCATACGCCCTTCACCTGCACCCATTATGAAGCCGGCTTTACCGTCGTCAGCAGGGGCTTGGCATCCCCCGCACTGTAGCCACATTAATTCTAATCTTTAGCACCAAAGTAATTGGCTTGATTTCAGATGTGCGGCCACTGGATCAATGAAGTTCTAGGTTCTCATCATTACTCTGTTCATGGTGGTCATGAACTTGAATTTGGCTCCTACGTATCCAGCTTCTGACTAGATGAGGGCAGATTGTTTGGCAGAGTTACGTCAAGCTGGGGCGGGAAAGCCTTCCTTCCAAAATATTGGTATCTTGCCTCCCCGTCCACAGAGGAGAATCCCTGGGCCTCGGGAAAGGCTCCAGAGTGAAAGGATCCTGGACAGGGTGCTGTCTTTGGGTGGAAAGAAACAAGAAGGCGCTTGGGAGCGAGGGTATATCTGCACACATGATCTACAGGGTAGATCAGAGCCGGGGGTTTTGTCTTCCAGGGTTACCTGTCGGAAGGGTTGGTGACAAAGTGGTACCGCTCGCCGCGCCTGCTCCTCTCCCCTAACAACTACACCAAAGCCATCGACATGTGGGCCGCCGGCTGCATCCTGGCCGAGATGCTCACGGGGAGGATGCTCTTTGCCGGTAAGTCACTGACCATGCCGTCTTCCTTCTCCCCTGATGCCGTTCTATAAAAAGGGAGAACTGATTGAAAGGAAAAACAAAAACACACACAAAAAACCCATGCTAACCACAAAACATCCTAGTCTTTCTCTTTCAAATGACCTATAGGGTTTTATGGACCTACTTGGAGGCCCCTCACCATTTCTGGCAAAATACTGGAAAGGCTGAAAATGACCTTTTGAGGGCAGAAATTTCAAAACCAAGTAACGACTTTTTTTTTTAAGATTTTTATTTATTTATTTGACAGAGAGGAGAGAGATCACAAGTAGGCAGAGAGGCAGGCAGAGAGAGGGGGAAGCAGGCTCCCCGCTGAGCAGAGAGCCCGATGTGGGGCTCGATCCCAGGACCCTGAGATCATGACCCGAGCCGAAGACAGAGGCTTTAACCCACTGAGCCACCCAGGCGCCCCTCAAGTAACGAAAGACTTCTATTCAAACACCTTGAGACTGACCGCTGGAAACATCCATCCTACATTCTCAGCCCCTTCCTCCTCTTTCCTGCCACTGTGAGCAGTCAGTCTGGAGTGTTCATTCGGGGAGGGGACCGCACAGGGGGCTCCCAGAGTCCCTGAACTGACCCTCTATGAGCCCACACAGCGGGAGGCCAAAGGGACCGCTTCCCAACAGAGCCTGAGCCTCAGGCCCTCGCTGGGGCAGCAGCACAGTATTCCCACCCGCTTGGGGCTGCACCGGGCGTCGTTGGGGGACACGGAGGAGCCCCACCATAGGCCACCAGCTTCTGGCAGACTGGAATTGGTGGTAAGGGGAGGGCACACGGAGCGGCTAGATGAATCTGGGGATTTCTCAAAGTTAGAAAGTCTTGGTTAAGGATTTAAACTGGTAGAAGTAAGTGGAAAGGCTATCAAGCAAAAAGAGAAAATGGAAGCAGTGAGGGTAAGAGCAGCCTGGAGGTCGAGGGGGACAGCGAGGAGAGAGACCTGACCCCCACCAGCTGAGAGCGCATCAGTGCTCGGGCGGCAGAGACGAGTTCCGTTTCTGAGGCTCATAAGGACTGACGCTTCTTATGGCCGAGCATCCAGCCTGATGCCTGCCAGGGAGAAGGTGCTCAGTAAGTCGTATTTGGTGAAGAAATGAAGGAGCACAGGAGTGAATAAATGCCTGACTCCACCCTGCCCCAGCACACTTCTCCCACAGACCTGGCATAGCCTGTCCTCCTCCCCTCTGCCCAAGGGAGCACAGGCTGCATTCCAGAGCCAACTGGTTATTTCTGATTATTCCCCTCCTCATTAGGATCCTCCTAATTGGAAACCAAAAGGTGAGGCTCGCTCCTTGTTTTCAAATCAGTTCCTTTCCCAGCCTGGTGAAGAACACGCAGAGGCATCTGGGAAGGAGCACTTGGGAAGTCTTGGGCCCCGACGTTCCCGTCACATTAGCTCTGGCTGACTCAGTCTGTATCAGACGGGTCCGTTCCGGAGGCAGAGACACTTGTCAAAGCCAAGCCTCAGAGATGGCAAGCAACCTGCCCGCAGTCACACAGCAAGTCAGCGGCCGAGCGAAGACCAGAGCCCGGGTCCCCTGGCCGCCAGCCCGGTGCTGCTCCCGCCGGCCTCCCGGAACCCCCCGGGGGCTCCCACCACCCCAGCCTCTTGGGCAGCGCACTTCACCGTGTGGTATTTGGCTCTGCAGGGGCTCATGAGCTGGAGCAGATGCAGCTGATCCTAGAGACCATCCCTGTGATCCGGGAGGAGGACAAAGACGAGCTGCTCCGAGTGATGCCTTCGTTCGTCGGCGGCAGCTGGGAGGTGAAGAGGCCGTTGCGCAAACTGCTCCCCGAAGTGAACGGCGAAGGTACCTCCGCCTGCGGCCGGGCCAGCCTCCGGGAGGCTGCGCTGCGACTTCCCCCGGGGGGCCCGGGGGGGGGGGGGTGGTCGGCTTCCAGAAGGACCACGCCTAGTTCCTAGACAGAGGGGCCAAGGCCAGGCCAGCGCGGCGGGAGTTTGCCCCAGCTCCTTCCCGACCGAGCATCCCCGGGCCCTGGAGTTTGGCCGGCAGGCGACCCTCAAGGCAGAGCTCGGCGAGCCTCCAGACCCTACCCCTGTCTCTGCTGCCGTTTCCTTCTCGTCTTTCTCACTCGCCTTCCTCCCTCTCCTCCTTCGTCTCCCCTTTCCTTGTTTCCCTTGATGATGCAGTGCAGAGAAGGCGAGTTTTATGAGCTGAGACCCAGACCCAGACTCATTTCCCATTTGGCCTTGAGAAGTTTCCTAACCTCTCTGCGTCTGTTTCCTTAACTGTACAATGGGTGCAGTGATCCGTGTCACAGGGGGACGTTGTGGCGGGGGTGTGAAATAGAATGTGTAATGGGCCTGGGAGAGGTGCTCCATCATCTCAAGTGTTAACATGAGGGGCGCCTGGGTGGCTCAGTGGGTTAAGCCTCTGCCTTCAGCTCAGGTCATGATCTCAGGGTCCTGGGATCGAGCCCTGCATTGGGCTCTCTGCTCAGCAGGGAGGCTGTTTCCCCCTCTCCCTCTGCCCCACTCCCTGCTCATGCTCTGTCTCTCCCCGTCTCTCTCTCGAATAAATAAATAAAATCTTTAAATAAAATGTCAACATTATCACTGGGCCTCACACCTACCGAGGCTTCCTTAGCAGACCCCTACCTATGTTAGGTAGGGTACACGTTCAGCCAGTTGGAAGAGACACCCAAATTCTTAATGGCTTAAATAAGCTTTATTTCTCATTTAAGAAAAGAGAAGTTAGGAAGCTTACTTCTCTCTTCTATAATAATCACGAAGCAGACAGTCCAGGGCCGAGACGATGAGCCTGCTACAAAGCCATCCCTTCCGTCCTGTTGTTCAGCCATCTTAGGGTGCTGCCCTTACTCCCCGGAGGAAGGTGGGAAAGGAGGGCAGGTCTGCTGCCCTTCAATCATGAGCCTTGGACACCTCGCCTCCACTCACATTGTGTTGGCCAGAACTCAGTCCCACGGCCCCAGCCCGCTGCAGTGGAGGTGGTGAAATAGGTATTTATTCCACGCCACTTTGTGTCCATTATTACGAATGAGACCATCAAGAAACCAAGAGCTTGGACCACCAGTGTCTTCTAACAATGTCGTGGCCATGATCCCCACTCAATCATAAGCTGCCTCAGTTTTCTCTATTTTTTTTTCCTAAGATTTTATTTATTTATTTGACAGAGAGAGAGAGATCACAAGTAGGCAGAGAGGCAGGCAGAGAGAGAGGGGGAAGCAGGCTCCCCGCTGAGCTCCATTTACGATGTAAATGTGTCGCAAGTGACAAATCTGATGAGGAAACAAGTAAAAGGAGTGCTCTGGGTGAAGCAGGGTTGGGGTCCTCAGGGCCCGCCTGCCTCTCAGTCACGAGATGCCCCTGAGGATCCTTCCAGAACCCCGGGGGCTCTGGGAAGTCCCGTTTGGAGTTCACTGGGAGTTCACTGTCACACAGGAAGGTGACAAGACGGTACGGAAGTCTCCTAATATTAGAAATGCCTTCCGAACATGTGGGGAGGTTGAGCCCAGAGAAGAGGCGTTGGGGGGTGGGGAGGGTATGGTGGTTTCTGCGTTGAGAAAAACAAAGCTAGTGCCGTGGCAGATACATCTCGAACCTCCAGGGTGACCTGCTAGCCGTGTAGACATGGCTCACCTCCAGTCCAGACAGAGTCGGGGGAGCCTGGAGCTCTCCCAGGACCCGGGCTGTCAGAGAAGTGTCCGCCATCTTCAACACACCGCCTTCAGCTTCCCCCTGGACACCCACTTCTGCCGAAGCCAGGGGAAGAGAGGCGAGAGACTCTTTCCAGAGAGTCTGGAAGTGGGGTGCACACGTCACTCCCACCCCGCCCCCCGGGCCCCCGTCACACAGCCGCATCGGCCTGCAGGGGGGCTGGGAGAGGCAGGCCAGTGTGTGCCGGGCAGAGGGGCCTTGCCCGAGACCTGGCTGCTGCCTCGAAACCTGGCTGCTGCCTCGAAACCTGAGGGGACCGGACATGGGGGACCCGCAGAGGGCAGAGCTAGACCCCGGGTGGAGGTTAAAGGGGGCAGATTTAGGTTAGAGACAAGAAGGGATTTTCTAGTCTTTCGGCTTCTGGAAGTGTCTGGCACCTGCTAGAAGACCAGCTGTCAGGAAGAGGGAAGAGGAGACGCGTTTTTACTAGAGTCAGTGGGGTGCACTTCAGGGTTCGCTGGGTCTTTGATAACAACAGTGATGCTGGTGACGATGCCTGCCCACGTTCAGAGCTTCCGCTCTCTCCTGTCCTTGTCAGAAGGTCCAGAGTAATCGGCAGCCCAAAGAGGGAGAGGCTCGCCCAGCCCGGAGCCAGGCAGGGCCAGAGCGGGCTGTGCGCCACGGGGCCCGATTCTTCTTGGCCCTGCCCACCTGCGAGGCTCTTTCAGGTCCCCAGCCCTGACCCAGAGGTCCCCCGAGCCTCGGAGCTCTTGGTGGTGATCAGAGTTCCTGCTGCTTTACTGATCTTGCGGTCGAGGCTTACGGAGCGGCACCACGTCTTCCT
>CM052889.1:20930141-20998008 GCA_028534135.1 Potos flavus | reverse complement strand
TGCCCCCCTCCCCTGGCAGCGCTTCCGGGGAGGCCCATCACGTAGACTGCCTACAGCCCAGTCCAGCCCAAGGCGACTTCTAGCCCTGTACCAGCTCTTAACCAAGAGCAACTCGGGCAAGTCACTTTACCCCGCTGGGCCTCTGTTTATTCATTTGTGAAGTCAGAAAAGCGGTATCTGCTCCGAATTTGTCACTGGATTGTGATGAGGATCACAAGAAAGGAGAATGTAAAACCCTTTTTACAAGTGGGAAAGTACAAAAAAATGTCTCTGCTAGGCAGGGCGGTGAATGACGTTCATGTCCTGTTTTGCTCCCCGCAGCCATTGACTTTCTAGAGAAGATCCTAACCTTTAACCCCATGGATCGCCTAACAGCAGAGATGGGGCTGCAGCACCCCTACATGAGCCCGTACTCATGCCCCGAGGACGAGCCCACCTCGCAGCACCCCTTCCGCATTGAAGATGAGATCGATGACATCCTGCTGATGGCCGCCGACCAGAGCCAGCTCTCCAACTGGGACAGGTGCGGTTCCAGGGGCCTCCAGCTCTGGAGTCCAGAATCCACGTTCTCATCCTCCCATTTCTGTTTTGCCTCTGATCCTCCGTGACCTTTCCCTGTACCTCCCAGGCTCTAGAACCCCTGGGATGCTTTCCCCCACTTAGCTTCCTGCCTTTCTCTCCTGTCCCTGGGTACTCCCAGTAGGTGAACATGTGTGGGTCAGGAGCCTTCCTTTGTGCAAGACGGCTACTGTCCCTCTTCTCCCCACCCTGCGTATACTAGAGCCAAGGCTCAATACAATGTTCATCGACATTTAAGGAGTACCCGTCTCTGGAACTCACTTCTAGCAGACTGGGAATCTGCCCTAGAAAAGTAGACTACACCAGTGCACAGCGAGGGGACAATGTGACATTTATTACCGTGCAAACTTCTGCATGGTCCTCATCGTTGGCACCTCCCGAGAGTGCCGTGAAGGGGGGTGCCGTTGTCATTACTGCCCAGTGACACGTGACGAAGCCACAGCTCAGAGAGGGTAGAGACTAGCATCAGGCCACCCAGCGAATGCCTGCCTCCTGGGGGTCCTCCTGGATCTGCATCTAGGTCAGACACTGCTGAGCAGTCACAGCACTCTGGCCTGCCAGACTGGGCTGGGCCTCCGAATCCTTCCCAACACAGTGTGCCCGGAAGTCACTACCCGTGATTCAGTGTTGCGTAGGACACACGTTTTTCAGCAATCTCTGTGTAGGCATGTTACGATTTCTCGGGTCCCTTCCTGTTCTGACGTTGAGATCAGGCAGCTAAACATTCGGGCGTCACCATCTGCTAATCCGGGGCGGGAGAGCCGAGAGCTGCTCAGTTTAGAAATAGAAGTCCAGGGCTTAGCAGCTAGGACTCCGAGGGGGCCTAAGTGGGAGCCCGCTGCCGTGGGAACGTGACAGCTAGTTACATAAGTGACAGATGAGCAAGTTCTCCTTTTCAGTCATTTGACAGATGATCGGTTTCAGAGTAAGGAGGCGTGGAGGGAGGGCCGGGGCAACGCTGCTATTTTTGGACGGGTCTGTGGGTTTGTTGTTGTCGATTGTTGTTATCAAGAGTTGCCAGCAAATAGAGATTAATGAAGACCCTTCCTTCTGCCGCCCCCATGCTGTTCCTGCCGTGGACTGTGGTCCCTGCAGCCCCTCCCCCTCCGCGCCACGGCGCTCAAGGGCACAGCGCGCTGGCCCAGGGAGGCCCACCCCGTGCTTATCACGGCTGTGGCGCAGGGTGGGGACCAGGAAAACTCACAGGCTCTCTTTGGCCACTGCCCACCAGCTCTGCCCATTTCTAAGCCTGACACAGTTCTGCTCCCGACTTTCCCATCACACCTGCCTGAAGGAGATGGGCCATCCATGGCAGACTCCTTCCTACAGGCCCTCCTGCTTTGGGCAAATGGCTTAACTTTGGATAAGCGCCAGCATCCCCATCTGGAAGGCAGCTAACTCCAGAGTCTGTGAAGGCCTCAGAACCAACGCTTGGCCCCGGGTGTGTAGCAGCCAGGGATCAGGGTCTGCGCAAGTTCTTCCTCCTAGAAATCTCGGTTTCTAGGACCCTTGTGGGAAGAGGCAGTGTTCGCCTCTGGGAGGGACTCCTGCCCTCGTGGTGTTGCTGGGAGAGAGAGGGCGGGCAGTCCTCCCTGTGCCTCGCAAACCACATGGTGTGGACCGCTGCTCTGCGTCTGCCCTTTCACAGCCAAACCTGCCTGTCCTTGGTGCGCCGGCTTTTCCTGAGTGAGCACTAGGCATCCTGTACCAGGAGCAGCTGGCTGTGGGCCGCCGCCTCCCCTTTGCTCCTCGCCTCCCTTCACACGGTTCTGCACGAAGCACCTGGCACGGGGAGGAGAGGGTCCAGCTCGAGCTGATGGCCTGCACACCTGCCCTTCATTTGCTCTTGGCTAGATGACTTTGCTCTCCGTGGCTGCAGGGCGTTTGACAGAAGGCAGAATTCCAAGGATCTTTGGCCTCTCCGGAGGGTGTCTAGAACCTTTCCACAGACACCACCTGCATTGCATTGCGGCAGAGTGCTGGGGGGCCTCTAACCAGATCCACTAGGGCAAGAGGTCTTAGCCCAGGCTGTACCTTAGCATCCCCTGGGGATGTGCTCAAACCATGCTGATGCAGAGCCCCAGTAGAGACCTGCTGAATCCGGGTGATTCTCATCTGAGCCAGGGCTGAGGAGCACTCGTTAGGCCTCCACTACTCGAAGTGTGGTCCCTGGACCAGCAGCAGCAGCATCCGCTGGGAGCCGGTTAGAACCACAGAATCTCTGGCCCCACCTCGCAGCCGCTGGATGGAGAACTACAACTTTGCAGGGGCCGCAGGCGATTTGCGAGCCCGGCAGAGCCTGAGGAGTACTGCGTCGGTGGGTCCATTTGAAAGGAGGTTCCGCGAGGCCAGGGAATTTGTTGTTTGGTTCGCTGCTGTGCCTGGCAATGCCTGTGCCTGGCACTTAGTAAGGTGCTCAAGAAACATCTGTAGGATATTGAACGAGTACAAAAGAATACAAGGGTTAAGCCAAAAAAATCAGTCCCTCCACCGGAGCTCTGAAGGGAGGGGAGTGTCACAGGACCAAAGGGACAGGGAAGGAATGGAAAGGCAGTCTGCGCGGCAGACAGGGATAAGCGGTCTTGGCTCCCTGGGACAGGCAACTCACCATTCCGTCTGTCTGCACCCTTGCAGGTACCCTGTGAGCCTGTCGTCGGACCTGGAGTGGAGGCCGGACCGGTGCCAGGACGCGAGCGAGGTGCAGCGCGACCCGCGTGCGGGCTCGGCGCCGCTGGCCGAGGACGTGCAGGTGGACCCGCGCAAGGACTCGCAGAGCAGCTCGGAGCGCTTCCTGGAGCGCTCGCACTCGTCCATGGAGCGCGCCTTCGAGGCCGACTACGGGCGCTCCTGCGACTACAAGGTGGGCTCGCCTTCCTACCTGGACAAGCTGCTGTGGCGCGACAGCAAGCCGCACCACTACTCCGAGCCCAAGCTCATCCTGGACCTGTCGCACTGGAAGCAGGCGGCCGGGGCGCCCCCGAGCACCGCGGTGGCCGCGGACGCCGGGCCGCGCGAGGACGAGCCGGCCAGCCTCTTCCTGGAGATCGCGCAGTGGGTCAAGAGCACGCAGGGCGGCCCCGAGCGCGCCAGCCCGCCCCCCGGCAGCCCCGAGCGCCGCCTGTCCGCCTCTCCGCCCGGCCGCCCGGCCCACATCGACGGGGGCGCCAGCCCCCAGTTCGACCTGGACGTGTTCATCTCCCGCGCCCTGAAGCTCTGCAGCAAGCCCGAGGACCTGCCGGACAATAAACTGGGTGACCTCAATGGCGCGTGCCTCCCCGAGCACCCCGGCGATCTCATGCAGACCGAGGCCTTCTCCAAAGAAAGGTGGTGAGGGAGAGGGGGAGCTCCGCACCCCCCCCCCCCAGCGGAGGCCACCCAGGACAGCCGGCCCTGATAGGAAGGGGCTGGCCGCCTGTCCCCGGCATCTCCACCGCCCCTTCCACCCCTCTCTGCTGCCTTGGGGTTAGCAAAACACAGGAAGGATCCGAGGAGGGAGAGGAATGTCCATTTCTTATACTGCCTTAATAACTAGCCTTTAACCTCTGGGAGCAGGTTTGAATAGGAGCCTGGTTGGGGGTTGATCACTTTCCCAGTGAAGAAGGGCCCTTGCATTTTATAGGTGGGGGTGGGGGGGCGGGGAAGCAGTGTGTCTCAGACAGCAGTGTGCAAGCCTGGCCGGGTGCAGAGGAATCTTGCTGGCCTACTGTTGAAACCATCTGGCCAGACTAGCCTCCCTGCCGGAGGAAGGACAGTGAGGCCGGGAGACGTCAAGTGATGTGCTTACCCCCAGGGCAAGGGTGGGAGCCCAGCCTCCTAGGCCAGTGTCTTCCACTCTACACTGTCTTCCTCTGCTGGGGTCCCCGTGGCTTTCCAATCAGAAACCTCTGTCCAAGGTGTTTCTTCCCTGCCCATCACCATCTGCCCCATCCCATCTTTTATTCAGAGCAATGTTGCTTTATATTCCAAAATGGGAAACTGAGTCCGTTTTACCCTACTGACCCGCCAGATACCTCCTGGTTCCTCGAGTACTTCAGTAGCCCCGCCTGCCACACCCCTGTTTGCCTCACCCCTGTGTGGTCTGGAAACCTTGGCTCGGGTCAGACCAGTGTGTGATCTGTGGGTCCGAGAGCTCATCTTCCAGGCCTGGGCACACGCCCCCTCCAGAACGCCCTATGCACTTTCCTGACACATGCACGGATGCAAGGTCATGGCCCCAGTGCCCCAGGGGGTGTCGTGCACAGGTGAGTTTGAAGACAGCAGTCCCAGTAAGGCCCCCAGCCCAACCCCCAGCCACATACATGGAACCCGCCCGCAGACACATAGCGACCTTCTCTCCCAGCCTACCTCGGGAACTGATGTTCTTGGCACAGATTACTCCTTTGGACTAAACAAGGCCATGAGGTGCCCCCCATAGAGCAAATGTGTTAGGAGAGAAGATTTCACACGGGACCGATCGTGCTACATGAATACCGGCCTTGATTTTGGTCATCCATTTAGCCCTGAGCAGTCCCTAAAGAAATGCATGGAGAGCAAGTGGCCTTGGGAGCAAGGGGCGGGGTGCCAACAGCAAAAGTCCTCTGGGGTCAGGCACCAGCGTAGAGACCTCAGGACACAGGAAGGTCTTCCAAGCAGCTGTGCCCCTCATAGCTGGAGGCTGCGTTTGGGGCGTGCACACCAGAGGTGTCCTCGCACACGGAGCCTGGGGTGAAGGTGTATGGGCGCAGCAAGCCCTCTGCAGAAGCAGTCTATCCCCCGGAATGCTCTGCCATTCCCGCCACTGGTATTCCGCTCCCCCCAGCACCCCCAAAGAGACCCACGGGAGGTCTAGCCAGTCTGTAAGCAGAGGACTCCCCAGCGTTGGGCTTGGCCTGTGTTCACCCTCACCTTGACAGCACCTTAAACCTATCAGCTAACCAAGAGTTGTACATTGGAACCTGCAACACGTTAGAAACTTATATTTAAAAACAGAATTAATCACACTGACCATAATTTTTAATGGAAAATATGTAAATATGAAGTGTTTTTTTTTTTCTTTCTTTCTTTTTTTTTTTAAAGGAAATATACACCGCTCCTTACGTGCCATTTGTCCTCAGAGGGCGGCTTTACTTTTTTGGTAAAGGACCAAGCTGCTGACCTTGACCAGGAGTTCATATATAATTGTTATTATAGAGGAATTGTTATAACTACTCATGTTTTCAAAAGATCGATTAAACTTGATCAGGACGGGCCAAATAAAGTTTTATTGAAACACAGAGTCCTTTATTCATTTAAGTATGCTCTCATTCATTTACGTATTATTTGGTCCTGTCTTGGGCAGTGGGTGAGTCATTGGAGTGTGGCTGGCTTCTCCCTGCATCCCCGAGGGCAGAGTTTTGAGGGGTTGCAGTCGGAGGGGAGGGGAGCGGAGAATCTATATGGATTGGTAGTCAGGGAAGCGATTCCAGAACCTCCTGGGTCGGGCCTGGTGTCCATCCTGTGGATTTCAAACCATATCTTGGAGTTCACCCCAATCCTTCTGAGCAAGGCTGAACCTTTCGTCCAGTCCCAAAAGTGCCAACATCATGAGATTTGGGGGAGCCAACACCCACAGACACCTGCCCGAGCCACACTTCACAGGTGCCTGAGAGTCCCCTCAACTGAAGTTCACGAACCCTTTGTAAGACCCGTCAGACATTAGCCCTGACCTCATTTGTTATTCAACAACTATAGACAATAGAGAGGGTTCTTAAAGTGCGTTTCTGTTGGTTCAAACTTCCCTGAAAGGCCCTTGCATTAAAAGAACTGTCTACTGGTGAGCTGCCTGTGAGCCAAGAGGAGCAACCCCGTGAAGGGAATTGTGGGGTTCTCTCCAAAATGGCAGCGGAGAGCAACCATCTTTCTGCGGGGCAGAGGTGGATGAAGAGAGCGCCCCGGGGCCGGGCCAGAGTCCTGGTGGAAATCTTACATTGGCCTTCAGGCCCAATTTGAGGTGCTGGTAGGTAGTGGGAAGTGGGGTTTGAGAAGCCCCAAGAGCCACCAGCACCAAAGGAAAGAAAAACTAAGAAAGATGGGCCTGCGGTTGACCCTTGAGCATTCCGGATTTGAGCTGCCCAGGCCTGCTCAGACACGGATTTTTTACAGCGTAGTACTATAGTCAATGTAGTTTCTCTTACGATTCTCTTCTAGCATTTTCTTTCCTCCAGCTGACTTTCTTGTAAGACTGTAGCATATAATACGCATAACATACAAAATCTGTGTTAACTTTATGTTAGGAGTGAGGCTTCTGGCCAACAGTGGGCTCTTAGCAGTTAAGTTTGGGGGAGTCAGTAGTTCTGTATGTGGATTTTCTCCTTTGTGGGGGGTTGGCGCCTCTGAGCCCCACGCTCGAGGGTCAACTGTACGTCCATTCACATATTGTCTGATCCTGTCTCCTGTGAAGGCGTGTGTCTACTCACAACACTGTGACACTAATCATGAGTTTTCCACTCCGGACGGTTCCCCAGTTCTGTGCACACTGACGTTGGTCGTGGTGTCCCACCCCTCCAGAGAGCTTCTGCCCAGCCTGGGTCCCGATCATACGGTAAGGAAAGTCAGATGGGGCACTGGCTTATTTTCCTTCAGGGGCAAACCCTGAGACAAAAAAAATCAAGGGCAAGTAATTTGGGGGTGGGAGGAATGAGCTCAGAAGACACTGCTAGAACGATGGGGACATGACGGGGAAGGGAAGGAAGCTGGTCAAGGTGCAAGTCACCACCATGGGAAGGAGGAAGTGTGTGAATGACAAGCTTGTGGCTAAGAGCAAACCTTTCACCTTCGGTCTCCCAGAGCTACTAACAAGCAGACCCCAAGTGCTTTACATCTTCTCCACTGTAATTCATGGGCTTGATACTAAGAGTTTTAAATATGACTGAGAAATGCCTTTGCAGAAACAAGGACCCTGGGAGCCACGCTGAGTTGGTTCGTGCCGTTGGCATGGCTTCAAAAGTAGTCGTGGGGGTTCCAACAGCCATGACGGTTGGGTCGTCACCGTCTCGACTTGGTTCCCTCAAATCAGTCCCTGAGTTGGGGGCTCCTCAGCAGGCGATTGGTGGAAGGAATGCCCTAAGAAGAGGGGGAGGACAGGAAGCAGATCGAGGCTGGGGAAGAACGCTCAGCCAGCGCGAGGTCCGGGTAGAGACCAACTTCAGCCTGACGCCACACAGAGCTCTGGAGAATGAATGGCACCAGGGAGTTGATCCCACCTTGAGGAAAAGAGGCGTTTGTGCGCCCATGTCAGCTAGTCACTGGGGAACACTGGGGTGGAGTGGAGGAAAGAGCCCATTCAGCCAAAGCCCGTTCTCCTAGGAGCAGCCGTGAGCCATTCGGCAGCCAAAACCGACAGCATCTGGGCAGTGGGTCCACTCAGCGCACCTGCGGGATGGGATCTGGGCAGGGGACCATCTGCATTGCAGGACAGTGTGCTAGGCACTAGGGGGCAAAGAGGTGGAAATGAGAGACCGCCACAGTTGGCCCCCCAGGGAGCCCTCTGGCGCCCAGTCCCAGCCCTTTCATTATTAATTTCCCACTGTTAACAGTCCCCAAAGTCACTTCACCACTTCCTCCCACCACAGAGTCCTCAGCCAAGTAACTGTTCGGAGGGGGGGTCCCCAAGACCATCCTCCAGCTTCAATAATTCACTAGAAGGACTCACGGGACTCAGAAAAGCTGTCGCACTCACAGTTATGGTTTATTACAGTGAAAGGATACAGATAAATCAGCAAAGGGAAAAGGGGGGCAGCCAAACTCTAGGAGAAAGCAGGCACAAGATTTCAGGGGGGTCCCCTCCCAAGGAAGTGGCACGGGGACATGCTAATTTTCCCAGCAACAACGTGTGACAACCAGCGGGTCTCACCCCAGCCTTGGCACCCAGGATTTTCATTAAGGATCAGTTCAGCTGGGTAGGACCGTGGGACTAACGTGAGCTCCTATGTGCCCAGCACCCCAGCCCAGGGCCCAGCGGGACAGCATGGCCTTGGCCTCAGCTGTACAATAGACAATCTGAAGGCTCAGGAATCACTCCCGGGAGCCGGCCAAGGGCCAGTCCTTCTGCAGATAGGCCTTCCTTTGGAATGTACAGGGTTTGAGAAACAAGGACCCGGGAAGTGAACCCTCTACTACAGGGTAAGTCTATTTGTGCCATTGGATGTATTTGTGAGTCATGCAATTCTAAAGTCATGTGAGAGTCTGTTTTATGCGAACTTTACAGCAAAGCCGAAGCAACAGAGCTATGTATCATGGAGATCTTAAGAATCTGCAGCATTATTAAAATATAATAATAATGAAAACATGCCTGCTGAGGCCGGTGTCAGGCAATCTAATACCTGAGATCCCTTTTCTTAGTAAATCATGGTCTGCTCGCAAGAGCCAAGCCTGCTGACAGGTCGGCGAGCTGGCTAACCGCTCACTCCGTCAGCGTGGTGATTACCACTGCGGGAATCGCGCCGCAAGCACTGCGGACTGCTGTAGGAAGCAGGCATCAGCAGCTTCCCCGGAGCCCTACTGGAACGCCGAGCTCAGGGTTCCACGGTTGTGCAGCCGAGAGAGGTCTCTGGCTGCACGAAGCAACAGTCAGGCTGAGCCACCCTCAGAAGATGGTTTTCGGTGGGGGTAAGGGGTGTCCTCTAGAGGTGAGAAGGAAGGAAAAGATCGAGTCCCCATATATGGGCTCCTACTAGGTACGATTAGAGGAGATGACGGTTTCTTTTATGTTCCAACCTGATTAGACCAAGGTGCCTGGCTATTTGGTCAAATATTATTCTAGACTTTTCTATGAGAGTGTTTTCAGATGAGATTAACATTTCAGAAGTGCCTGGGAGGCTCAGCTGGTTAAGCATCTTTGGTTCAGGTCATGATCTGAGGGTCCTGGGATTGAGCCCCATGTCAGGCTCTGCGCTCAGCGGGGAGTCTGCTTCTCCCTCTGCCTCTGCCCCACTCCCTGCTCATGCTCTCTCTCTCTCTCATGAGCTCTCTCTCAAACAAATAAATAAAATCTTTAAAAAAAATAGATGCAGAGATGCCTGTCTTCGCTGTTGCGTGAGCTGAGGACAAGCCAACTTTGGGACTGTGGGGTGACCAGCGTAATCGAGTGTTCCTAACCACAGAGGGAGAAGAAGAAAGCAGGAGACAGACAGAAGCCGCCCAAGTGCCGGGCAGGTTTCTCCCCATCCCAATCCCTTGTAGGGACCTGACCGTACCCCCTGCCCCCGGTTCTCATCGGATCCCCCACGACCGTAGAATAAAGCCCCTTTGTGTGCATCTTCCCTAAGTGGATTCTGTTACTTGCAACTGGGAAGAGCTTTGACTCACCTGCCTTCCTCTGCCCCGGCCTGGCCTGAAGGCGCCATGCCTGAAACCCCGTCCCTGACCTGCATGTAGGGCAGCCTTGTCCCCTCAGCATCTGTCCGTCCATACCGGCACAACGTCACAGTGACTCCCTTCAAGCAGCGCTCAGAGAAAAGGAAGGGCGCTGAGTAGTTTCGTGATGTGAAGGGCTTCAGGAAGGATGTAGATAAAGCCCACATTTGGGCCAGAGTTGGGTGAAAAGAAACTCGAGATTGTAAAGAATGTGAGGTGTGAGGGGAGGTCTCTTCTGCTGACCCAACCTGGGCAGGGCTGAGGTCAGCCAAGGCCAGGAGAGTCCCTCTGGCTTAGCACACACACAGGGTCTGACATTCCTACTGGGAGCCGACGTTCAGAGACCAAGGACACCAAGAGGTTGGTGTAATTAAACTTCCATCAAAATCTGCGAGCAGGAGAGTTTATCCAGCCAACAAATGTCCCCTGATCACAGGAAGAAGAGCCACAGCTGTTTTTTACCAAATGGATCTCATTAAATTAATTACATTACCCCTTGACAGCTCGTTCCACACCCTCGACGAGTTTTAATAAAATCAGAAGTGTTGTAGCAGAAAGAGGCCATCTAATGAATCTAATTCTTCACCCTGGAGATAAGGTTGTGGGTTCAGAGAGACTAAGTGACAAGGACAGGTCACATAGCAAGCTGGTGGCTCCTGGCTCATAAGGTACTGCTCTTTCTTCTACAGCATGATGCCTATCTTGGCACCTGAGGCATTCACTATAATTGGCTATCCAAAAGCTGTTTCCCTCCCTAAGACTGCAAACCTTGCTTTCCCAACCTTCCTAGAAATGATCCACAGCCATGTGACCCAGGTCTGGGCAGTGAGAGATAAAGGGATGTTTCCTGGGAAGCATCTCAATACTTAGGTTCAAAGAGCATCTTGAGAAGAAAACCTTTTACCCTCTGCTTCCTACTTTTGAATTCGGATGCAATGCTGGAACTACAGCAGCCATCTTGAACTCATGAGGCAACAAACCAAAGGACAAAAAGTCAAGGACTGTGGAGGTAAAAAAGCGGGATCGGATGAGCTCAAGTCCATGATGATGTCATTAAGCTGCAGAACCAGCCCTAGAACTGCTAAAACTCAGACTTTTTTTTTTTTTTAATACGAAGATGGAATGGGCAGAGGGAGAGGGAGATGCAGATTCCCTGCTGAGAAGCAAGCCCGACTTGGGGCTCAATCCCAGGACCCTGAGATCATGATCTGAGCCAAAGGCAGACACTTGACCATGAGCCACACCGGCAGCCCTACATTCAGACTTTTTTGTTAAAAAACAATAAATATCCTTATGATTAAGCCAGTTAGTCTTCAGTTACGATTTTCTTTTACTTATGGCAGAAGGCATCCCAGTGAATACAAGGATTATTTGACGGTTCCTGATTCCTCCACCATGGTGTTCTGCCTCATTCTGGTAACAGCTGCAGTCTGGGCTCCTGCAGCTGGGTAGATCCTTGGTAAAGTGTTATTGTCCCATTCTCTAACACCTGCAGTTGGTAAACTTCTTTACATGCCTGCGACCACAATGGCTGTCCCCAGGGGCATATTTCTACATAGCTTTATGCCTTTTATTGCAAAGAACCTGGCTTTTCCTAGAACATATGAGCAGCAAAATTTTCAAACCTGGAGTGCCTGGGTGGCTTAGTTGGTTAAACGACCCACTCTTGCTTTTAGCTCGGGTCATAATCTCAGGGTCCTGGGATTCGGTCCTGCATTGGGCTCCCCGCTCAACAGAGAATCTGCTCGTTTCCCTCTTTCTGCCCCTCCTCCCTTCCTTGCCCCCCCATCTCATGCGCTCCTCCTCTAAAATAAATAAATACACCTTTTCCAAAAAAGTGAATTGTCCTGTTTAAAAAAAAAATAAATTTCCAAACCACAGTGAGTGTTTGAGCTCTTTGGTAGACTCGACAAACAGCCAAATGTTGGCTCTCACTGCATTCCGCCCCTGGGGAAAACCCTCTTGGGTTATTTATTGTGTCCTTAATCTACAGTTCTCTCCAGCCATCCCATCCCTGCTGCCTCTTTTTTGAGATGTTTGCTAGATACTTAGCTACATTCCCCCTTTTCAAGTCCTTCTCCCTGGCTTTCCTATCTGCTCCTATCTCCCACCTTTTGCATTTGCTGGGGATTAAGACAGAGACACGCCCATCTGCAAGGCCCCATTCCCTCCTGATTTCAGGTTGTACTTCTCCTTCGCAGCGGAGGGTAGGAGCAGCTCGGAGAGGGAAGAGCACAGGAGGCTGTGCGGCGGGTCCGGCCCACGGGGCACCACCCTCTCCATTCTGGGCTCCTGCCAGGAGCCCCACCCCTCTAGAACAGACGTGGCTTAGAACTCAGAACCGCACAAGATAATGAGCATCCCTTTCTCCGCCATTATTTCACGGAGGTCTCTCCTCCCTGCTTCTCTTCCCATCCAAATGTCCTTGCCCTACCCTTTTGAAATTCTGGTTGGTGGACAGTCCCGGTCTGTGCTGCCCAATCTAGTAGCCATGACCCCATGTGGCTGCTGAGTGCTTGGGATGTGGCTGGTTGGAATGGAGATGGGCTGTGTCAAACACACACCAGATTTCAAAGACTTAGGACCCCCATACAGAAAAAAGAATGGAAAATACCCTTATATTTTTATATTGACTGCATATTTTTATATTTAATATGGTTGCATATTAAAATTATAATATTTGATATCTTGTATTAAATAAAATATATTAGAGCTAACTTCACTCGTCTCTTTTACTTTTTTTAATGTGGCTGACTAATACGAACTTTTTAAGTTACGTGGGTGCCCTGCATTTTACTTCTTTTTTTTCTTCCCCACATTCTATTGGATAGCACAGTTCTAGAATGCTCTGGGCTGATGATGGTCTTTATCTTTTTACAATAATATTTCACTTCAGGGGATGCCTGGGTGGCTCAGTGGGTTAAAGCCTCTGCCTTCAGCTCAGGTCATGATCCCAGGGCCCCGGGGATCGAGTCCTGTATCAGGCTCCTTTCTCGGCGGGGAGCCTGCTTCTCCCTCTGCCTGCCGCTCCCCCTGCTCGTGCACGCACGCCCTCTCTCTGACAAATAAATAAATACAATCTTTTTTAAAAAAAAGTAATATTTCACTTCAGTGAGGTCTTCATCTTCTCAAACTAAAGGAGTGGCCCTCGCAGAACTCCAGGCCCACATGTAGCCTTTGTGGGGAGATCACTTTCAGATCAAATCAGAGATGGTTTTCAAACCCACTTAAATGGCCCTAAACAAAAAAAGTCGTGCTTATTAAATAGATACAACAGTGTCTCTCAAGTTCTGAAGTCAAGAAGCAAAGCGAAGCCTCATGAAGGACTCGGCAGAAGCTCTTGGGGAGCCGGGAATCGCGGTTCCTCTGTTCACCTCCTTTTGCAAAGAGTTTCATTATCTCATCTCTTGGCTCAACCACTTTCGTTTCACTCGAAGCTCTGAACCTTGATGTCCTTCTGCTTCATCTGAGTTGAGCGAAATCAATCACTGAAGTCACCAGAGCAGAGTGGAGGATCAAGATGAGCCGCTTTCCAGAACACAGGTCATATATTTATCTCTAGTGTGCCAGACACTGCATTTTACATTTGGGTCCCGTGGCTCTGAGCTGCGATTTATATATTAGACTTGTCAATGAGATGAGACTGCCTTGTGCATGCAGAAGACATTTCAGACTGAATCCAAAAGTGAAGATGCTGTGCCAAGGTTGGCCGCTGCTTTAATGAAGGGCAAGCCCCCTTACTCTCCGGGAGCTTAGCTTCTGGCTTGCAGAATTAGGCCGAAGGGGATGGAACTCTCTTATGATAGCTTGTCATTACAAAGATCTGCATATATGGAGGATCGTACGAACAAAACCTCATCCCTTAGAACCTAATGGGACCTGGCTGGATAAGAAAGCAGCCAGGGCTAGACCTCTCATGAGAGAGGCAGGTGCCCCACAGGTGGAACGAACAAAGCTCCATCCAACAGACACCTCCCCCACCCTCCCACTCAAGTCTGTCCCAGAGCCCCGACGTCTGTCCCATCGCTGCATCTCAATAGCACCTGCAACCATGATACCTGGAAGGAACGACACGTTGCCCTAGCCCGAGATCCTTCATCAGCTTAACTAGACTGAGAGCACAGCCCGCAGAAAGGGGCGGGGAGCTTTCTGAGGCCGGCTGAGATGGGCAGTAATAGTGTAAGCCTGTGACAGAGTGCAGGGTAGCAGAATTGGGCCAGCCCGAAAGATGCTTCTTTGAGTGGAAGGCAGTTAGGAAGCAGCAAACGTAGGAAAGCACTCTCTACTTTTCCTCCTTTCTGCCTAGAGACAGGGTATAAATTTCCCTTTTACTGCAGACAAACTCTTCTCAGCCCAGAGAAGTCACCAGAAGAATCTGCAAACTACTCGATGCGTTTCTTCCCACACATTCGCCTTTCCCACGGTTCACCGCCCTTGGAAGCCCGAGACCCCTTGCCCTTGTCCTGTCATCTCTTTACGACGCATTGCTCTTTGTTGAAGATACTAGCAGCCCTGGCCGCCACTTTGACTTACTCTTTATTTTAGGTTTCTCCTGCATGGTGTCACTGCGTGTATTAATATACTGCTCCCTCTTGGTAAGCTGTCTTTTCGTTTGAGTCCCCACCGAAATCCTAAATGGGGAGAGGTGACATTTTTCTTCTCTATGAGAACCTCTTTCCCAAGAAAGAGAGATGAAAACCAGAGAGAAGAATCCTGGACCACTCGGGTGAAGGAGAGAATGAAGGGGGGGGATTTCTGTAGGGAGAGGTGGAGAAGGGCCTCCTGGGGAAAGTGTTTCTTTTTCTGGACAGAGAATCTGAAATCCCTCATCGGGGGAGGGAAAGTCAGGTAGAACCTCGCAGGAAGCAGACGATGTGGATGGGGAAAGATGGGGAAGGAGGAGCATTCTGATGGGAAACCCCAGGCACTGTGGGACCCCAGAGCTAGACCTTCACTTTTCCACACCAGAAGCCTTCAGTAGCTCGGACGTCGCCTCCCTGGGTTGGCCTGGTCACAGTCTGAAATCTCGTAGTGGATCTTTCCTTGGTAGCAAAGCCTGAGTGGATTTCTCTGTCTAAAAATTACGTCACTGCATTTCCCAGGCCCGGTGGCCTGAGAGCTAAGCTCGCCTTGTACCGGTAATGCAGGACTTCTAGCCTTCATCAAATTCTCCACCAATAGGTCCTCTGGTCACCAAGAAGCACACCTGCGTCCGCACCAAAGAGGCCATCCTGGCCACACCTGACACCTACCATGTCCTCCCCATGATCTCAGCCTCTGCAAGGCCATGACTGCGATGGAGGCCTCGGGCCTAATGGCCGAGTGGCAGCTGTGGGGTCTGTGGTAATCACAGGAAAGTTCTGGGGAAGCCGATCAAAGCCTCTTTCGGGCACTGCCAGAGGCACTCGTAAATTCTCTAAGTACAGCCATCCCGTCTTTGCTGCCTCTTCCTAACTGTGTCAGGCCTCCTTCCCTTGGACTGAGGGGAGGAGAGGGGCTTGGTCCCCTGAGGCAAATGGACTGCTAGCAGGGCCCTCCCCACCAGCCTCCCCTCTCTGGGCTCAAGCCAGAGTCTCTGCTGTGCAAGGGAGAAACAGGCCACCCCTTGGCTCCTTTCTTCCAGAGAGAAAGTCTATTGACTTAAAAGAGGGAGGGGGGAAAGCCTGCTAGGGTTATAGGATTAGGCTCTGTGAAGCCGCTATTAAAGTTTTATGAAGCCCGGCCTGGCTGTGAGGGCCCTTAGCCCGAAGCCCACCAGCTGCTCTACTGCCCGCTCCAGCCTCCCCCTCCCGCCTCCCCCTCCCGCCTTCCTCCTCTGCTTCTGAAAGGCAGAGCGGGATTCTGGCCTCCGTGCCCAGAGTGGTTCCTAGCGGACAACTCTCACTTGTTAACACCTCTGGCTGCTTGCCGGGAAAGCCTCCAGATTGCTTTGTGCAATTTCTGTTTTCCTTTCTCTTTTCACACCCCTCTATGGGGGCCGCTGGCCCAAATCCATCACCTCGGTGTCTCCCCATCGCTTACTCCCCCACCTGCTTCAGCCCAGCCTGGGGGAGACATTTTGTTGCACAAACCAGCAGGATGCCAGACCAGCCATCCATATTCATGGCCTGGAATCCCAGGGACTGGGCTTTTCCAGGGGGAGGATTCCTTGAGCAGGCTGGGCTGACAGATCTGAATCGGCTCGGAATTCTCTACTCTCAAGTGCGGACTCAGCCCTGTCTTCTGTCAAATGGGTCTCAGAGCCGCCGGAAAAGCCCGGCTAGTGGCCCACATCGGGCTTTTCCTTTACCTCGCCCAAGAGCACCAGGCCTTCCACCATCTGTAGTAACAAGTCAGCGACAAGAGAAAGGACCAAAGAGGACTACCCCAGGGGTGAACTCATGCGTGTTAAAGGGATTTCTGTTTAAGGGGATTTGTTGAGGAGGAACTAGCCCTGGGATAACCCCATGAGACAGTTCCACCTTCTGGGGCCCCTGATTTGCAATGGAATGTGTCATTCTTGGACCAAAGGCCAGGGTGATGGCAACAGAGGAGAGACTTCCAGAGACGGCCCACCGCTCCGGCATCTCACCCTCTCCAAGGCCACCACTCATGCCATCACGGCCACTATGGCAGGACCGGCCCCTGACCTCCCCTGGAAAGCGCCATACTTCTTTTTAACTGGGTTTGTGTGACTTGTAGCACTGCAGAGATTTAATGGGAACCCAACCAGGGATGAGTTAAAAACCATCAGACTGGGATTTGGTGACAAACCCTTGCTTGTTGGAGGCCTTGATTTTAACAACGTACTTCCAGTTCAAGGATGCTGTGAAAAATAACAAGTATGAGTAAAGGTTGTCGTGTGTGAAGATTCTAAAGCCGAAAGTTCTTTTTAAAAAATTATATATAGATCGACCTCTGTAAACCTCTTAAGATGAACGCTAAATATATTCAGTTTGGGGGCTGAGATAACGGGAAAAGGAAGACTGTGTTCTTCTAAGTGACAATCAGCAGGTGCCCACGGACGGGGAGTTGCTGCAGACCAAGCATCAGCCAACAGGGGGCAGAAGCCGAGCGGCTGGCCGTCACTCTCCACATCACGACGTGCAACCGCTGGGGAGGAAAAACTTTCCCTCTCCCCACTTAGGTTCTGTGCCTGGGGTCTGTGAATTAGATCGACAAAAGACAGATTAACGAGAGGACAGGATTTATTTGTATCATGGGAGCTGACAGAAGAAGTAGCTGGCTCATTAAATAGTTGAAGTTAGAAGGTTATGCGCCGAACTTAGGAGGAGAGGGGATGGGGTAAGAAAAGGCTTTTAGGAGAAAATAAATGGGTTTTAGGAGAACACTCAAGAGATAATGTTCATGATAGCATCTTTCTATACAATTATGAGCGAACTATCTGTTTCCGTCACGGCCTTAAAACCACCCTGAAGAAGGGATTGGAGTAGATTTTATTCACATTCTCCCTTCTGGGAGTAGGTCTGACCTGAAGAAGGAATTTATCACAGCCGTATTTCCCAGATATTACTGCTTTTACAGTCAGATAAGGGAAGCTCTGAGAAGGTTTCTTTCTGCATCTTTTGATTCTCAATTGCCTTCAGCTCAAAATAATCTTTATGCCCAAGTGGTATATTTTGTGAGAAACATATTCTTACCTCTTTCACAACTAAGAGGGGAAAGTTTTCAGCAAACCCCCGCAGGGTGAGGAGCCCCCCAGAGCAGTCGCTCTAGATTTCCACTGGGAGCACCTTGCCCCCATGGCGCACTCACCTGCCCAGAGCATCCTTGACCTTCTAGCAACACTGCCCCCCACCCCCCAGCTCCGTCTGTAGGGAGAAGAGAGGGCAAAGTGGAAGACACCATGACCACTGTTAAGGGAACCACATGCCTCTACCTTGGCTGCTGTTTTGTTCCTGGCCAGCCTGGGGCGGGGGTGGGGGGTTGTTGAACTTTGAAGGAAAGTTAAGCAATTTTAATTAAGGCTTTGCAATGCAAACCCTAACACACTGAGCAGAGGGGATAGATAATGTTTGAAATAGTCAGAGGAAGTGTATTATCTTTAGATATCTCAAAAAGCTAAGTGGTTGCTGGAAAACAGCCATGAAACGAGTGTTAAAGGGAAAGGGCGAGGGTGATGTGAAGGGAAAGGCCAATTCTCAGGCCAGAGCCCCCCGAGGTGGCCGCGGCCGTGGCGGGAGGGATGTGAGAGCAGGAATGGGAACCCTGGCTGAGACTGACAGGGGCGCTGGTCCACATTTGTGGAATCTGAGCAGCCGGGACAAGGGAACAAGGGCTGGCTGAGATGCGAGATCAGATGAAGGGCTAGGCTGAAACCCGAGGGGCTGGTCAGGACAGAGGGAAGGAGAGTGGGTTCCCTTCCAGGTGAGGTGGACTGCAGGGAATCGGAAATGTGGGGAAGAAGGCTTGGGGTACATGCATGCGTAGTAGCAAGCAGACTTCCAGGCCAGAAGACAGGAGTTCTGGGTCCTTCCCCTGCCTACCTGCAGCATGGGGAATGGGGACCCTGTCTGTCCACAGGACACAATTAAGATGGTCCTGGGAGATGATGGGTCCAGACGGGCAACATACTATGTGTTCCTGTACACACATATAATTGTTTAATGGGAAGGGTTACTTAAAAAGGAGGAATTCAGGTGGACACACGCATCTGGATGGATGCCTCCAGCAACTGCAAGAGTTTCTTCTGAGCAAGTCTCTAAGGCAACAGGAGCCCCAGACCAGACTGGACGTGGTTATGCAACAACACTCCCGATGAAGTGCCCACGGGGCACAGGGCTTTGCACAATGAGCCAAACGCCCACCGGGGATGCAGCATGAACAGAGCCGACCCACTCCTGCCCGAAAGGACCTCGCAGCACGGCAAGGGGAGTGGGAAACGTACCCACCATGGCTATCCCTATGCTTCTAGCATCGCCCATCTGACTCAGGCCAGTGGCCCGAGCCAGCTCTTCATTTGGGAATTCTGATGCCTTCCATCTGCCATGCTTGGTGAGCTGTGCACCCCAAATTAGGTCAAATGCCGGGTGATGGAATTACCAGGAAGTACAGGGAGTATTGATTGGGGGTGTGGGGAGAAGTAGAGGGGTGAGCAGCAGGCAGGGGAGGGAGAGAGTTGAGGAGAAAGCAGGCAGCAGCTGCTGCAAAGGAGAGGATAATGAGATCTGACTCGATTGAGGACCGAGCGAAGGCAAAGCATCCTGTCCCTGTCTGCTGAGCGCCTGACCCAGGCTGTGGGGGCGCGGGGGGCAGTCCCATAGCCCACACGTGGGCCAGACTTGCTTCTGGGCCAAGCTGGCTCTGTCCCTTCCTTTCCCACCTCCCCAAATGCTTCTACTCAGCAGAATTTGAAATGTGCCAGCCTCGTAGTTCGGATCTGTAGGATACGATTTCAAGGACTCCAAAACAGGGCCCCCGAAACCCCTCACCCACTCATAAGGTGGGGAAGGAAGTTCCACTGTTAGAGACCCCTTCTCCCTTGGGGAGGGGGCTTTGAGATGCTTATCACCTGTCCAAAGGCCAATGGAGTGCCCCTGGAAACCAAGGGATTTGGTACCCTATCGGCGGTTTGCCCCTCACTGTCCATGAGTTTCTCTTAAAGAACTGGAGCGAGCCTGCTTGGGTCTTGTCAGGAGGGCTCTGGGGAAGGAGACAAGATGCCCCCAAGAGAGCAAGGGGGAGAGCTGATCCTGAGATGAAAGGAGTGGGGAGAGGGAGGGAGGCAGTAAGGGATGATGGAGAGAGGAGACCCAGAGAAAAGGGGAGGGAGGGAGGGTGCCAGAGAGACTCCTGCCCAACACTGACATCACGTTTTTCCATTTACCTCATCTGGCACCAGCTGCCCAGGGGCTTGTTTTCCTGTGAATTAGAATGTCACTCAATTTGGTTTTTGTGTATTTACCCCCACGAGTTATCCGTCCTAATGACTGTCTCTAATGGGACCCTCCCTGCCGGCTCCACTCCGCGACCTGCCCTTCTGGAGGCCAAGAACGGAGATCTATCTGGACACACGCAGAGCACACCCACCAATCGGGGAAACCGGCTGACACGGGAAAGACGTGGAGAGAGCCTTGCACGCTGTCGGCGCTGGGCCCCCTCGGGGGAAGTCGGCGCAGATCACTGACTTCCAGCAGGCTGGTCTCTGTCCTTCCCTGTGCTGGGAGGCCAGAAATGTCCGCTCCGCCTCCTAGACCCTGGCTTGCAGACCCAGCACCTGGAGCCAAACCTCCCCCAGAATCGGGGAAGAAATGAAATGAGCAGGACCTGATTGAGTTTCGGAGAGAGCGGTGCCGAGTTTATAAAGGTTGTGGTCGGTGCAGCCGGGGTTCCAATATGATCCTTGGGCCTCGTTGTTCCAAGGGACGCGGACAGTAGGAAATGAGGACATCTGGAGGCGGAGAGATTATTGGCAATTGGGCAAGCGTCCGTCTGAAAGTTTTCCTGCCACTCTGAGCGTAGGTCATCCTTCTGTGCCTCTGTTTCTTGACCTGCAAAACCAGGACAATTACAAATTACTTCAGGGGCCTTTGGGTGGCTTTGCTGGCTAAGCGTCTGCCTTGCGCTCAGATCATGATTCTGGGATCCTGGCTTTGAGCCCCAAGGGCTCCCTGCTCAGCCGGGAGTCTGTTTCTCCCTCTCCCTCTGCTCCCCCCCCTCTCCCCCTGCTCCCGCTCCTGCTTTCTCGGGAGCTCTCTCTCTCTCAAATACGTACATACATATATACGTACATACATAAATACTTCAATTATTCCTTCAATGAACAAATATGGGGAGAGGCTCCGCTGTACCCCAAGGACTGGGGCAAGGGCTGGGATAAGAAATACGACAGCCCTCAAACAACCAGAAGCACATGCCCTCCTTCCCTGTGAGAAGACTTCAGAGTTTGCAGAGAGAGCATCCATTTATGACCTCAGCCCAGCCCAGGAGAAAGGCAGGAAAGTTCCAGATGGGAACACCAAGGGAGCAGAGCTTTTGTGCTCCGGCTGTGACCTCGCAGCTGCCCTGTGGCTGGACTGGGGTACGGAATCGGGCTTCGAGGTCGGATGCCCAGAGCTCTAGGGGTAGCCTATGGTGGGGGCTAGGGGAAGGTAAGTACTATAGACTGGACGTTCGTGTCCCCCAACATTCATACGTTGACGGTGACGGTGTTAGGAGGTAGAGCCTCTGTGACGTGATTAGGTCATGTAGGTGGAGTCCTCAGGTACGGGTTCTGTGCTCTTGGGGGAGGGGGGACAGTGCTCTCACAAGAGGGAGCCCACAGAGCTCCCACACCGAATCTGCTGGCTCCTCGGTCTTGGACTTCCCAGCCTCCAGAAGTGTGAGAAATAAATGTTTGTTGTTCATAAGCCCCCTTGTCTATGATTTCTATTAGAGCAGCCTGGACAGTCTAAAACAGAAGTTGGTCCACGAAGTGGGGTGCTGCTGTAACCAATACCTAAAAATGTGGAAGCAGATTTAGAACTGGGTGTTGGGTAGAAGCTGGAAGGGTTTTGGGATTCCCGCTAGGAAGAGCCTACATGGCCGCGAAGGGCCTGTCAAGGCTGATCCTGAGGGAGGAGGGCCCAGAAGGAATGAGGAGAGCTGAAGAGAATGCCTTTTCAGGTGATGTGCTTCTGCTTTGCCTCTCTTCCTCCTCAGATGGCTTTTTTCTGCTTTCTCAGCTGGTTGGAGCCTAAGGAGGCACCAATTGCTAGTGGGAACCAAAGCGATGAAGAGAACGCAGAGCCCTTGGATAAAGGGGTAGAGGTGACCGGCCCCGTGGCATCAAAGCCCTCCAGTGGGGGAGAGTGGCCCCATTACTCAGGAAATCCCTGGTAACTACCTATGAATAGCCCTTCTTCCCTAACAGACAAAGCCAGGCTGAGCTGTAATGCTGCTCTCACGTTGAGAGCCTCAGAGCAAATTCATTCATTCATTCATTCATTCATTCATTCATTCAACAACTGTTTGTTGAGCACTTGCTCTGTGTCAAGCACCATGGGGATAGAGTGAGGAAGAAAGCAAACAAAGCTCTCATCTGCAAGGAGCTTATGGTCTAGTGCAGTAGACCCCGACTTTTCCCCCCTCGTGTACACCTAGGAAATGAGAACATGCATTTTGCACATCGGGGTGAATGATGAGGTTGCTCTGGCTAGAGGGGACCAGCCCAGATTCTCTGGCTGACCCGGGACCACCGCCCCCACCCCAGGGACGTGAGGATTCGTGTTGCAGTAACCCATCTGCAGTAGCACACGGGCTGGGACACTCCAGGTGTAGGTCACAGGCTGATCTATGGCCAGTGGGGCAGTGCAGCTGCATGGATGACCATCAGTGTCACCTCAGAAGAATACGATGTTGCCACTTCTCGACCCTTCTCCAGTGAAGAGGCAGGGTCTGCATCCTTCCCCTTGAATCGGAGCAGGCTTGTGACCGCTTTGACCAGAGCGGAACTTATGCTGTGTGACTTCCAACGCTGGGTCATGAAAGGCCAAGTTGTTTCCATCTTGCTCAATGGAGCCTGTGCTCTTGAAGAACCGAGCCTCCGTGTGAGAAACTCCACCACCCAAGATGGCGTCCCAGGAGACCACATGCATGCGCTCTGGTCAGCAGCCCCTACGGAGCTGTCCTTCAGTCAGGCACCTGATGTGTGAGCCAAGAAGCCTTCCGGGACTCCAGAGTCCAGCTGTTCGAGTATTCCCAGATCCCACGGAGCAGAGACAGCCCTATCCTCTGTGTGCCATCTGTATTCTTGACCCACCAAATCAGTGACATAATGACAGACTCACGGTCTTACACCACTAGTTGTCAGGCCGTTGTTCTGCAGCAATGGAGCAACCAGAACAAAGTCAGGCCCGGGGCCGAGGGTGCTGGGCTGGCCCCAAGTGGTAAGGAAGCCTCTCTGATGCATGCCGGGAGAACGTGGCTTGACCTCTGGTCATTCTCCAGCAGGAGAGACCTGTGGGAGACTTAGATGCTCTGGTCCTCCGAAAGGCGAGGCTGGCGGGGGACGAAGGAAGGCTTATTCGACCCTCAGTGTTCCTGGCAGTGACAAAGTGAGTGCTTCCTGAGGAGGTCAGCCTTGTGGTGGTCTACAGCCCACTCCTCCAACCTTTCATGACGTTGGCAAGCACCCTACTTCCAGTATTAAGTCTCCTTGTCAGATAACAGCCAGAGCAGCCTCTGTCACCTGGAAGTGAATCTGCCTAGGGCAGAGTCCACACACCCTGCTTCGACTCCCAGGGCTGACTGGACGCCTCTCCATTTCAGAGGCTGGACCTCAGCCTTTTCATTACTTCTCTGAGCTGCCCAGGATCCTTCAGTAGATTCCCTTTGCTTTGCCAAAATTGATTTTCCTTGTTTGCAGCCAAAGAACCCCAAGTGACACAAAATTTAAGTTGCAAAATAAATGGCTATCTTGTATTTATCCCACTTTTGAAGAACTCATTTTTCGGGTGAACGGGATAGGAGAAAAAAGATTTCCATAGCACTGGAAGATACAATTATGAATTTTTTTGGTCTTTAGGAGTAGCTTGTTTGTATAGAAAAGAATATTCAGGAGGTACTTTGGGATTTAACGTTAATATTCAAATCATTCAAAGGTCTGGTTTTCCCTAAGTTTTTAAGTTCAATTTAGAGACAACTTCTATTTATAAATTTCACAAATGTTCACGATAATTTTTAAGGAGACTTCTATAACTTAATTAAATTCCTTTAAATATTTTAACTGTGTTGATAAATCCAATGCACTCAATTTCCTTTTTGAACTAATTCAATTGTCTGGCAAACCAAACAGTTTTTGCAAGCACTTAAACAATTCTTACAAATCTAATAAATGAAGTTTATAAATATGATGGGTAAGCTCCTCTCAATGTTTCAGTGCTGTTTAGAGGCCAAAAATCTCTTGGCACTTTTTAGCTTAAAATCTAAATGAATTAATTGCCCAGTACCCTAATAAGACACAATCTCCAAGCACTTTTGGATGACTGTCACGCCCAGCCACAGCCTCTCAGCCTGTGCTCCAGCCACGGCTGCAGCCCACCAGCTTCGCTCAGGGGGAGCCGCATCCCCACCTCTCTTGCCTCTTGCCCTTGACTCAGGCCCAGAGCAAAGCCCTCCTGGGAACCGGTGTGCATTCCCACGTGCACACGGAGAGGAAATCCTGTGGGAAAAAGACATCAGTGCTGCTGCTTTTTCTTTCTTTCTTTCTTTCTTTCTTTCTTTCTTTCTTTCTTTCTTTCTTTCTTTCTTTCTTTCTTTCTTTCTTTCTTTCTTTCTTTCTTTTTAGATTTTATTTATTTGAGAGAGAGAGAGAACAAGCAGGTAGGGGTGAGCAGAGGCGAGAGGGAGAAGCAGACTCCCCGCTGAGCAGGGATTCCAACGTGAGGCTCGATCCCTGGACTCTGGGATCCTGACCTGAGCCAAAGGCAGACGCTTGACAACAGAGGCGCCCAGGCGTCCCGCCAGAGCTGCTTTCAGTGCACTTCTCTACCGTTCCTTGGGCAGAACCGTGGCGCATTCCAAAATGGTCCTCAGAGGAGCAGGCAGGACGGAGCCTCAGTAACCCACAGCAATGAGCGGTTCTCTTCGGCACCCAGTTCTATTGTTTTACTCCTACTCCCCGGGATTCCTTGTCACAATGAACCACCTGCCCGCCAGCCATCATCATAGCTCTGCTTTCTAGGGGGGGACGCAGGCTAGGACAGATACCGACTGCACACGTTATCCCCAGATTTCACGCAATAATCATACCGTAGGTTTGGTTGGCTTCCTGATCTCTGTTCTCAATTGTGCATCCTCCCCAGATTTCGAGGACCCCCCTAGAGCTGCCGTAACGAAGTCCCACAAACTGGGTGGCTTGAAACAGTGGAAATTTATCCTCTCCCATTTCTGGAGGCTAGAAGTCTAAAGTCAAGGTGTTGGCTGGGCTGTCATTCCTCCGAGACTCTGGGTGGAATCTTTCCTGGCCTCTTCCTGGCTCCTGGTGGCGGTTAGCAATCCTTAGCAATCCTCTCTGGAGGATTTGGCACTTAGCAATCCTCTTTGGTTTGCTGCTGTCTTCATCCATTTTTGCCTCCCCCTTCACATGGCCTCCCTGTGTCTTCACATCATCTTCCTTCTGTGTCCAAATTTCCCCTTTTTATAAGGTTACAACTCATATTGGATTAGGGCCCACCAGAACAACCTCATCTTCATCTGGATAAATCTGCAAAGACCCTGATTCCAAATAATATCATATTCTGAGGTACTAGAAATTAGGCCTTGAATTGATCTTTTTTTTTTTTTTTTTTTTTTTGGAGGATACAGTTCAATCTATAACATCCACAAAGGAAGCAATGAAGTAATTCTAATCAATTAGAGGATTTCCAGTTCAATCTATAACATCCACAAAGGAAGCAATGAAGTAATTCTAATCAATTAGAGGATTTCCAGTTCAATCTATAACATCCACAAAGGAAGCAATGAAGTAATTCTAATCAATTAGAGGATTTCCAAGCAAACTCTGAGGTTTTCTTAAAGCTGTCCATTTTGCAAGTTGACCAGACTGTGGGAGGGTACAAGAACGGGAACTGCCGTTCTCCGGGACAAGGAGAAACAGAGCCATCTTCCATAATCGTGGCGCCAAGGTGAGTCTGAGTCCACGCGTTCCGAGTGGGATTGTGAAACAGATTGTACACCACAAATTCTTTCATTCTGCTTTGGCTAGAAAATGTGGGAGGCAGCAGAATCTCTAAGACCCTGTTAGTTGTTGCTAAAGAAGAATCCTGGAAAAGTTGCCGATTGTTGATACAGGTGCTCTGAAAAAACAAGTCTCGAGGTAACCATTAAATCTTATTAGGTAGAAGAAATAATAGTGAATGTTTACACACCTGTGAACAAATAATGTAAGCTAATTCTATCCACTTTCTGCATCTTGTCATCAGAGTTAAAATCCTGTCTAGTTTGCTAAAAAGGGCTGAATGTTTTATTCTCATAGCTCCAGGATTTTGACTTACAGTCTTAAGACAAACATGTAACTACATTTGGGAGAATGTTTATGGAAGAAAATGGTGTTTGTTCACTTGGAGTTATAAGCCACATTTGTCACAGGAAGTTGGTATTTCCCAACAATCTTGGTGACAAATTCACTATGACATTATTTGTCTGGCTCAAACTAACTCAAAAGGATTGAACCAGTTTTCTTAACATTAGGAATATAGCTAAAGGGATCATTTTTCTCACAACATGCATTTATTTGTGAAGCGGTTCTAACAGATTAACGTTAACCATAGTTTGACGGGGGGTTCTTACTATGTTGTTGGATTCAGGTTGCACATGGCCTCATTCTTCAGTTGAACGACTGTGTACCTAAGTCACAGCTAGGCTGGTTGCCACTTGATGGGATTTGACCGACTGTTTACCTGATTCTATTATGAATTCTTTTCATAGTCTCCCTATAATCTATGAATCCATTTGAACCCATCAAAATGACATTTGACTGGATTCTGCAGATCTCTCTGACTGTACCTAGCTTACTAGTCATAACCTCCAAGGTCATATAAATGAGAGGAGAGAGGTTGATTTCTTTCTTTCTTTCTTTCTTTTTAAGATTTTTAAAATATTTATTTACTTATTTTAGAGAGAGAGAGTGGAAGGGCAGGGGAAGAGGGAGGAGAGGCAGAGGAAGAGGAAAGAGAGAAGCAGACTCTCTGCTGAATGCAGAGCCTGATGCAGGGGTTCTATCCCTTGACCCTAAGATCATGACCTGAGCAGAAATTAAGGGTCGGACACTTAACCAAGCCACCCAGGTGCCCCAAGATTGACTTCTTGAAGAAATATTATCAGATGAGCACCCACTTTCATTGTTGCCGTAATAAATTTCCAGGTGAAAACTAAGTATTGAATCAAGAAGTTGGATCCTTACAGGGAGTAGTTAAAACCTCTTAAAGAAAATCAGTGCAATGCTGGCAAACATTGTGTATTTGGGTTTTATTTATATTAAGAGGAAAGCATATATTAAATTATATCAGAATAAATTATATTAAAAGCTTCAGAGAACTCCCTGCCTCTAGAGCACTTTGAACCAAAAGACCCTCTCTCTAGTCTCTGGAAGTAATGAAGTAAAGAAGCCACACGTTAGCTTCTGACTGAGCAAAGGCAAATATTGCTAACGTCAGCCTGAATTACCTGGGCTGCTTCCCCGCCCCCCGCCCCGGGCCACCCGACCAGCAGAGAAGGCCCCCAGCCTATGTCTCATTCTTCAACAGTAAAATGCCTCTTACTTACTGACAGCAATCTAAACTCGTCGAAAGATCAGGCAGGGGGCAAAGTGGCCACTTCCAAGACACAGACGGTTGTGCCACCCAGAAATACATGCCCGTGGCTGGATGGATAGGTGACAACTGAGCAGAGGTCAGTCGAGATCCACCTTGATTTCTTTGGAAGTAGGCTCTGAACAAATAAATAAATACGGGCGAAGAAAGCACAGGGAGGTTGAGGGGAGCCGATGCCTCTCGAAGGTTTCGCTCCCCCTGATAGAGTCATTTCCCTCACCTTTCTCCAGCCTGCCTTCAGTGCATGGAGCCCAGGGCCCCCGCTGCGAGGGCTGTCTGGAGGTAGTCTGGCCTGGGAGGCGCCTGGGGCGCCAGGCTTGGAGTGGGAACCACATCTTTGAATTTGACAGAGTCCACCTGGCAGTTTGGTTGATTCTGGAGGCTCCTCAAAGAGCCCTTGGGGTTCATCTTCCAAACCCACCAGAGGCTCTCCTGGCCATTCAAGTCAGATAGCACTCAATTTACCTCCCAGGAGGGAAACCCAGCTCTCAGGCTACCCGAGTGCCCTTACTCCCAAGCCTTCTGCTCCTGGGGGGCGGTTCTGGACCCAACATCACATCCTCATTCTGCCCCTTCTGGCACAATTAACAATTTTTCCTGGTCTTTCTGATCTACTACTGTTGACAGCTGGACACGGGCTCAAGGCTGACGCGTTATCCACTTTCGGGACTCACTCAGGTACTCGCGAGGCACTGCGGGAGTTACGAGTCATCAAGCCTTTACTCTCACTGTTGCTGCTTCTCTTCTGCCTTTCTAGGTTACCGCACGCACACTCCTGTGGCCCTCAAGTGTCCAAAGGGGGCACGAGAAGTTGACATTCAGTTCGCCCCTTGGTTTCTATTCTGCCCAGCAAATGTGATCCCCCAAAGACCCTCATTCTGCTCAAGTTTTTGAAATAGGAGAATGGGTTTTCATCCCCTTCACCTTGGGAAACACCTCCAAAGTCATATCCTTGTGAGTTACAACCCAGCCGCACCCAGGCATGGAGACAATGTGGAGCAGTCCACACCCTTCGTTTTGGAACTATCTGGATCCCTTCTTGTGAACCATGCTTAGTGAACGGGAAGATAATCACAACACCAACACCACTGACCACTGAGCCACTAGGACAGCCACCGGGAGAGCATGAGCACTAAGGAAGCCACGTGGCACCAGCGACATGATAAACCACTTGACAATACTTTCACAACCTCCTATAATAAAGTCAGCTATTAGTAGTAGAAATAATGATGATTATAGCCAATATTTATTGTCTGTCTACCATGTCTAATACAGTTCCTCGGCTTTCTCTGGGCTTAGCAACTTTGAACATTATCTATTGACTTCTTATTATAATATATAAAATTTTGAGGGGCGCCTGGGTGGCTCAGTGGGTTAAGTGTCTGCCTTTGGCTCAGGTCATGATCTTGGGGTCCTGGGATCAAGCCCTGCATGGGGCTCCCTGCTCAGTAGGGAGTCTGCTTCTGCCTCTCCCTCTGCCCCTCCCCACCCTCCCTGCTCGTGTGTGCATGCTCTCTCTCTCTCAAATAAATAAATAAAATCTTTAAAAACAAAATTTAAGACCTCATAACCACATCCCTTTCTGCTCCTTCCACCCCAGCGAAATTATGATTTTGAATTAAGTCCATATTTAGAACTTATCGCTGATAGTGTTTATTGCTAAGCTAAGTGGTATTCTACGATTACATTTCCTTTCTTATATTTTGTTTTTCTTGGGTCAATAATTGTCTCTTTTTAAAATTCAATCATTTTCTTAAACCCATGGTTAAGTTTTCCCACAAACTCCAACCATTCTGTAAAACAGCTCTCATTCAAAATTTCTATACCCCAAAACCATTTTATCAGATAACTTATCAGGTCTGTTTTCTCCTTGGGGTCCCTCCTAGAGCTCCCCATTCTCCTGCTCCACTCTGCACCAACATTCCTGACTCTTTAGACCCGCTGAATGGCTGTCATCCTCATACATCACCCTTCTCCTCTCTCTCGAGTTGGAGCCCCAGACCCAGCAGGGGTGTGGGATTTATCAGACTGGGAATTTGAAACAACTATGATGAATGTGCTCAGGGCTCTGAGGATGAAGTAGACAGCGTGCAAGAACAGATGGGCAATGTAAGCAGAGAGGTGGAAATCCTAAGAAAGAACCTGAAAAGAAATACTAGAGATAAAAAATATTGTAACAGAAGTAAAGCATGCCTTTAATGGGCTTGTTAGTAGACTGGGCCCAACCTGGGAAAGAATTTCTGAGCTTAAGGATATCTCAACAGAAATCTCCAAAACTGAAAAGCAAAGAGAACAAAGACTGAAAAAGAAAAGAAAAGAAAAGAAAAGAGAAAGAAAGAAAGAAGAAAGGAAGGAAGGAAGGAAGGAAGGAAGGAAGGAAGGAAGGAAGGAAGGAAGGAAGGAAGGAAAAAATTAAAAACAGAACAGAATATCCCAGGACTGTGGGACACCTGCAGAAGGTACAATATTTCACGGGCACAGCAACTCAAAGGGGAAAGAGAAGTTCCCAAACGGAGACAGAAATACTGGATGAACAGCACTAATGGCATTTTGAAGGAGGTTAATTTTAAAAAACAATCTGCATGGGGCACCTGGGTGGCTCAGTCGGTGAAGCATCTGCCTTCAGCTCAGATCATGATCCCAGGGTCCTGGATTGAGCTGTACATTGGGATCCTTGCTCAGCAGGAAGCCAGCTTCTCCCTCTCCCTCTGTCCTATCCCCTGATCATGCGTGCGTGTGCGCTCTCTCTCTCTTTCTCTCTCTCGCTGTCTTTCTCGCGCGCGCATGTTCTTGCTCTCTATCTCAAATAAATAAATAAAATCTTAAAAAAAGAACGCGCACGTTCTTGCTCTCTATCTCAAATAATAAATAAAATCTTAAAAAAATAAAATAAAAACAATCTGCATGTCCCAAAATGTCTTCTTGCATTTTATACTCCATCAGTAGTGTCTGGGACCAGAACTCTGTATTGAAAACAATTTTCTCCCAGAATTTTGAGGAGAAAGTTCTCGAGTGTTCTGCAGCTTCGAGCTGCAGAGAAGTCTCAGGCTAGTCTGTGTGCGGACGCTCTGTAGCAGGCCTGTTGTTGCTGGATTTTTTTCTCCTTCTTTCCCTGGTAGTTTATAGGATTTTCTTTCATCCCCGCTGTTACAATATTTTACAGTGGCATGCCTTCATATGGATCTCCCCCCCCCCCCATTTATCATCTAGGCTCTTGCTGAGCACTTTTAATCTGACACTTACTTATTTCCCTTCTGGTCAATATTGTTGCATTATTGGATAAGTCCCTTCTTCCTGTTCTCTTGGATCTCTCCTTCTAGAGTGGCTATTAGATGTCAGCCTCCTGGAATGGCCTTTTATTTTATCTTTATTTCCTCATTGTTCTTTTTGTTGCTGTACTTTCTAGGACACTTTCCAACTTCATCATCCCATCATTTGACATATTTTTAGTTTTATTTCCAAGATTTTTTTCTTAACTGATGCTTCCCGTAATGTTGCATTCTGTGCCATTCTGTAGGCGGACTTTTCCTTAGGCTCTCTCTCTTCTTTCTGGCACCTCGCCCTCCGCTGTGTCTTGGTAACTCGCCTTATGACAATGCCATTTTCCCATTATGCTCTGGGGAGCTAAATGCCCGGCTACTGGTTACACTCACCGCACCTCTGTCCTGACAAAGTTCCAGCATCTCTTCTCATACCTCCTATACCCCATTATGCCGGCCTTTTAGGCTGTTCCACATTCAAGAGAATTGGAGCCAGAACCCGACTCAGCCAAAATTCCTGATCACTACACTGAGAACAGAAAGATCAATCAATCAACCAATCAATATTTTAAAAAACCACAAGCAGATAAGGCAACTCTTTAAAATGTAAATTCTTTTTCTTTCCTTGTGTGTCTTGAAAAAATTCAGTGTTCCTGGAATGCTTGGCTGGCTCAGAGCGTGTGACACTTCATCGCGGGGTCATGAGTTCAAGCCCCATGTTGAGTGTAGAGATTACTTAAATAAATAAAACTAAAAAAATTCGATTTTCCTAACTGTAGAGTAGGTCGTTCAAGTATTTATTGAACATCAGGCCCTAGTTTGGGTACCCAAGATACAACACTGAAAAAAAAGTGACAAACTCTCTGCCCTTCATTCTAAGGAGGGGAGATGGACAATAAACAGGGAAATATGCAGAAGATGGCAAATATTAGATAAAAATAAAGAAGGCAGTGAGGCTCGAAAGTGCTGGCAGATGGAGATGGGAGATGGGAGGTGCTGTTTTATATTAAGGAGTCTGTCTTCCTAATCAGGTCATCTTGAGGAAGAGAAGGCACAGCTCTGTGGGCAGGTGGGGCACAGTATTCCAGGCTGAGGGGACAGCAAGTACAAAAGCCCAAGGTGACAGTGTGCTAAGCATTCAAGGACATGCAGTGGGTCTAAAAGCCCAGTGACGTGCTCCAGTGTCTGGAAAGCCATGCCAAATCATTCGTTACCGGAAGGGACCGGGTTCTAGTTATAATAGTCATGAACACTTTCAGCCTCCAGAAGATGGTGCAAGATATTTCTCTATGCCTCCCATTAACTCACCTCTCGGTCCAAAGGTAAAATCTTAGAGGAAGGGGGAAGATGGGGAAAAAAGAGGAGTGGGGAACAGCTAGGGTAGTACCTTGACATGGTCTTTATGAGGACTAGGTTATAAAGAATTTGGAAGAACCACTGCAAAAGCAAGGCTGTGAGACATTTGGTGATGAGCGGCACCTGTTCTCACCTATCTCCAACAACCAAGGTGAGAGCTCCACCCCTCAGCCAAGGGCCCTCACTCAACCCCCACTAGTTGTTCTCAATTAAAGTAGAGACTCAATAGGGACACCTGGGTGGTTCAGTTGGCCAAGCATCCGACTCTTGGTTTTGGCTCAGGTCATGACCTCAGGGTCATGGGATTGAGCCCTGTGGGCTCTGTACTCAGCAGGCAGTCTGCTTGAGATTCTCTCCCTCTCCCTCTGCCCATCCCCCCACTCATGCTTGCTCTCTCTCTCTAAAATCAATAAATAAATCTTGGAAAAAAAAAAAGAACCTGTGTCTCTAGAAAGAGCAAATCTCACCTTTACTGACTTCTCTGTAATGGATTTCTGACCAAACCCCTGGCCTCTTGGGCCCTGTGTGGCCCTGCCTGCTTCAGCTGACTTCCTTAGACTTACCTGTTGCCTATAAAACCACATGTATTTCCCTTCCAGCTTTGAAGGTTTTCTGAAATCTTCCTCCCGGAACTGCGGTAGCAACCATACCTCTCATGCCAATGATGATGCTTTTTGTTGCAAATAACTGAAAATGCAATACACATTCTCTTAAACTCTAGGGGAATTTATAAGCTTCTATAACAAGAATACCCCAAGGTAGAAGGATTTCAGGCATGGTTTGATCAGGATTAGGCTCTAGTTATCTGTTATTCTCTTAGCCGTGTTCCTCTTGATGTGTCAGTTTCATTGTAGACTGGCTTCTTTCATGAAAACAAGATGGCAGCCACCATTTTGGGCTTCATATCTGTATACCACATTGTAGAAAGCAAAAAAAGATTATTGAAGTCCAGACTCTCTACAAAAGTCCTGAGAAGCATTCTGATTAGAGTGACTTAGCCAGTCAAGACCAATTCCTCTGGCCAGTGGGGAGGAATGTTCAGAAGAGCTTAGCCCAGAACCATCTGGATCCTCAGTGGAAATTGAGACTATTGGGAAGAGTGAAGGAGGACCTAGAAGCCAGAGAGACAACCAGAAAGTTTCCAATATAGTTCACTCCTTGGCTTCTTGATCTCCTTCTATGTCCTTCTCATAAGCACACTTTCTGATAAGCTCAGGTCATATGCAGTACGTTCAGTCCCTCCCCAAAAGAATGAGCCAGTTGCTTCATCCACCTCCAAATCCAGGATCTCTGAGAGATAAACAATCCTCTGAGAGACATAGGTGGAGCAGGTCAATGACCAAAGGCTAAAGAATAAGCAACCTACCCAGGCATGGCCTAAACCCAGTGGTGAATGAGAACAGCATAACTGCCATACAAAATCCCATGTGGAAAAGGGAGAAAGGTAAACCTCACATGGGCCACTGGAATAGAAATAGCAGGGACTCCCTACATGGGTGTCAGCCCAGTCTGGCTGCCCTCGGTTCTGCTTCTGAAGATTTCCCTTGAAGCTTGTCTTTCATGACCACTGCTCAGGTGAGCATTGAAAAGAATGTCCTTTCTGAGGACCCTGCAGGTTCAACAGCCTAGTCTCTGTGAGCAACTTGATGTCTAACCTAGCAATTGTCTGCCAGCTCTGGGATTCTTTGGCAATAAAGCTTCCTAAAAATGTAACAGACCTCGGGCCCATTTCTAGTCAATCCCACATGCTCATAACTCAAAACCAGATTTCTTGGCTTGTTTTAATATTATGATCTAGAATTGGTCCTGGAGTTGGCCTGGATGTACTCTTCATCCCCCTGGCCCGAGGTTTAAAGAAAGCCCAGCTTTCCAGAAACAAATGTAACATTGTGTGTCAACTATATGTCAACACAAACAAATAAATAAAATGATAACAATAAAGGCTGCCCACTTTTGTAAGTCAAACCTGTAAGCTTGGGTGACTAGACTAGGAAATTATCATTCTTCCCTCCAGCCTGCTTCTGACCTTACATTTTCACGATAAGGGAGACTTTACCCTTGTCCAGTGGAAGGCCATTAACAGGAGTTGCCTATATGAAGTCTATGGAATCGGCATAAATAAGTCTCTATTTTAGAAAGAGGAGTATAAAATCAGACGCTTGGGTATCTTTAAAACGTGATAAGCTTTTCATTAAAAGAGAAATGTGAAACACATTGTTTGAATCCGAGAGTACTTTGTTATTTCGTGTAATAAATCCCTTCTGGATCAACATCACTCGGCATCAGGGAAATACAAATCGAAACCATAGTGAGATACCACCTTACACCAGTTAGAATGGCAAAAATGAACAAAACAGGAAACAACAAATGTTGGCAAGGATGTGGAGAAAGGGGGACCCTCTTACACTGTTGGTGGGAATGCAAACTGGTGCAGCCACTCTGGAAAACAGTATGGAGGCTCCTCAAGATGTTAAGAATAGAGCTACCCTACGACCCAGCAGCTGCACTAGTAGGTATTTATGTCAAAGAAACAGATGTAGTGAAAAGAAGGGGCACATGCACCGCAATGTTCATAGCAGCAATGTCCACAATAGCCATGTGGAAGGAGTCAAGATGCCTCTCAACAGAAGAATGGATAAAGAAGATGTGGTCCAATATACAATGGAATATTACTCAGCCATCAGAAAGGATGAATACCCACCATTTACATAGACATGGATGGAACTGGAGGGGATTATGCTGAGTGAAATAAGTCAAACGGAGAAAGATAATTATCATACGGTTTCACTTATATGTGGAACATAAGGAATAGCATGGAGGACACTAGAAGAAGGAAGGGAAAAATGAAGGGGGGAAATCAAAGGGGAGATGAACCATGAGAGACTATGGACTCCGGAAAACAAACTGAGGGTTTCAGAGGGGAGAGGGTTGGGGGGGTGGGTGAGCCCAATGGTGGGTATTGAGGAGGGCACATATTGCATGGAGCACTGGGTGTTATATGCAAACAATGAATCATGGACACTGCATCAAAACAAATGATGTACTGTATGGTGACTAACATAACATACATACGTACATACATACATCCCTTCTGGAAAAAGGAATTAGAAGATAGAGAATATTTACAGCCCAGGGAGCCAGAAGAAAAAACAATTTGCTCGCAAATCAGATTGACACAAGGTCTCAAGAAAGACAATCGAGGGGCGCCTGGGTGGCTCAGTGGGTTAAAGCCTCCGCCTTCGGCTCAGGTCATGATCTCAGGGTCCTGGGATCGAGCCCCGCATCGGGGTCTCTGCTCAGCGGGGAGCCTGCTTCCCCCTCTCTCTCTGCCTGCCTCTCTGCCTACTTGTGATCAATCTCTCTCTGTCAAATAAATAAATAAAATCTTAAAAAAAAAAAAGACAATCGAATTATGCTCTGCTCAAATGATACACATTTCTTTTTGTGTTTTACTGCAATTCAAAACAAAAAGAAAAGAACTCTGGCTAGCAAACTGTTTTATCCCAGGATCACTGTTTACCCATCTGAAACATAAGTCTAACATTTGCATCAGTGTCAAGATTTGTAAAACACAATTTAGATAATTACAGAGAATCAAAATACGGCTCATGCAAGGGATAGATAGCACTAATAGTTTTCTATAGCTGCATAACAAATGCACCAAAACTTAATAACTTAGAACATCACCCATTTATTACCTCCCCATTTCTATGGGTCAGGAGTCCAGACATAGCTTAGTGGGATCCTCTGCTTGGGGTCACAAGGTTGTAATCAATGCATTAACCGGGCTGCATTCTCATAAAGGCTCAACTGGGGAAGAATTTGTTTCCATGCTCATTCTGCTGTTGAGCTATATGACTGAAGACCCAGATTTTTGCTTGCTGTCCGCTGGAGGCCACCCTCACGTTCTAGAGGCCTCCTGCAATTCTTTGCCTCTCCAACATGGCCACACACTTCATCAAGCCAGCAATGAGAGCTTCTCTAACACCTTTGCCACCTTCTATTGGCTAAAAGCAAATCACATGTCCTGCCCACACTCAAGGAAAGTACACATTAGATTGAAAGACTAGGGAGCATCAGGAGTTAGGAAAACCAGGTGTGAAGCCCAGCCATACCACTTTCTAGCTGTGTGTTCTTGGGCAAGTAGTTGAATCTCTCCTGATCTCAGTTTACCTATGTGTAAAATGGGCTAATTATATTCATACATGAATTAGGACGTTCTCAACTGCAGGCAAGTGAAAACCAATTAAAAATAATAAACAATGATTTTCTTACAACAAGAACTCTGGATGAGGCAGCTTCAGGGTTAATCTTACCTTTCAACATCTTCAGACAAAATTTTTTTTTCTGTTGAGATTTTTTTTTTTTTTAGGTAGGCTCCATGCCCAGCACGGAGCAAACACAGGGCTTAAACACAACACTGAGATCAAGACCTGAGCTGAAATCAAGAGTCTGATACTTAACCAGCTGAGCCACCCAGGTGCCCTGCTGTTGAGATTTTAAATTTTTTTAATTGAACTATTTCTTAGAGCAGTTTTAAGTTTACAAAAGAACTGAAGTTCGCACATACTCCCTTCTCTCCCCTTTAGTCTCTCCCATTATTAGCCTCTTACATCGCTGTGGCACTTTTGTTAAAGTCGATGAACCAATATTGACACATTATTATGAACTGAAATCCATAATTTACATTAGATTCATTCTTTGTTTTGTACCGTTCTCTGGGCTTTGACAAATGTATAATGACATGTATCCACCATTTCAGTCTTGTACAGAATCCCTCCATGGCCCTATAAATCCTCCGTGCTCCCCTTAGTCATCTCTCCCATCCTCCCCTCAAGTTTCTGATCCATAGTTTTGCCTTTTCCAGAATGTCGTATATTTGGAATCATGCAATATGTGGCTTTTCAGACTGCCTGCTTTATTTTTTTTTTTAAGATTTTATTTATTTATTTGACAGAGAGAGAGAGATCACAAGTAGGCAGAGAGGCAGGCAGAGAGAGAGGGGGAAGCAGGCTCCCTGCTGAGCAGAGAGCCCGATGCGGGGCTCGATCCCAGGACCCCGAGGTCATGACCTGAGCTGAAGGCAGAGGCTTTAACCCACTGAGCCACCCAGGCGCCCCTGGACTTCCTGCTTTAACTTAGTGATATGCATTTAGGATTCCTCTCTCTGCCTTTCTGTGGCTTGATAGCTTGTTTCTTCTTATTGCTGGATAATATTCCATTGTCTGAAAGCAACACAATTTGTTTATTCATTCACCTATTAAAGGACATCTTGGTTCCTTCTGATTTTTGGCGATCGTGAGTAAAACTTCTACAAACATGTGTGTGCATGTTTTTGTGTGGACATAAGTTTTCAGCTTATTTGGATAAATACCGAAGAGTGTGATTGCTGGGTCGTATGATAAGACTATGTTTAGTTTTGTAAGAAACTGCCAAACTGTCTTCCAGAGTGGTTGAACCATTCTGTGCTTTCATCATCAATGAATGAAAGTTCTTATTGCCCCACAGCCTCATTGGCATTTGGTGTTTTCAGTGTTTGGGATTTTAACCTTTCTCATAGGTGTGTAGCGGTGTCTCACTGTTTTAATTTACAATTCTCTAATAAATATGAGGTGGTGGTTGGCGTCTGGGATATCTGAAACTATGATTATGGAGAGTGGAGCTATTGGTGAGGACAAGGTCAAGGGCATACCAGTGGAAGCAGGTGGCTGTGGTAGGGTAGGGGAAGATTACCACAGGAGAGGAGGCTTGAGAACTGAGAGATTGGGTCAGAAGGAGAATTGTCTACATAAACATTTACATTGCAGAATCTTAGGCTAAGGTTTGGAGGGGATCACATCGTGAATGAAAAGAAAGCATCAGGAGTAGTAAGTAAGAAGAGTGCCAAGGGGTTGGAGAATAGAAAAAAAGCACCTTATTCTCAAATAGGCTTAAAAACAAAGAAAATGGGATAGAATTAAGAGTCTAGAAACCATACCTCAATGGCCAACTGATTTTCAACGAAGATGCCAAACCATTCAATGGGGGAAAGAGCAGTCTCTTCAATAGACGGTGCCGTGAGAACTGGATACCACACACAAAAGAATAAGGTTGGACCCTTATCTCACACCATATACAAAAATTAACTTAAAATGGATCAAAAGTACAAATATTGAATCATCACATTAGATCTGAAATTAACATAATTTACATGTCAATGATACCGCAATTAAAAAACCCCACAGGGATAATGCTTTTATTTAATTAATTTATTTATTGTTTAGAGAGAGAGAGCACGCAAGCGCAAGCCATGGGAGGAGGGAGGAGGGAAAGAGAGGGAGTAGGAGATAGAGAATCTTAAGCAGGCTCCACACCCAACACGGGGTTCCATCTCAGAACCCTGAGATCATGACCCAAGCCGAAATTAAGAGGTGGATGCTTAACTAACTGAGCTACCCAGGAGCTCCTGGATAATGCTTTTAAGAAATGGATCAAAGGCCTGACTGTAATTATTAAAACTATAAAACTGATAGAAGAAAACACAAGGGCTAATGTTTTCATTAACCTTGAATTTAGCAATGGTTTCTTAGATGTGACACTGAACAGCAGCAACAAAAGAAAAAAATAAATTGGATATCACCAAAATTAAAAACTTTAATGCAGCTATCACGGAAGTGAAAAGACAGGACGCCTGGGTGACTCAGTGGGTTAAACCCTCTGCCTCCAGCTCAGGTCGTGATCTCAGGGTCCTGGGATCGAGCCCCATATCAGGCTCTCTGCTCAGCAGGGAGCCTGCTTCCCCCCTCTCTCTCTGCCTGCCTCTCTGCCTACTTGTGATCTCTATCTGTCAAATAAATAAATAAAATCTTAAAAAAAAAAAAAGAAGTGAAAAGACAACCCACAGAACAGGAGAAAAGATGTGTAAATCATGTATCTGATAAGGTTCTACTGCCTAGAATATATAAACAACTCTTAAAATTCAACAACAAAAACACAACCAACCCAATAATTTAAAAATGGGCGAAGGAATCGAACAATTTTCTAAAGATGATAAACAAATGAAACTAGCACGTGAAATAATGCTCCCCACCAGTTGTCATTAAGGAAATGTAATCAAAGCCACAAAAGCACGCCCCTTCACTCCCACTAGGACAGACACAGTAATAATGTTGCCGATAATAACAATAATACAAAAAGGACAAATGTTGATGAAGATGTAGAGAAATTGGGACTCTCATACATTGTTGGTAAGAATGTAAGATAGTAAGCCACTATGGAAAATAGCTGGGCAATTCCTCAAAAAGTTAAACAGAGAATTACCAGGCTAACTTAGCAACGGCACTCCTAGGAATAGACCCAAAAGATCGAAAGCAGGGACTCAGCTACGTGTGCACCAACGTTCATCGCAGCATTATTCACAATGGCCAAAAGATGGCAACAACCTAAACATTCATCAAGAGATGAATGGGTAAACCAGCTATGGTGCCCCCATGCAATGGAATACTATCCAGCCCTAAAAAGGAATGAAGTCCTCATGCATGATCGTCAAGAGTTTCGCTAAACTACGCCATGGTATTGCAGCCTTGGCATACATTTTGTTTGGTCGGGCACCCTGCGGGGACCTCAAACCCACACTAGCGCCTCCGTGCAAGCCCATGCACCTGATAGCAGCCCGCAGAGTTCCTCGAACATGAAAGCTCCCGATAGGATTTCTGCAACAGCCTTTGGGATCAGCAGTCGCTCCTGCCTCCCAGTGCCTGTGTGCCTTATGGAGCTCTTAGATGAGATCCCCGTGGGGCTTACCAAAACCATGCTTTGCAGGGTTCAATGGAGCAATCCAGCCCTAGCTCAGGAACCCCAAAGCACTCTACCCATAGACCCTAATAGAGGCCTGTGGCTCAGGTGTGCCCTTCTCTGCACTCTGCCTCGACCTCCTCGTGTGGTGAGCTGTGTACTTCCTCCGGGACCCGTGAGTCATCAACTGCTCTACCTCAATTTCTCCTGTGGTCTGTCAAACTGGGGCTCACCATGGGTACCCTGGGCTCCACCTAACAGATGTTATTTCACAAAGTCGTAACGATGCTACGACGTTGATGAACCTCAAAAACACTACGCTGAGCAGAAGCCAGACACAAAAGACCATATGTGTGTGTCTACATATGGCACGATTCTATTTATATAAAGTGTCCAGAATAGGCGAATCCTTCTAGACGGAACATAGATTAGTGGTTGCCCAGGGCTGAGAGGGAGGGGAAATGGGAGTGGCTGCTTAAAGGGTATAAAGCGCTCCATCACTGGGAAGAACGTTCTGGAGCTAGATAGGGGTGGTGATTCTCTAACGTGGAGCAGGTGCTGAATGGCACTGGATTGTACACTTTAAAACGATCTCGGTGGTGAGTTCCACGTCATATGAGTGTAACCACCGACAAACCAGCAAACAAAGGGAAAGGGGCTCTGCCGAGGGAGGGGAACGAGCCAGCCCCAGAGAACAGGAACAGGTGGTCTCTGTGGGGCAGTCCCAGTCTGGGGGTGGGGGGTGGGATTGAGGCACGGGGCAGGGGTACCTCATCAGTCCAGGGGTGCACCCGTGGCTCCCACATAACAAGGCAGAGTGACCCACAGACAGTTACTACCAAGCACGTCAAAAGGCTTCAACGAATGCTTCTTGAAAGTCGAAGACATGAAAGAAAGTCATTTCCTGCTGGTGCTGTGAAGAGCGGTCCCTTCCCCTTCCCCCGACTGCAGGGGAAGAACCAAACCTTTCAAATGGCCTGGAAATCCTAAATCATGCTTTGCCCTGACTGAAGAATGGCTCCTACAGGGTCAAAGGCAGCACGTTGTCGCCCTCCTCTGGTCACTGAGCAGCTTTGGTTTACTCCCTCTGTCTAAGGGGAGAAGCCCCGTGGGCTGGAGCAGAGCGGGCTGGGCAGGGGTCTCCCCTTGCTGGGTGTGCGGAGCCGGGTCCTGAGATGTCTGGGAGCTGAACCACCCGGGGTCATGAAGGTAGCACCCCCCTTGTCGTCGTCTCCCCACTTCGCACACACATCGGTGTTCCTGTACCCTCCATCCTCCCACGCAGAAGGCTCCTGGGTCTCAACCTGCCCTCCCTGCATATGACCCCACGCACGTTCCTCTGCTCACTGCTTGAAAGACAAGTTCATGCCCTTTTCCATGTGTATTGCTGATATCTAGGGAGAACCTGGAAAGATACAATGCTCCCAGTTTGTAGCGCCTGCCTTCCCCCTTTGCAAACGATACATTGGGCTTCTACCTCAGCTTTCATGTCTGAGGAAGGAACTCTCCAACACCCTGTCACCCTGTTCTACAGTCGTCCCAGGGCCAGATGGACTCCTCACCAAGAAGGTCCCTCTCCCCAGGCCGGTGATAAAGATCAGACTGGGCAAAAGGTGTCCCTTTGTCTCAGGTGGTCTAATTTCATCCATGAAGACCTAACGGGGGTGCTTGTCCAGTTCACCAGAACGTCCACCGTCCCTCCTGGATGGGACATGGCCTAGCCTTTATGTAGATAAAGAGCTGCGTGCTCAGGGTGCCCGGAGAGATCCTCAGTACCTTGCCCACCCGAAGATAGTTCCCTTACTAGCTGACCACTTCACCTCGATGAGTCCATAAACCATCAGAAAGATGCCCCGTCTCACAACCAAGAGAAATGCAAAATGAAACTGCACGGAGATGTCATTTTTTACCACGAGACTGGCGCAGATCAAAAAGTCTGATAATTCCTCATGTCGGTGAGCAAGTGGACAAACACAGACACTTCCCTATCCATTGCACACGAAGGTGCCCATTGGTACAGCCTCTGCAAAGAGTAACGTGACAATATCTATCAGAATTGTAAATGCACGGATGCTTTCACCCAACGATTCAACTTCCAAGTTGAATTCTATAGATGTACTTGTACATGGATGCAATGACAAGGGTGTGTATTGCAACACAGTTTGTAGTAACAGAAGAGGAGGGAAATCCTTGATGTTCATCATTAGGAGACTGGTTAAATAAATCACAGCACAACCACCCACGGAACACCATGCATTTCTTTTGGTAATGAGGCTGTTTACTACGTTCTAATGGGAAAATATCTTCAAGGTTTATTGTTAGGTAAAAAAAGGTAGTGGGTCATACAGTGTAATATTTCTATTTGAATGGAAGTATATAGATTTATACAGATATATATTCATATGTGTTTATAGATGCATAGAATATGCCTGGAAGGATACTCATTAAACTGGTGGTGTGATTTTTATGGGAAAGAGAATGGGGGGATAAGGAAGAGAAAGTCACATTTTACTCAATACTTCCTTTTCTAAATTGTAGTAAAATGCACATAATATAAAATTTACCATTTTAACCATTTTTAAGCATACAGTTCAGTGGCATTAAGCACATTCACATTGCTGAGCAACATCACCACCATCCGTCTCCAGGACTTTTCCAAATTCCCCAACTGAAGTTCTCTCCCCATTAAACATTGGCTCCCCATTTCCCTCTCCCCCAGACCCGGGCAACCCTTATGAAATTGCCTACTCTAGGTCCCTCCCATAAGTGGAATGATACAGTATTTGCCTTTTGTTTCTGGTTTTTTTCACTTTGTATAATGTCTTAATCAATACCATTTTCTATCTTTAAAAGCACCAGAAGAGCTTTTTAAAAAAACACTGATGCCCAGGTCTTCCCCCTAGGAAGTCTGACCTCACAGGTCTCCGGGGCAGTCGGTCACCTGGGTTTTTAAGACACTCCAGGTGATTCTAATGCTTGACCAGGCTGAGCATGCTCCCAGATCTCACTCACCTGAAATACTCCCAGACTCCCAGGTCCCACCTCTGACCTACTCATTCAGAATTTTCAGGAATATGCCGTTTTAACCAACACACTGAGCGACTCCACGCAGGCATCTTGTGCTGAGAAGCCTCTGGGAAGCACTCTCCCACATCACACTCTGCCCAGGAGTGTGGGAGCTCAGCATGCAGCCTGGACCCCGCATCAGGGATTGACGTGCATGGGGGCTGTCCTGCCTGGGTACCGTGGAAACAGAATGGGAAAAATAGACTATTTAAGGAGAGAAAGCTGAGAGAAGTCCCTACTTTTTTTTTTATAGTGAGAATGATCATTTTCACACATGCCTGTGATAGACTAGATTCTGAAATGATCCTATTTGGGGAGGGAGGTTATAGGAGCAGACATTCTGTTTCTTTTTTTTTTAATTTTATTTATTTATTTGACAGAGAGAGAGAGATCACAAGTAGGCAGAGAGGCAGGCAGAGAGAGAGGGGGAAGCAGGCTCCCTGCTGAGCAGAGAACCTGATGTGGGGCTCGATCCCAGGACCCTGAGATCATGACCTGAGCCAAGGCAGAGGCCTAACCCACCGAGCCACCCAGGCGCCCCAGACATTCTGTTTCCTGTAAACTCCTCAGAGCAGGAGCCTTGGGTGGGTTTTTAAGGCTGCTTAGATCAGCCCTGGTGACAACCTCCAGCTGCCTGAGGGCGGAGAGAGGCGTGGGAATAAATGCACTGCCGAGAACACCGACTCACACAATCTCTCCCCCCTCCTGTGCCCCTTCCCAGGGACAATTGCTGCTCCAGGGGAAGCTGAGGGAAAGCACAAGGGCGTGGTGGTCTCATCCCCCCACCTCCCCACTCCTCCACTCACCACGGCCCATGCACTGCCCCCTTGCCCACCTCCCCCACAATGGCCAGTTAGCAGCTATTTGCTTTCTAGTCCCAGCTCAGCCCTCGCAGTCAGGGTGACCCTGACCATCCCAGGTTAACCCTAAAAGTCCTCTGACCCAGGAAACCCCTTTGTCCCAGGCAGACTGGGGTGATCGGTCACTCTGGGGGACATCACCAAGGTGGCAAACTTGTGACGGGTAAGAGAATAGTGGGTACAGGACAACAGGGGTCCTGGATTAACACCTCCCCTGATTCAAGATAAGCAAAATGAGCCCCAGTGATGTCCAAGGTCACAGAGCTGTTGCCAGGGGCGGTGATGCCCTAGCCTGGCTCTTCACCATCCAGGTCCCAAAATGACTTAGTTGGTATTTCCCCAGAGGCAGAGGGACAGATTGAGTTGGGGGACCTCTCCTTGCCCTCCCGGCCCCGGCTCCCAGCCAAGGAGGGCCACCATGAGCCTCAACTACAACCATCTCCTCCAGCTTCGGGAATTGGTGCCTCTACCAATGGCTTACTTCCCTCTGTCCCTCCCGCCCTCCTTGCTGGCCTCATAGGTTACGGTACAGGAGGCTGCTGCATTAACCCAAACCCACTCACCACCCACCAGAGCAACCCTTACTCTTAGAGAGAGCAAGTGACCATCCTAAAAATCTCCTTTCGGGGGAATCCCTGGCTCAAAAATCTCTCCCTACCTGCCTGGCTTTGAAAGCATATTCTAGAGCAGCACTGTCCAAGGGAAAGAGAAGGTGAGCCACAAATGCAAACCACAGAGATAATTTTCAATTCCCTAGAAGCCATATTAAGAGATAGTAAAAAGAAGCCAATGAAATTTATTTTGAAAAGTATCTTTTATTTAACTCAATATAGCTTAAAATATTGTCATTGAAGGTGTAATTAGTATAAAACATTATTGAGATAGTTTACATTCTTTTTTCCAAAATATTAGGAGTTTGAAATCAGTATGTCTTACATGTACAGCACATCTTAATTCAGATTAATCATATTTATTTATTTATTTATTTATTTTTAAAGATTTTATTTATGTGAGAGAGAGAGAGAGAAAGAAAGAGAGCATGAGCAGGGGGCGTAGCAGAAGGAGAGGGAGAAGCAGGCTCCCTGCGATGTGGGGCTCGATCCCAGAACCCTGGGATCTCGACCTGAGCCAAAGGCAGCCCCTTAACTGACTGAGCCCCCCGGGCGCCCCTCAGATGAACCATATTTAAAGTATTGAGTAGTCATATGTGGCTGGTGGTTACCATGTCGGATGGTACATACTATGGGCCCAGGACACAATGCAAATATCCCTGGGAAGAGATTCACCACACAACCACTGCTCATGGATTGTCGATCCAACAACTCTGACTCTTTGGAGGTCAGAGAGAACAGGGGCCTCACAAAATAGGATATGGAATGATTCGTTATTGATGTTAGCAGACAGAAGTCCAGGCCAGGATAAGGAAAGCAAATTCAAACTCCTATGGGGCTGCTGTCACCACCTGATGCGGAGCAGGGGACCCACACTATGAACTCTCCGCCTGGGCCCGTGGTCCCAAACGGGAGGCTAAGGGGCTGCGAGGGGTACTTATCCAGGACCGAGGGCCCCTGGTGAGCAGGACTGTGAGAAGAAAGAAGTAAGAAGGGGTGTCATAGAGCCATACAGAGAAGTGAGGAGTGCTTCACACGAGCCTCCCCCCCCCTCCCCCGTTCAGCGGAGGCTGCCTGCTGACCCCTCCATCAGCCATAATCCCAAGCAGCACCTCTCCTCCCAGGAACATTCCACAGCGGCCATTACGCCAGGCTGCTATGGAAGCAGAATCTGCCAGGCAGCGCTTCCAAGTGTGGGCCCGGGAAAAGACGGGCAGATCTTAACAGAGAACGCCTTCTTGAAGAGATCAGAATGCAAAGGACCTGGCTAGTCTCTAGGGGCCCTGAATTCTGAAGACTGTAATGATGGATCAGAGAAGGCATTGATCCCTAGAGCCCAAAGGTTAATTGACAAATCTCAAATGCCTCAGGGGAAAAAAAAAAAAATAGAAGAAAAAAACAAAAAGAACCCTGGCTATATTGGGCTCTCCGTCATGGTGGGAGGGAGGTGGTTTATCAACAGCTCCACTGAACTTTCCAGCAACCTCTTTGAAATCCTGGTTCTTTGATAAGTGGTATGTATTGAAAGAGGTTTTCTCTCTGCATTTCCGCAAACATACTTTGTATGCACCCGCTCACACACACACACACACACACACTTCACGGGTTTTTGGAATTAATGGCGTTTGGTGGTGTTGAAGGGTCCGAGAAGTCAAGCAAAGCAATATGCTTCAGTCTGGTTAGAAATGACAGTCCAATGGCACGAGGGGCGGGGGACAGTGATCCTGATTGACCGCACCTGCGTTCCTTGCAGATTCTGGGCCCCACTAATACCAGCTGCGCTGCTGGGTAGTTTTTGAAAGGGCGGGGAGGCAGGAGGGATTCGGTCAAACCTGCGGCAAGAGGTGATGGGCTACAGCTAATAACCCAGCAGAGACGTGCGAAGGCTCAGCTGAGTAATTACTGGTCCCTGACAGAGCGAGCCTCGGGTGAAAGGGCTGTATTCAGAAGAACAAGGAAGTGTGCCTGGTGGGCCCCCGGGGGTGGCTGTGTTCATCCTGGGGAGGGAGGAGTTAAGCTTTGAGGCCAGAAATAATTTCCATCACCTCACCACACAGGCCCAGCAGGAAAATCCCATCCTCGCCAGCCCCTGCCTTACAGGAAGCTACACGTGATGTCTTGCCCACCATGTTTTTCTACAAGACACCACATCTCGCTAAGCTGGATGTATTCTGCTCGGCGGAGCCAGGGAAGGGCCGGAAGGAGGGTGGGTGAGTGAGCCGGAAATGAGGCAAGGGGGTTGTCAGTTTGGGTTTTTGTTTTTGGTTTTTTTTGGTTTATTTTTAATGGTTGTTTTATGCCCAGCCATGAAAAAAAATCTCCTGACTGTTGCTCTATTAGTTGAGAGAGATCACCATTAAGAGAACTCTGAGGGGGAAAGAAAGCCTGAAGCGGAGCCCTCTGCCGGGGGCTGCCTGCCGCTGGCCACACCACAGGCTCCGGCTCTAGAAACACTTAGAAGCAGAGAGGGTAAGATCTGGACGCCCCTTAGAACATAAACCATCCTCCCCCTCAGACTCTTCCCCATTCTAGTCTAAGAAGAGAAGCCAGGCAGGGACAATCCTGAGCCGACACTGGGGAAACCAGAAGACTCCAGGCTTTGATTTCTCAGGCTGACCTCATTTATTGACATATACGTTTAAATCAGATTTAAGAAAAAGTCGTGTGAAATCAAAATGCTGGACCTGCCTTTCCTTTATTGGGAAAGGTAAGAGCAAGGAGGTTAACGAGGAGTTATGTTGAAGTATAAACACAGATCCAGGTAGGGCGAAGGGCCTTTAAGATTAAACAGACTTAACTGTGCATATTCTATTATCCTCATGATAAAATCCTTTCTTTGTTTACTGAGAGTCAATGAGAAGCAACACTTACAAATAAGATAGGTTAACCATCTAAACAAGTAACCCCTGTTTAATACAGGAAATTGTGTTGCTCTCTTAAGTCATACAATTTTTGCTTACGAAATCGAATCTGCTCGCTAAAGTCATAAAATGAGCTCATTAGTTTTGAGTTCATTTAATTGTGTAGATTTTCTTGCTGGTCAGGAAATCTCAGATCCCTGGGTTTACTCTCCTCAGGCTGGTAAAGGGCTAGTAAATAAACTGTCACTCTGAGAGTTTTAAATCCAAACAGATCAAGATTTTCATTTTTCCCTAACAGAGTCCTAAGTATCTCGAGTTAAATTTGATCCCAATATTAGAGTAGTCCAAAGAAAGAGTTGCCAGGTTTTCCACAAGTTTTGAATGTTACTCATTATGCCTTATCAAAAAAGTTTGGGTGTAACTACATTATACAAAATAGATACATGTTAAACTTGTAAACTGACCCCAATTCACACTGTGATGGGGTACTTGTTACCCGGAGAAGCACCCTGATATAGAACTATGAACTATACCCAATTTTACTGTTTTTATGTTTTTAAGACTTTTAATATTGTGTATTGCTTTTAAATCGGGGTCTGTATTAATCTTGTATTTCCTTCTTCCCACTCATTCCCTTGTCTAAATAGGCTCCACTGACGAGTGGCTGCCGTGTCCGTGAGCACACCTCATCACGGGCTGACACTGTACCGTTTCCACCCACCGTCTCATTTCACCGTCATGGGATCTTGGGTGGTAGCTTCTTCCTCCCATTTCACAGATGAAAACCCCGAGGCTCTGAGAGGTTACGTGACTTGATGAGGATAACTGGCGCAGAGCCAGGTCTCCTGACACCAGCTCACACGTCCTTCCATCACACGTGACGTCCCCTTTGGGACTGAGTTGCTTTCCCTCTCCAAGGAAACCACTCCTGCCGAGGCAGTCAGTCCACGCGAGTGTGTCGAAAGGCACTGGATTTCCGATCGCATTTTCGCCCAGGTGGAGGCAGGTGCCGCTAGCAGCGTGGCTTAGGAAATGACATTTTAACTCTCTGATCTACATTTCTGAAAAACATTTTCTTCTTGCAGGGAGACATTCGGGCCATTACCTGGTTAACATTTGCAAGGTGCTGCAGGAAATTCATTAGCTTGAAAGGAACATGATTACAGTAATCACACTCAGAGACAGAAGGTGGGGTGTTAATTATTAACAAGAGATCGCCCAAAAGATACAACACAGAATTATTAGCGGAGCCACGGGGGCTGTTCGGACGGAATGAATAGAGCCCATCTAAGCCGGCTCTGGAGCATAAAAAGCCACTGCTCCTGCTCTGAACACACACAACACCCAGACAAGAGCCCACTGGGCGAGAACAACTCGCTCTTCTCGTTCAGTTATGATTCTCATTCTTATGAAAATGTATCGGGCCATTCTAAAGCCGACTGCGAGGTGCCAGTTTCATGCTTGGTCAAGACACCGGTATTTGCAACGCCATAAATTCAATCATTGTTTATTGAACACCCATGGTGGGCAAGGCTCAATGCTACAGTCCTGGGGACCTGGGGAGGATCAAGAGGCAGAGCTGACCCTAGGACTACAATCACTCATTGGGGAGGATCAAGATGACACTCCAATCCCATACTGAAGGCCAGAATGGACCTCACCGAAGACCTGGGCAGCATCAAGAAGAGAAGGAACAGGAACTGGAGAGCTGATTGGGGGTCAGGAGCTAAATTAACTAACATTTCCTGAGCATCTTCTATGTGCTAAGCACTATGCAAAGTGTTCAATGTTACACGATTGAATCTTGGTAGCATGCCAACTCTATGGGTGGGATTATTATGTCCATTTCACTGATCAGCAAGCCGAGGCTTGGCAGGCTGCCTTACCCAAGGTTGTACCAGTAAGTGGCAAAGCCAGATTCACAACAAGGAGGCCTGATCAGGACCCATCTTCCCAATTGCTCTGCTCTACCTCTGAAAAAGAAGGACACTTGGAATGGTTTATCCACCCAGGGAATGGTGGATAGAAATAAGCAAATGGAGGGTGAAGAATTCCAGGTAGAAGAATTCAGGAAGAGGGAAATCATAAATTGGTGTCCATTATGAAGAATCTTGTATGTCAGGGTTGGGAGTCTGCTTAACTCGATAATTTAAAGGGGCCTTTGCAATATCAAACCATCTCTCGTCAGTAAACTGGGATTCACTGAGTTTCTCTAGAACCCAAGGTTTTTCTAAGAGTGTTTAACACATAAATAAAAACAGGAACAAAAGACTTATTCTACTATGGTCATACCAAAAGAATGTCAAGTCAGTAACATAAATACACTGATAATCAACCATAAGTCATTTTATTTGTCATCAATAGGCTAAAACAAAAATGTCACAAAAGGACAAAGGCAAACACATACTACTGAGAGTAAGCAATAACCATCCCAGGCTTTCCAAAGCATACCGCTTTACATACCAGTAAGCAGTCCATTAGAGCATTTTGCATGTGTTCTGTGATTGCAAAAGTAAGACATGCTTATTGCTGAAAACCTGGAAAATGCAGAAAAGTGCAAATACGTATTTGCCTTATTTCTAGCACTATCTGCTAGCTGTCCACACAGCTACTATTTCTCTCCTGTAAAACACACTCATGCTTTTTACAACTTAACATTATAGACTGGAATCCCACTGGATTCTGTTCACAGTGAGTACCAGTACTGACTACTCGTTAGATTCTCAACTTCCTTCTTTGTCTTTCTTTCCTTTCTCCTTCCCTTTAAGAAAGGCCCATCATGGGCAACAGGAAAGTAGGGACCAAGTTTTATGTGGGTCTCTACCCTGAGCACTTAGCATGGTAGCACCTGAACATTCCTTTTTCTTTCTTTAATTCACTCAACTGTTGCATATCTAGTGTTTAAAAGTAAAAAATGTCAAAGCCTTACCTTTAGATTAGCAAATTAACAGGCATCTTATGGGGAAAGGGATACTTTAAGTACATAAGCATAAAAGTCACCTGCAGATAGGTTATAAGGAGAGAAACGATGGTCCTCATTTGACAAATGGCCTTCTCCCAAGGAGGAGTAGCTTCAGATGACTTTCTGACTTTTTCCTCCCCAATTCACATTTATTTATTAAGCACTTACTGAGTACCTTTGAGTCACGTGACAGATACAAAGCTATACAAGATAGGATCCTTCCTTCAGCAGCTTCACTCGAATGAGGGGGGAAAAAGACATGGAGATAAAAACTTTCAAATGAGATAAAACATGTTAAGTAGCATAATACTGCTAGAATGTTCTGGAATTCAGAGATGCGAGCTCTTTCCTGATTGAAGGGATCAGGCAGCGATCAGTCTTAGAGTATGGAGAAGATATACACCTGAAATGTGTGTATGGGTGTGCCTGTGAGTATGCATGCATGGGGGGAGGGAATTCAAAGCAAAAGGAACAGACTGAGCAAAGGCAAAGGAGCATAAGAGACCAAGAAGGGTTTAAAGAAGAGAAAGGAGCCAAACTTGGCTAAAGCAAAAAGAGAAACAGAAGAAAAAACTGGAAAGAAAGAGTGTCAGCCCATGGCTGAGAGCCCAGAGTAGCAAACTAGTTTGGACTCTGTTCCCGCTACAATTTGCAACTATTTAGTCATTCAGCAAATGTTTCTTGATCAGCTGCTGTGTGCTGGGTGCTGTGATACACAGGGTGAGATACAAAAAGGAAAACAAGGCAGGGCTTGTGGTCCCAAACCAAGGCATCCCTTGCTCTCACTGTGGAATTCCATCATAATATAACTTTCTAGAAATATAGTTTAAACTCAAAGAGGACTTATTAAGAGCAAAACAAAATTGGTCAAATGACAAAATTAGTGATTAGGAACCTCTTTTGGTTACTTATTGCCCAGTGACAAACTATCCCAGAACTTAGTGATTTAAAACGACAATCATTCGATCAACTTGCTTACAATTTTGCAATTTGGGATGGGCTTCGTGGAGACAGCTGGTGTCACCTGGGTCACTTGCACAGCAGGGGTCTGGCTGGAACGGCCAACTCGTGTCATGCATCTGGACCCCATCTTCACTGTGGATTGGGTTCCTCAGCTCTCCTCCACATGGCATTCCATGCAGTTAGCTTGGTCTTCCCTCCAAGATGGTGATCCCAATCATTCTTCTTTGTTCCTGGTAATCCGGCTTCTTACATGGCGGCTGGCTTCACCTGGAGCACAAAAAAGGAAGCTGCCAGGGCTCTTAAAGAGTAGCCTGAAATTGGCATAGTGGTATTTTCAGCACATTCTCATGGTTAAAGTGGGTCACAAAGCCATCCCAGATGCAACGGGAGGGGTCTACACAAGGGCATGAGTGTCAGGAAGCATGATTCATTGGAGGCCACCCAAGTAACAGTCCACCACAAATCTTAAAGTCAATTCAATAGCATCTTCCCCAATTTTATTCAACTAAGGGGCATTAAGTACATAGGTGTTCCTACTCTAGAGCACATAATCTGCCTGCCCCACTCCACCTCCAGTTTTTTTGAATCCTGCCCAAATGCAATTGATTCTCAGACCACTCACTGATCACTTAGTAGAAGGCATCAGATTCTAAAGGGACCTTGCAACATAGTTTCAAATAGGCCAACATCTGGGAAGGGAGAGGGCTCTCAGCTCAGAACCATCCCACCTGCTACAGAGCCTTTGTCACTCCCAAGAGCCCCTGGGTCATGTACCCCAGCCTCAAAATAGGAAGGAAGAAACCCATTCATGCCTAGTTCCTGCTCCCCCTCCCGCCATCTGCCACATTCTTGTCTCCCCTAGAACACACCCCTCATCTGTGTTACACAGTCCAGTCTCTGGAGAGCTCGAGCAGAAGATTAAGTTCCCAGTTTTCAGAACAACATTAAGATCCCTCTGCAGCACTTATGACCCTCTTGTGTTTTCCATTTCCCAAACTGGACATAGTCGTCCTGTATGGCCTGAATGCCAAGTTTGGCGATAATATCAGAATTTCTGTAGGAGAAGCTTGGGAGGCAAACTGGTTGGAGGAAAGGTGGAAGGGACTGAGGTTTTCCTTGAAACTTTTTACATGGGCCATGTGACCCCTCCTAGAACTAGAACTGATTGCTAAAAAATTGACATAATTAGCCAAAAGGTGACAAGTAAAAATATATACTTAGATCACCAATTAAATTAATAAAAATGTATATTAGTAAATATAAAAGCAAAAGTTAACTGAGTTAAATAGAGCAGAAGCTGAGGGTTTTTAAAAAATTTTTATTTATTTATTTATGTTTACATCTCTAGCCATCTGTCAATTATTTCACATTGAGGCAGAATCATATGGGGATTGAATCTAGGCTCCAGAAGTCAGACTATCTGGGCTTGAATTCCAGCTTCATCTCTCACCAGCTCATCTCGGGCAAGCTATTTAATTTCCATGTGCCTTAGTTTTTCTCACCTGGAAAATGAGAATAATAATAGTACCTTTCTCATAGGGTTGTTGTAAGTATTAAATAATACTTGCAAAGAGCTTAGTGTCCAATAAACATTCTCCATAAATGTTACTTACTATTCCCTACATTACTGTTAGCCTGAGGTTTTTCAACACACGCTTTCCAGATTTTTTTTTTTCTTTATTAATTTGTGTTTGGGATGCTCTTGGAGGCAATGACTGTTGAAGATTATGAGAAGCTAAAGATACTCTCCAAACCCCCTTCTTGATCCTTTAGCCAACTTTAAATAGATCCTGCCAATAAAGTTATCCATAACAAATTGCAAAGTATCAATGGCAGATAAAAAACAAAACAAAACACTTGAGGTAATATTCTCCTAAACCTCAGAAATTAAAAATAAAATAAAAAATACAAGGTAGGTGACAAAGATGAACTTATGCTTTCAATGTTTTCAACAAAGCAGGTACCTTCTCATCAAATTTGCACAGGGAGGAAATGAGATACATAAAAGCAATTGAGAATTTACTTTGGATAGAATCATACAATTCCATGCAATTGCCATCAATTGTTCTCCCAGCATCCCGTTTTCTATTACAATCCCAAGAGGCAAGCAGAAGCATCCGAAGAGTTAAAAGAGGGGGACTATCAGCCCCCCAGCAAGGTGCTCTCTGGAACAATTTCCCTGCTGCTCTGTGTTTACAGAATCTTATTTGCATAGAAGAACTGCAGGAGCTCTGGATGATAGTAGCTCTGAAAGAAATCAGCAAAAGCGCACGTGAGGGACGGGTTCAACACACCTCCTTGACTCTACAACGAGTAGACAGTTGTCAAAGGCAGAGCGTGAGGATGATCAATCTTCAGACTCTCAGAGGTGGAGATCATGGCCTGCGTTCATCTAATGGTCTACACTGGAAGTGCCAATAGATTTTGTGCGTAATCCTCCAGGCGTTTTGTCATTTACATTGCATGACAGGTCGGTTACAACGGAAACACAACTGGCCTGAGTCCTTTAATGGGGAGTAACTCCCGAGTGTGGCTGCCCACCCTCTGGGTTGACACCAGGAGGGCAGGGACCTCTGGGAGAATTCTCTCCCACCCTCTCTCACTCACCAGCTGCCGGCAGAGTTTAGGATTCCTTTGATCTTCTTCAGTCTGGAAGCTGTTTTCCTTTCTTTCTTTCAGATACGGAGAACAGGCTCGAAATGTTGTTTTGCAAGCCTGAGAAAAATAATATTACCATCTTATTGTCAAAAACATGAGAGAGTTCTAGAATCCAACTGAGGAAGAGCACTGCACCCGATCTGTGGTCCAGGGGCCACTGAGGGTATGAAAGTAACTTCCAGAAAGTTTGAAGACATCGGCCTTAAGGATTTTGCTTCTAGAGGTGCCTGGGTGGCTCAGTGGGTTAAAGCCTCTGCCTTTGGCTCAGGTCATGATCTCAGAGTCCTGGGATCGAGCCCCGCATCAGGCTCTCTGCTCAGCAGGGAGCCTGCTTCCGCCTCTCCCTCTGCCTGCCTCTCTGCCTACTTGTGATCTCTCTCTCTCTGTCAAATAAATAAATAAAATCTTTACCAAAAAAAAAAAAAAAAAGGATTTTGCTTCTAAAATGACCATGTCTATAAGTTGGGGCTGGTGAGGAGAGCATCACTTTATAGTTTACCACTGGTTATCGTCCCATCAAAAGTAGTTCTGGATTCCTAAATTCCCAAATTCTCTGTCTCTGTCTCTCTCTTGTGTGCACTAATTTAAAAAAGACAAGTGGTTTGGTAGAACCTTTTGCTTGCAGTGGTTTTGAAAACCTAACATTGATCCAACCCTGTTAGGACATGTTTTCTCTAAGAATAAAACAAAAGCCCTAGAGGGGACTAAGAAGACAGGGGTGGGAAATCTACACAGTGACAGAAGCTAGCTGGCACGAGTTCCTGTCCTCCTTATGTGGGCTCCTACCCCACAAATTAAACCCGTGCCTCTCTGCCCCCCACACTCCAGTAACCTGAGTTTATCTACCACTGGCAGGCACCGGATCAGGCCGGTGGGACAGGAGCAGATGGAAAAGAGCCTGCTGGCTCAGAGAGAGAGGACGCACTGGGCAGACACCTTTCCAGGGATTCTCGAGGACACACTGCTGAGTGTACCTGGCGGAACGGCAGGAACAGAAGGTCTGGTGGCTCAGTGCAACAAGGCACCGCCACAGCCCCTTTTAGGAATGGCCCTGAGCTCTCGTGTGGCCGGTGGGACCGTCACAGACTTACCTTGGCAACCTGGGGATTTCTGTCCTGTAAATGTATCAGGAGGGAATCTTGAGTCTGCTTGACCTGACTGGTGAAAAATGTCTTCCATTTCCGCCCAGCAAAGGCCGCCAATTGCCCAAACAAGACGAAGGCTGAATATCTCAGGTTGTCATTCTCCTGTGGATCCCCAGTGAACAAAACAACAGAACCCAGGTCATGACCAAAAGGCCACTGCGTCAGAGAACATCACAGAACATCACAGTCATTGTGCTTTGTTGCATGGGTGGGGGTGGGTCACGAGATCCAGTCTAAAGCACTTAGCTGGCTGAGGTGGGGGACAGAGAGGAGACGGGCTGAGTCTTCAACGACTGTCTTCTCCAGAGGACAAGACAAGTAGGGGATCACCATGCAAATCCCAGCTTCCCAGCTCTGTTCTTTATTACTCAAAGTTTTGGAGACAGAATACGTTCGTATGGTTCAAAATTCAAAATAATCAATTCGTTTTATTAACAAAAGTAAGACTCCTTCCTACCCCTTTCTGTCTGCCACTCAATTTCCCTCCTATGAATGAACAAAGTTATAAATTTTGTGTGTATCCCTCCAAAAACATTAAGAAGAAAAAGAATAAAATATGTATCATATAGTCCTTTCTCACATTTTTAGGCAAACAGAAGCACACCATCCTACTGTCACGTACTTTGATTTTTCATCAAACCATCTAACTAGGAGCTCTTTCCATGTCGCTACCTAAGGGAATTTGGGGTGGCTGCATTTTAATGCATTCGACCCATCTCCTGTTGATTATTCCCAGTGTTTCTACAAGGGCATCTCTCTTCACTTCTGGTCTGAATTTCTCGCTTCTGTAGTAGAAATAACAATTGTTTCTTCCCTGACACCCCGCCAACTCTCCCTGCTTTCAGTATGGTTGGCTGATTGGTCTCTGAGTGTGGCTCAGTGGGTGCAGTCCTTTCTTGTTCTCCAAGGTGAGAGGTCTGGTCCAAGTATCCTGATGAGGAGACCAAGGCTCAGGGAATTTCAGTGCCTTGCACGAGTCACACTGTCGGGTGACGAAGAACCAGGGTAGCACTCAGTCTCCTGACTGTTGGTGAAGGGATTTTATATCAGTGTTTCCTGGTCCCATGAAATCTCCAGGCAAACCAGAAGGAACGGAGCTGGGCCAGGCCTCTTCAGGGGCAAGGAGCACCTAGTACTGGGGGTCACAGACACTCAGCAAGACCAAAGACCACTGATCATTTCATGAAGTACTGAAAAATACTTTTTAGCACATGGGACACTTACACAAATTGCTTTAGTGGTGCATTTTCTTCATTGTTCTACCAGTGTGTATATGTGTGTGTGTATGTGTGTGTGCATAATTCAACGTGATGCTACCCTACCGCTGTAAGAGGGGCAAGACACACAAGATAGGTGCCTGGCCCACTCAGGGCCTGACAATCACCTGACAGGGAACACATGCACAAGAGAGCACAGGGTGAGACGGACAGTCAAGAATGCTCCACTAGATATACACCGTCAGGAAACGACTCTCCACGAGTATTTCCAGGTTACTACCCACCCAGGGCTTTCTGGTCAAAGGTTATAGTCCATCTGGGTATAAAAAAGTGATTGCATGGCAAACAAGCCCTGGAAATTAAGATAGCACCTGCAGAGAGATTTAGACATCTCCCTGGAGATATCTGTTTACATTCCAGGGAGGTAAAGTAGAGACCTTCCTCTCCCCGCTGCCCACAGAGATGACTGGTTTGCATTACAAAGCAAAGGTCTCTCTGTCTCTCTGAGCGGAGGAGAGGCAAATGGGCCAGAAGCTCCTATATAAACTCCGAGTTTCATAATTTCAAGGTTTCTCTTCCTCTCACGTGATGCAGGTCCATCTGGGGAATTCAGTGTGGAGAACTCACACAAGGTGCTTTGTGAGTAAATAAAAGGTCTGTTTCCTGTTCTACAGGTATTATCTCCCTGTTAGAGGGTGTGTGTGTGTGTGTGTGTGTGTGTGTGTGTGTGACTGCAGCAGGCTAACTGGTCAGCTTGAAAGGAAGGTATCTCAGACTCCCCACAGTTTCAGAGCAAACAACCAATCAGTGCACTTTTTACTTAGCTTGCCTTATCACGTGGCAGTGAAGAGCACAGGTCCTGTAGTCAGAAAGTCTGGGTTCATATCCGCTCACTGGCTCTGTGAATCTTGGGCAAGTCACCTAACCTCTCTCTGCCTTGGTTTCCTCATTTATAAAGTGAAGATAATAATCGTGCCTACCTCACAGGGTTAATGAGAAGATTCTATGGGATAACCCACGAGAACTGCCTAGCACCGTGCCTGGCGCACAGTACAGGCTTGCCAAATGATAACTACTGCTATCGTCACATTCCTAATGGAGCACTCAATACATGTCAGCACTGTTACCATCGTCTTCACCATCATCTTCATCACCATCTTCATCATCGCTGTGTATATATTCACTTCTCCATAACAACAAAAACTCCTCCTCCTTTATATGTCTTCCATAACCCCCAGTACGTTCCTAGTCTCTCAACGATTTCTTAATGAAGAAGTGAATAATACAGACCATGTTCTCTGAGCAACACACCACCCAGGGCTCACATTTCTCATCCCGCTTCAACTTTAATAACCCAGAATTCTTCTGAATTGTCTCACTTACGTCATCCAATAAAGTCCTGGTCTGGAGAGTGATGTCTACAAAGAAAGAGCCCAGACTTTTCCCCTGAATCTTGCCCAAGATGATGGTCAGAGTCTTCAAGCTCTCGTGGATGACTTCAGCACTCACAGGGTCATACAATCCATGCACCAGCAGGTCTAGGACAATTTTCTTATACTTTCTCACCTGTTAACAGGTTTGAAAAGCATGAGTAGTCCAGAAATTGCTCCCTGTGAGTTGAAAAGCAATCCTACTTCTAATCTTCCAATAACCTAGGACTTGGACTGAGAGTGTAGCTTTCTTCAGGAACTGTGGCAACAACTCTCATTGAAATACAAATGCTTTCCATTAACCTGACCCAAGAGCCAGCTCAGTCTTGGAAGAAGAAGAGGAAGAGTAGTCTATGAGCAGATGAGGCCGGGAAGGGCACATCAAGGAGTGCGGTGGGCTGGATGATCTAGGCCTCTGGGGCATAGCAGATACTTTTATTGGGGATGAGAGGAAATGATCACTGAAGTTGACAGATGCTAAAAGCAGAGGTGGGGAAAACATCTTTTACTAAACAGGCATAAATTATTCAAAAATAAATTAAATTCACCCAACAGGGTGCTGTCCAGGTGTGTGTTAATCCCATCTGTCACTCTGTTTCCCAAGGTTGATACTACTGAGGTGTGAAGACCCCCAAATAACCGCAAATGAGCCACGCCCTTGTGCAGTCTCCTTCTGTTGAATGTGGAAGGAACCAGTGACTTCGCTTCTAGCCTCTAGAATATGACAACGGTGATGGGATATCATTCCCATGGTTACATCACATTACGTAAGAGTCCATCTGAGCAGGCATGAGTGGTAGAGGCTCTCCCGCTGGCCTTGAAGAAGAAAGCTCACATGCTGTGAGAGAAGAGCCTCAAGGAGCTGAGGTGGCCAGTCAGCAAGAGAACAGGGACCTTGGTCCTACACCTGGAAGGAGCCACATTCTTCCAACGACCATGGAAGCTTGGAAGAGGAGCCCAGGCTTCAGAAAGGAACATAGTCTGGCCCACACCTCGGTGGTAGCCTTGTGAGATCCTGGACAGAGGACTGGGCTACGCCATACCTAAACTGACCCAAGGAAACTGCAAGAGGATGAATGCTAGGTCTGTGGGGTTCTGTCACACAGCAATGGATAACTGGTACATGAAGCACCATCTCCCAGTCCTGGGGAGCCCATGCCATGAGGGCTGGCTGGGTGTCACCTTCCCCTCCTACCTTGTCAGGGGTCTCACAGGCCATGGTTCCCAGGCCTCTCATTGCCATGTGGCGCTTTTTAGCGTTGGGGTCCTGGGCTCTTTCTGCCAAGATGGAAAACACATTCTTCAGAGACTCCCGCTTCTGGAACCTCAGTGTCCAAGAGACCTGTGTAGCAAGTCAAAAATGTATTGATTTGGGGAGTGTTCAGAGTCATGCCCATCCCAACCCCAATCCCTCCCTCTAAAGAAAATCCTGTATGGCCTGCTCAACTTAGCCCTTCTTTCTCCACCTAAAGACACCTGATTTGGGGTGCCTGGGTGGCTCAGTCATTAAGCATCTGCCTTGGGGTCAGTTCAAGATCCGCAGGTCCTGGGATCGAGCCCCACATTGGATTCCCCACCGTTTGTGCTCTCTTTTGCTATCTCTCTCTCTCTGTCAAATAAAGAAAATCATTAACAAAAAAAGAAAGGGGACTTTAGAGAGTTGATGTGAGCTGAGGCCAGAGATCCTTCACAGGACAAGAAATGCTGGACGGCTTCCATCTCAAAGAAAAGCATTTTCCCAAACCTTCTTACTCCTCCAGCTCTTCCTCACTTTTCTGCTCTACCCTGTAGCTAAACACCTTGAAAGATGTGTCTACATGTGTCTTCTCCAATTCCTCTCTCCTTTATCTCTTGAACCGTCTGCAGTCAGGTTGATGCCCCCCATCCCCATCTCCACATGGCTAAATCCAAGGGTTAATTCTCACTACTCATCCTCCTCAACCTCTCGATAGCATTTGACCCAACTAGCAAAGCACATCTACAAACATTTCAGGGCACCTAACAGATGTCCCACTCCACGATGCATATATCTGAGCAACTAAGATTAGTAAAAGTAACGCATAAGTAATGCAAATTGGGAAACACCGTGTGGCTAACACAGGAAGCCACTTGAGGGTCCAAACTCTCACTGCAGGGCGAGAACCCGGTCACCTCTGTGGTGAGCCTATGAGACCAGGCAGGCCCCAGTGTTCTGTGCCTCACACAACACAGCAACATATGCTGACGTCCGAACAAGGACAACCCAGACAAGATCCAGGAAAAAGCCACCTCCTCACCATCCTGGGGAGGGAGGGGCTGCAGAGCGGACCCACAGTCCTATTTGGTATTTGGGTGATTACCAGGTCTTGTCATTATTTTCTCAGTATGCGTTGCAGTTCATTCTATACTTTTATGATTAAGTTTGCAGCAAGTTAAATTCCTCCCAGCTTATCTCGTTATCCTATAAACATCTGGTCCGTGTTATAAGACGAGTCATCAAGCTTTTTCCAGAAGTGCCTCAGCCGAGCGACCACAACTGAGGCAGACCAGGCGCTGTTACAGGTGGTTGTTGGGGAGGGACCACTGTTCATAATATTTTGTGACAGACCTTGGAAAAGAATGACATCACTGACGTCCTTTTGTTCTTGGGCTGGGTGGTGGGGACCGGCAGGGGCTGGCCCAGGATTCCTCTCTGTGTTCGATCCATGGAACTAGAAGAAAACAGAATCGTCGTATGAGCCACAAACGCTCTTCCAAGCCTTGTCATCGACAAGCAGTGTCACACAAAACACGGTGCCGGGGTAAGAACGCAGAGAAGCAACATCCCTAAGGCCTGTCCTTTAGGACCCTGTCGCCTTGGTGAGGGGACGGGACAGTCCCAGCAATAGATAAAGAGCAGGAGGAAATGCAGCAGCGGGATCCAGATGGTCTGTCCCATGGGTCCCATTCCATCCTAGAGCCTCTTATATCAGAATCACAGAGGAAATAAAACAAAGATTCGGGCCCCACCCACACAGGTTCTCATGAGTTAAAGTAAAAAGTAGCCTGAAACTCTGTGTTTTTAAAAGTTCCCCAAGAATATAAATTGTTACTGCATTTTAGAGGGGATCTTGATATCATCTATAATTTTGAAATGTGCATATCTTTCAGCCATTCATGCACAGATACACTGGTACATCGTCTACTCAAACACATATGTCTAGGATAGGCACTGCCACTTTGTAGCGAACAATCTAATGTCCTTTGATAGTTGCGACTAATTATTTAATATAAATAAGTTAGTCTATGTATTACAACTACACAACTACAGATAACCACAGTGCTGTCTTTAAAAAGAATACTGGGCAAAAAAACAAAAAACAAAAATAAAAACCCACTAAAAACATACTTGAAAAAAAGAAAAATCTATATGGATAATATATGTTAATAAACATAATTTTCTGGAAGGAAAAAAAGAATATTGGGCAGATCTACCCATGCTAAAATGATCTCCAAAACATGCTGTTGAGTGAAAATCAGTATGCTACTGTTAGTAAGAGAAAGGGAAATACATACATACATATATGCTTGCATGTGCATAGAACAGGGAAGAATGCCCAAGCAATTTTGACAAAAATTGCCTTTGGGGTAGAAATCTGAGCAACCAGGGTGAAAAGAACACTTTCTTTTTCATACTGTTTTTTTATATCTACAGTTTTGTAATTTCACCACATGTATATATTGTTTAAAATATGTATTATAGGGGCGCCTGGGTGGCTCAGTGGGTTAAAGCCTCTGCCTTTGGCCCAGGTCATGACCTCAGGGTCTTGGGATCAAGCCCCACATCGGGCTCTCTGCTCAGCAGGGAGCCTGCTTCCCCCTCTCTCTCTGCCTGCCTCTCTGCCTACTTGTGATCTCTCTCTCTGTCAAATAAATAAATAAAATCTTAAAAAAAAAAAAATATGTGTTATAAATAAATACAGCTCACAAAGTATTTCTGAGCTACCGTGTCAGTTGAGGTACACTAGTATAAACTAGTCTTAACTAGTAGACGTCTGAACTAGGATAATAGAATCCATTGCCAGATCCAAAGTCATGAAGACTTCCCCTATGTTTTCTTCCAAGATTTTTTAGAGTTTTAGCTCTTATAGTTAGATTGTTCATCCATTTTGAGTTCATTTTTGTATGTGTTAGGAGTCTCGCTTCATCAGAACCACTGATTTTGTTTCGGTTAAAAAAAAAAATTAGTGGGAGAAATGATATGCATGGAGCTGCAGGGGTTGTCCGTCGCTAGCCCCAATAAAGTCACCTGAGGCACTTTCCATCTCCTGATGTCCAGGTGGTGCCTGGGACCAAGTTTATCACCACCTCTGGAGGTGAGCCCCGCCATCAGTAATCTTAAAGCTCACCTAGTAATTCCAATGGGTGGTCACTGAACTAGGGTGAGTAGCGACCAATCACCTCGGTTTGCCCCGCAGTATGGTGATTTATAATAAATATATGCTTGGTCTTTGTCCCTGTGCCTGGCCCAGAGCTCCTAAACCCGTTAGAATTTCCCATGTGATTACTGCGATCAGGGCGTCTTTTGTCATGCTAATAAGGCGACTTTCTGAAAGCCTTTTCTCACCAAAGGGTGAAGCTGGTTGCCAGGGGGACGAACCCTGTGATTAGAGGGTTGGAAACTTCAATCCCCTCCCCTCCCGCTGAAGCCAGAGGGGCTGGAGACGGAGTTCAACAACCCATGGTCAATGATGGAATCAATTGTGCCTAGGTAGAATGAAGCCTGGACAAAACCCTGAAAGGACGGGGTTCAGAGAGCTTCCGGGTTGTTGAGCACGTGGCGACCTGGGGAGAGTTGCACATTCAGGGCATCCCCCATACGTCACCCTGTGCATCTCCCATCTGGCTTTTTCTGAGTCACCCTTTTATAAGAAACCGGTGACTTGGTAAGTAAAATATTTCTCTGACTTCTGTGAGCCTTTCTGGCAAATTCCTCGAACCCAAGGAGAGGGAACATCCAGTCTAGCTGGTTGGTCAGGAGCCGGGGTCAGATTTGAATTGAATTATAGGACGCCCAGTTGGTATCTGCTGAGACTTGGGAGACTCCATTGGTGGTGTGGGAAAAACACACACTGGAGCCTGGACCCGGGGGGTTTCCTGGGACGTGGGATTTGCTAAGACCAGGGAAGTGTCAGGCAGACCTGGGCAAGTCAGCCACCCTCCTTACTGTACTTGAATTGCAAATTTATTTAAACTCCGGCAGCTGACAAAACCCAGCCCTGTTAAACAGCTTGGAACCTTTGACTCTGTTTGACCTGGAGGTGTGTTGGGATTTGGTTTCCCCACTGTCCTTGCCCCTCCCCCTCCGCTGGATTCCGTGCTGCTCTCTCGGTCAGAAGACACTGGAGAGATCCATGAAAACACCTCTTCCTCTCCAGCCCCTCGGCTCTTCATCTTCTTCATCTCTGGTCAGCAGGACTCCCCTCACTACCGCAATGGGGATCTCAAATAAAAGCCCAGAAAATAATCACCCCCACCAATCCCACCAGTTAGCAATATTTTCTTTGTTTGAATAAAGGCATTCCCGTAAGTTCTACATTCCATTGAGCTAGCGGTTCTCACACCCAAACAGGGGCTAGAATCACCCCGAGGACTTGTTAGAACACAGACTCCCAGCCCCGGTCCCCAGTTCCTGATTCCGTGCGTCTGAAGCAGGACCCTGAATCCACATCTCTAACAAGCTCCCGGGTAATACCAGCGTGCTGCTGGTCTGGGGGCCACACTCAGAAAGCCACTGCATTAAGAGAAAAAAACCACACTATTCCTACGCCAGTCTTCTCCAGAATGAAGGGATTTTAAAATTCACACTGAGGCCAGACAGGCTTGGCTGTGTCTTTTGGGGCTCTTCTGCACACAACCTTCTGTTTCAGTAGAACCTGCCACTCATGGGGTTGAATGGCCCCGATCAGAGTTGACACGCACCTGGCTGCGGGCAGGGGAGCTGAAAAGAAGCCACGTCGGTCAAGCTGGGGGCTGCTCTCTAAGGAGGCCTCGTTATAAGACAGCTGGTGTGTCTGTTCTGAGGCGTGAAAATCACGCCAGAGGCTTCTCTCCATGGAGGAAAGCGAAGCTGGTCCCCTGCTCACGGTGCCGGACCTCTCTTGTGGGATTAGCAGAGCAGGTAAGGGGTTTAGCCATCCAAACCGTCTGCTCCACGCTTCGGGAGCCAAGCCTCCAGCCCCGTCACTTCTTCTTAAGGTGCTGGAAGGCTCTCAAGCAGTGCTAAGTCCGGGAGGGCTGAGTGCTCCTCGTGGTAGGCTTCGCATGAGGTTAGGAAAACGCCCAGGCCTCCGCATCTAGCTCACCACCCATGCTAGCAAGCCCTTCCTACCGCCCTACCTCCTCATTACAAGGGGAAAACTAGGATCTAGCTCGGTCGCGCAGCTTGCCAGGGCTCATCTCCACTTCCGGTGCGGGGAAAAAACGAAGCCATTTCTCACCGCGTGGGCCCGGCCTCGCACATGAGAATCCCCTGCAGTGCTGGTTATAAACCCCAGGCCTACCCCATCGGTACTGGATCGGAATCCCGGAGCGCACAGGACCCCAGCACTGCCTTTTTTTTTTTCCCCCTGCCTCTACAGTGGAATTTCAGTAACTCCAGAATTGGCATACCCCACACATCGGGAGAGACCCCAGAAGGCAGAGGAGCAGCTGGGGCCAAGAGGCTAAGAAAGGAGAGAGTGTCAGGGTCTTTGCCAAGGACACGGTATTGACAGCAGGTGTTTGTGAAGCACCTTGAATTTCTTTCACAATAAAAATCACATTGAGCTGTACAGGCTATGATTCGTACCCTCTTCTTGGATACTATTCCCAAATAAAAAGTTCTCTTAGAAAAGAAAAGAAACATAAAAGTTACCTTGGGGTCCCAAAGCCCCTCACACGGAGTTTTGTGGCTCAGGAGCTTGCTGCTCCCCCTACACATGGGCCTTCCTGCCTGCCTGCAGTGTCCTCCTCCTTTCTCCTTTCCAACACTTAAGTCCTTTAGACCCAATCCAATCACACAAAAGGACACTTTCCATCTGCTGCCACGCAGGATCTCAGAGAGGAGCATTTTAAACACAGCCTATGGATTCAAAGATTTCTTAGGTGTTCTAACCGGAGCTGCAAAGCCCACTCGCCCCCACATTTTGCTTTGAGGGATTAGGTTTTTCTGGTGGGTTGCTCGGGTCATCCCAGGTGCCCAGGCCGGTGTGACGAAGTCTGGGAGGCCATCTGGCCACTTTGAAGCCAAAGGCATGGCTGTGCTTATAGTTTCATTCATCCCGGTGTGCATTCTTCATCGTGTTCTGCTTCTTCCGGGAAGTCCTTCCTGGGTGTGCGAATGCCTTGTCCCCTGGTTTTCACCATTTCTGAGACCCTGGAGCTTGTCTTCCTCATCATGTTGCAATTTTTCCTGGTCTTCCTGAACAGACATGGATTTAGGGTGACCTAGAAAACTGCTTTGTGCTTTAGGCTGACTCCCAAATGCCTCCTAAGTTTAAATCCTTCTGATTCAAAATATTAGGTTTATGATCAATAATCCTTTTACTCAGTGGAGCCAAAAGGTATATTATGAAGGTCAAAATTACAAAACACTTTGATTGTTTCTGTAAAACAAGGGGAAGAAACTATTAGATTTTTTTTTTTTTTCTTTTTAGGAGGGGACGGGTAGAGGCAGAGGGAGAGAAAGAATCTCCAGCAGGCTCCATGCCTAGCGCTGAGCCTGACGCAGAACTCGATCTCAGGACCCTGAGATCATGACCTGAGCCAAAATCAAGAGTCATCCGCTTAACCGATTGAGCCACCCAGGTGCCCCAAAACTGTTAGATTTCTAAAAACCCTCCCAATACTGACCTTGTTAATCATAATAATATTAACGGCTACCACATATTGGGCACCGTCTATGCTAGGTACCATATTTAGCACTTCATACACACTGCAGGGGAAATCGTTTCAGCTGACCTCTGCTGAGCCAACTTGCCAGGGGAACCGTATTCTCCAGGCCCTCCATGAATTGCACCAACCAGTGCGTGTGGCCGATGGCGCCCAGTACTCACTTCTTTTATGCTGACCAAGAACCAGTTTCTGAACCTGTACTTGTTATCGTAACTGTGGCATTTAAACATTCTAGAAATTGATGAGAAATGAACACACAGAGAAAGGAAGTCGTTTCTATGAATGCAAAATGGAATGTTTTGGAAAGATCCAACAACGGGAAGCTGCTCAAACCTTGCTGTCTACTTAGAAACGGTGTGGAAAGTAAGCATTTGGAAAGAGTCTTCATGGAACGATGACTGGAATCTAAATGGCCTTGCAGAAGTGACCTTATTGGTGCCTTTCAGATCTCATTCCACTGAATGAAACCAAAACCAGAACTCACAGATGATGTGTGTGCCTTATGTAAGACACCTCAAAATCCACCAGCTAGTGGATCCATATTCAAAGAAAAGACCACCACTCTACATTAAAGACCGGGAAAGTCTATATTTTTAAGGTAAAATATGTGAGGTGTGCTTTGTCTTCTCTGATTCTCTGCTTTAACCACCTTCTTCCATTAACTCTCTCAAATCCAGTCCCAGTCTCCCAAATAAGGGGCTTTTCTTGCACTTGATTTAATCTTCACAGTAATCTTGAGTGGTCGGTTTAATTATGTCCATTTTAGAAAAGAGGGAAATGATGCTTAGAGCAATGTCAACGACTCAAGTCCAAAGAGCAGAGACCCATTATCTGTACTTCCGTGTGCATGGTATCACTGTGTGCAAGGCGGATGTCCGGTCCCCAGACAGCACCCTGCTTGCTCACAGGGGAAGGACACGCTGTGTCCACATTTTGGCACCAATATCTCGCCTTCAGTCCCCCTCCCCCCTTCCTAAAGCTCTTTGATGACTTGATATAATGACCTATAGTCCACCCATCGGGCAGAGATGGACTGACATAGTTTGTGAACAGAAGAAAGACTGGCTTCATGGCCAACATTGCCCACTTCAGTTTTACAAAGAGAACGTCAACTGCGCCTGATGCCAGTGACCCGAGTGACATTCCAAAACCTCCTGGGAAACCCCCCGATCGACCTCGGCCTCCTCCAGCCACTGTCCGCTGTCCCCGTTGCTGGGCGCCCCCGCGGGCCCTTACCTGCGGTGGTCACGTGGTCAGCTGCTGCAGGCGCGGCTGGAGCCGGTCCCGATCCGCTGTGGTCGCCAGGTGGGATGACTAGGCTCAATTTTCCCAGCCCTGGATTCCTAACGTGGAAGGGGAATGAGAAGGTGAAACAAGATCCGTTCAGGATAACGGGTCAGCACAGGGTGTTGGAAAGTGAGAATCCCAGAGGGGGGAAAAAAAAAAAGTTTAGACGACCGTATTGCTGTGGGGGAGGGAGTTGCGCTCGAATACCGACGAGATTGTTCTTAGTGGTTGCAAGCATCACTTGTGTCTTTTACTTTCCCAAACTGTGCTGAGGTGTCGTTCCCCTTTCCCCTTGCTGTGTTTTCCCCTTATTCTTCCCTCTGTCCAAGTCTCACCCACACTTTGTAAAGAAAGGACTGCAATTCCGAGGCTCTTCCCCTGCACCAAATGAAGGGCTCTGCCCAGCGCGGTTCCCCGGTGTCGCCACTAGATGGCAGCATCATTCAATGGACGGGTTCCAGGCTCCGCGCACAGCTGCAATGCTTCCTTCCCTAATCCAGTTCCAGCAGCATTTAATCTAAGGATGGGACACTGTGTTCCAGGCGGAGCAGCTTCTCTGTGACTGATTGGTGCGCCGGCAGCTACAGCTTTAACGCCGACGCCCCTTTCTTCTCAACAAACACCATCGGTGCTGAAAGGACCGATTTAAACTCTCAACAAAACTGTTGATTTATTGGTAAAACAAAACAAAACAAACAAACAAAAAAACTGGGAATTAATTGTACTTGCAAATTTGGAGGCCTCCCTTCCTCCCCTCACTCCTCCCTCCTTGGACTTCCCATAAATCTATTTATCATTAATTATTTATTGTCTGGCCTTGTGTTTGGCAAAGTGGGCAGGCAATATGTCCGAAGAGAAAAGAAGTCACATTGTCAAAGCTCTTGGAGTTTACTGTTATGCTAATAAATGTTTATTGGGTATTTCTACGTGCCAAATCTTCAGGTAAATATTACATAGACTATCTTGTTTGATTCTTACCACAAACCCAAGGTAAGTACTCTTATTATGATCCCCATATTAAGGATGGGGAAACTGAGGCACTGGGAGATGATTTTACCAAATGTCATGCAGTTAATTGGTGGTAGAGTCAGAATTCAACCATAGGTTAATGTCAGAGCTCAGACTCTTAGTCACGATGCTGGGTGGTGGGCAACTTTGGGAAACATGATCAGGACACACAGACACAATGTAACCAGAGAAGTAGGTCAGAGTGGAAGTGTGAAAGAAAAAGCAGAGGGAAAGAAAAGTGATGCTTTTGAAAAAACAAGAAGGATGAGGCTAAC